>CM031859.1:81542578-81698936 GCA_018697195.1 Certhia americana | reverse complement strand
AATGAAGAAAACATCCCTGTGCTACCAACACTGTTTCCAGCACAAACTCAAAACAGATTATACTAGCTATTATTAAGATAATTAACTCTATCCCAACCAAACCCAGCACATTCTTCATCCCTTAAAATATTGTTTGTTGCGCTCAGGTTCCATATTATCCAATGTACCCCCCTTCCTACGCTTTGGTATAATTCACAGTTACCATTCCCATAGCTGATGGACCAGCCCCGTGAAAGGTCTGCAGAATGTCCATAAATTTCTACAAAATGTCCAATGAGTCCATTCAGTCCATGACTTCTGGCTCCATCTGTTACGGTGGTCGCTTGGGACAGGAGGTGTACTGTGTTGCGTGGACTTACTGGGCACCAAAGCCAGCTCAGGCCCTTTGCACTGCTCCTTGAAAGGTTTGTCTTCCACTGGTTCAGGTGGTGCCTCCTATAGTAATTCCTCTTACACGCAGCTAGAATTGTGTTACCTTTAAATCATTGTAACTGATTGTATTTCAGTTAGAATCTCCATCAGAGCCTTTGGCTTTTAAGTTGGATGCTTCCTGCTTCTTCACTAGCCTTGTGTCTGCATAAGAGGCATGATTTAGTTATGGAAGGGATTCTGGGCATGGAGGGAAGAAAAAGGTTGAGAAATTCAATCCAAAGAAACTTAAGGCAATTCTCATACTACAGGATGAGACTTGCTCTTTATACCACATCTATTCTTGTCCTAGATACAGAGCACAGAACTGAGTTTTAACCATTCTCCTGTCTTTCAACAAAATATCATCCCCCTGGTGAGCAGAGACTTGCTTTTCCCCAAGCAGGTCTCATGCTGCTCCCTGTTGTTCTCTCTCTGAGAGTAACCTTAATTCTCTCCAAACAACAGAAGCAGGCAATTCCTTTTTTTTTTTTCCTACTCTTCGCCAAAACTACCCACTAATTTTCCAGATTCATTTAGGCTTGACTGCCAGCAGCATTAGGCAGGAAGGTATTGGAAGGAAAGCAGCATGTATGCTTTCAGCCAGATGAACCTGAAATTTCTACATGTCATGGTGCCCTGAGAAATTCATTTGCAGACCTGGCTGGTTCCAGTGGCCCTCTGCGGCAAGTCCTTCCCAGAGAACTCACACACACCAGAAGAATTAACAGCTTAGGATGGGGTTGTGTCTGCGCTAAAAGTGCTCACTGCTTCCCACCCCTGACACCAGCCATCTCTTAAAGCTACTGAAAATGTGCCTTCCCTGGGTCTCTAACTCATGCCTTTTATGAAGGAGCTGGTGTCATGGTATCTGCCCAGCAGCACTACTGCCATGGGTGCATAGGTGAGGGCACACTGAGCCTTTAGCCGTTAGCTGCCAGGTTGGTTTTTTCACTCTTTTTTCAGCTACATGAATTAGAACATGGGATATAGGAGAAAATCTCTGGTTTGGGAGAAGATGGAAGCATCTCCCAGTGCTTTGGTAGCAGCAGTGGGCAGTGAATGGTGAAATGCTGCCTTGCTCTCTGTGTTGGTGTGACTGTCCAGCATTGCACTAGTCTTTTGGCTTGCCTGGTTAGAGATTTAAAAAAAAAAAAAGTCCCTCAATTATGTTGGTTTATGTTTTGTTCTAGGCTTTATTCTTTATGACTACAGAAGGATTTTCATGTCTGATGTGAAATCGTATTTAATGTTCCTCCTTCTCCTGCCCTATTCAAGTGGTGTTTGGTACTGCAACAGATCATTAAACTGCGTCTGGGCTCTGCCTCCATGTGGATGCATTTCTGTGGCAAGTGGGCTGATTTGGGTTAGATAGACCATGAAACAGTCTACAAGTGTGTAATTGTTCAAGGAAGAAGGGAGCTTGGAAAGGGAGAAGTGATAAAGGTAAATGGGCAAGGATCAGCCTCCAGTTTGAAGAGCCTGGCTCAGGTGATGAATAGGAGTCAATCACAGGTTACATGTTCTGTAGCCTGAAACCCATTGTTGAAGAAGTTGTGTGAGAGACCTTGTGCTTTCCCTGATGAAGGATCTAGCCTACTGTAATGAGTATTATTAGGTTACTGGGAGGGCAGTGCTAACATTTGCTGTAGGGCATGGCAATCCCAGCAAGTTCTCATGACTCGGCTGGCCACATCTCTAGCTAAGGTAGGTAGCTCCTGCATCTCCAGCTTCCTTTTCCCCTTGTGTCCTCCCTCCCTGCCCCTGGGTGTTTCAGACAGTGCAGCCCTTCCTGGCAGGCAGCATGGCCTGCAGAGCTGTGGGAGAGGGCTCAAGGAGACTGAGGGGCTCCATGTGTTTGGGCAGTTTGGAAGTGAAAGACCTGCAGCCATGTGGGCTGTGGGCAAGGCTTTGCAGGAACCCTCCTGTGGAAATCAGGCATTTGCACCAAGAGTGCTGGCTTCTGCCTCAAGGCAGTGCTTTACTGCTTAAATGCCACCACTGCCAAGGAGGTGACTAGCAGACACTATTTTAATAAACACCAAGAAGGTTTTCTGTCTCTCTGCCTGCTCATCACTTCTCTCCGTTGTGTTATTCCTCAGGGGCTGGATTTCTCCAGCAGCAAATCAAGTTGCTTATGAGTGGAGTACCCCCCCCCAGTCTCGTAGCACCTCTTTTTCTCAGCCCTTGGGGTGTTGTGGGGTGTGAGCTGTTGCAGTGAGCGTTACCATAGGAATGCACCAGGCAGCCTTTGCTAACCTGTGTTGGATACCAAGCAGAAAACAGACCCTAAGGGCGCTGTGGTTTCCAATACTGTGATTCCCTTTGTGGAAGGCTGGTGAATGTGTGACTGGGCTGCTGGACTGGAAATTGCAAGGATAAGCACCAAAATGTCTGTTCCACACTGTTTGTTGCTGAAGACTGCCATAGCTATGGGAGCAAATGAATACAGTGAGCTCCTGGACTGAACAGCTGACTCCTTGAATATCCCCATTACAATTCTAAATCTCTCTGTGCCTAGTTCCCTTACTTGTGGAGCTGCTGACCAGCCTGCCAGGGGCACATGAGCATCGTTCCCTTTCCAAATGAGAGGCCTGTACAGGCCGAGAGGAAAGGCAGTGATTTGAATCCCTCCAGTCTGAGCACTTATCCTCAGAGAGGAGAGGTGGTGTGTCTGTTTCACTTTTCTCCTACCTCCCTTTCTCCAGGTGTGATGCAGGCTCCCATGAGGTGCCACAGTACCTTGTTTGGCCGTCTGCCTTTGGAGAGGAGCAGTAAGTCAGGAGCAGGATTTTCACCCTGGAAGCTGCATCCACTCTTGCCCCAGTAGGGCACCATGGCCAAGAGCCAACAGAATAATTCAAAGTGGTGCAGTTTGTGACCAGTGCACTGCTAAACAGTGTCATTTCTGTGCAGCAGGAACAATGTTATACAAGGTCCGCAGGGTCCCCTGGGGTGCAGTTACTGCAAATGGACATGGGATGCTGAACTGAATGCACTTAGCACTCCCTGAGTGCTCCTAAGGGAGGAGGAGAGCAGAGGCTGTGTTCTGTGAGGAAACAGGGATTGCAAGCCGAAGTCTTGCTTGAGCACTCTAATTCATCTTTAGGGCTCTAGGACAGCCTTCAGGTCTGGCACAGGCATTGCCATGGGATTGCACTGCTAAGTGAGCCCTGCTGAGCTCCCAGGCTGTTGGTCAGTGTGGCTCCACTTTCAGCTCCCCACTGCTGCTGTGAGGATGCTTCATGCTTTTCCAGCATGTCTTTCCATGCCACAGAAAAGATTAAGTATTTCAGGAGAAAATGTGTAGATGCTTGTACTCGTGCCTCAGGTTTTTTTCTGCTCTCTCTATCAAACTCCCTCAGCTGCCAGGAACCCGCTGGGTCCAGCAGCAGCCTCTTGCCTTTGACTCGTGCTCAGAAGCTCAGCAAGGGGAATGTGGAGAGAACACAAAGGGGAGCAAAGCTGAGGAGTCTTCCAATTTCTCAAGAGTACTTTGATCAAGGCGCCAGTATCAAGTAGTGAAGTGTATCTCTATGACCTTTTGCTGCCCCTGTCAGGCACTTCACAGCCCTCAGTGTGACACCAACTAAGCTGCCAAGCCATGTCTCAGCAGGTGACAGCTGCTCCTGCTGCCTTGCTCACTCTTTCTGTCTGGTAACGGGATCTCCTTAAACACATCGGTGCATTTGTGCTGTGACTAGTAAAGCTTGCAGAGTAAAGTCAAACAGCTTGATGTGAAACTTGGGCTCAGCTCATAGATGGAAATTGTAGCTCTGTGTACACATAATGCCTTTTGCATTTTGCCCAGGAGCAATACAGTAGCCATAAAAATATCCCTTAGGTAGCAATTCTCATGACAGTAGTCCCTAACCTGCCTGGAAATATCCTGATCTGCAATGCTTCTGGCCCAAGGTAATTTAGCAGAAGCTTGTGATTGCACTGAGCTCCAAGCACATCCGAGCTTTGCTCAGTGAAGCAGTGTTTGTGGAATCTCAGCATTCATTATCTAGGGGTTTGCTGGATTTTTATCTGAAGTTATGTGGGCTGGAAATCTTGCAGGCCCAGGCATGTGGAATCACAAAATCAATTGGTCTGTCTATTAAATAGGTGTAATTCCCATCAACTGCAGTGCAAGATACCATTTTGCAGAAGAAGGTGGAACTGTATCCATGCATATTTGACACAGAAAACTCATCATTGGCTTCCACTGGTCCTTTTTCCAAGGTCAGTGCACTTTCTAAGTGTCTATGACCAGAATTTCACTCAGTCTACAGTAGACAGTGTCTCCCACCACCCTGATTTACAACTGAGTGTGACCAGGTGGAGACCAAAGGCTACTGCCAATTTCTTTTGTTCCTTTGTACATGGGTTTAAAGTGTTAAGTGTTTTACTTTCTGACAGTTTCCATTCTATGAAGACTTGGAGTTTTTTGGGGGTTTTTTTCTGTGTTATATTAAACATTAAAACTTGAAATTTACTCCCCCTGGCAGACCTCCCTATTTCTGCCCCCCCGCCCGCCCCCCCCAAGCTAGCTCAAATCCACCTCCTCTGTCTTTTACTTCAGAAAAGAACAGCAATATTATCAAAGCTGTGTGATTGCTACTGAACAGCAGAGATGGTGTTGGTGTCCCACCTGTGCCCTTGTAAGCCTTCTAGTAGAGGACTAATCTTCAAGCCCATGTTTGCATGGCACTTGTACTGGCTGTAGTTTTAATACATCCACTTATTTCCATGGGCTTAAACACTGGTACTGGGTTGTCTGGGTATGGACACCTTGCTGTAGCAAAGCATGGACATGAATTTCATTGTAGATCAATCAGCCTAAATGCTCAATCAGCCCAGCATTAGCTCTGTCCTTGCTATTTAGGAGCAGGACAAGGCTGACATTAAGAAAGGGATGAAACAGGCACTTGGCTAGCACAGGTAGGGATGATGAGGGCTGTGGCCTTTGTGCTCACTTCATGCCTGCCAAGCTCTCAGTTAGAGCTGGCAGTGTCTCCTGGGGGAAAACCCCCTCTCTTCAGGGGAACAGAAGAAGTGGGCTTTGCTCTCCAGGTCTTCTGTGCTCTCCAGCTTGTTCCTGCCATATCTGCAAAAGAAATAGCCAAGGCTTAGTCCTTGTCAGAGCTGAATTTCTGGGTAGGCGAAAGCAGAAGGGGACCAGCCTTTTCTTCACTTGTTCACTTAAATTTTAAGGTTGGAGGTGGAAAAGGAGCAGTCTGGCACTGCTGACAGCTTTTTCCAAGCACCGTTTTAGCTATGACCTGTCCCATAGGTGGACTTCATGTGAGTTGCAGGCAGCTGTGCAGTGTTTCAAACCTGTGTGGGAGTCTGGCTGTTCTTTAAAACGGACTGGGTTTGGCTTGGCTGCTTCTCACAATTTGTAAAATACCGAGGAAGCTTCAAAGTAGCCATCTGCCGGAGCTAATGAGAGTGAAATCTTTCCTGCCTTTGTAATGCACACTTTTCTGGTCTTATATGACTGTACCTTAGAACTGCTAAGACCTGTACCAACATTGCTTTGGGGATTCAGGATTTGAACAAGCCTTTTGCTTTCAAGACCTTCAACACGGGCACAAGCCTAGGGCAGTGCTACTGTCTTGTGCCATGGACCCAGAGCTGTGCAGCTGACACTTGGCCATAGGAAACCTGCTGTTCTTCCATGGGTGCTTTGTGAAAAGTCTTGAGGTGACAGATATGGAATATTCTGAAAAGCGTTTGGCTGCAGTTGGTTATTAGTATGTATTTGCTTTATTGAAGATTTGCTGGAGGATTTTACAAATAGTGAAGTTCAAGGGTTAAAAATATGTATATTCCCAAAACTGAGGTCACCTGTATAATGTGAGGCATTGTGTCCTTTCTGGCATAGTGTCACAGTGTAATTTGACAGCTATATTGGTATAAAGCCAGTGCATTTTTCCTTACCTCAAAGCTGCTTCTTAAAGAGTGTTGTTAGTGTGAACAAAATCGAATGCATGCCTGTACCTCTCTGGAAAGGATTGAATCACCAAGTTGCAATTTGTTTGTGTTCTTGAAAGACCAGAATCACTATTTTTTCTATTTCCCATGAGGCATGGCCAAATTCCAACTTAGGTTATTATATTCTGTTCCCTAATTCCCTCTGAAGCTTCAAATCAGTTTAGATTGCTTTTCCCTTTCTAGCCTGAGCAATTAGATAATGTTCCTGAGCCCTGTTAACCAGCTGTGTTCCACCTCAGAGGAGGCTGTGTTCTGCTCCTCGTGAAAGCAGTCCCTCTTCCCCAGCCTGTGTACATATGAAGTCTTTTTGATATGACACGTGATAGCAAAATGTGAGGCAAAGTGACCAGTTCTCACAGCTGGGGTGTCTGGCATCTCCACTCTGCTAAGGCCAAGCTGCAGAAGGTTCTGCAGCACACACCAGCTGCCCGGGATGGTTTATACCAGAGTAACAGGCTCTGTAGCAGTGCTGATGGGAAAGGGGGGGGTGTTGTGTTTCAGGGGTGGAAATGGCATTTTAAGGTAACAAGCTACAGAGAAGACAAGAGATAAAGGCAGTATTGAAGGGAAGTGCAGGGCTTATGACATGGGGAGTTATAAGCTGCAATTTGGGAAGGGGGAAGTGCTTGAGGCTGTTCTTCCTAATGGCTCCACACTGCATATATGCATCTAATTTTCCTTGTTGCACTTTCCAGCAGAGCAGCTGGTGATGCTAATCCTTTGCCCTTATTGCTCATGTGGAGTAAGGATTAGCAGAGCTTCCTGCAATGAAGCACACCCCCTCCAACGTCTCCCCTGTAAAACCAAAGATGGTGAAGGGATATTTGGCTTGAGCCTTTGCACAGGGCAGGGAGATGAGGTGCGTTACACTGCTCTGTAGTGCCACATGTTTTGTATTCCTTTTGAGTTTCAAGGGAGTCAGTGTTAAGTGGCTTCTCAGGATTTAAAAGTGCATAATGAGTGAAGTCCCACAGGTGAAGAGGGGTGTTTGTTTAGTTTCTCATGCTCCCACCCCATCCCATGGACTCTTGAGTGTCTGTTGTGTTTCTTGCTGTGGTGCAGTTTGCTTCCCATCATCACTTGAAGCTCTCTAAAGAGAAAGGATGTGTGTCTTGCTTGCTGGTTGGTGTATCAGACACTACCAAGGTTATTGATAATCACACCTATTACTGTAATACCTGATGTGAACTCAGATCCCCTAGCTGTGTGCCTTCAAGTGATAAACAGAAAAGGTGTCATGCCTCCTATGAGACAGGTGCTTTCAGTGCTGTTGTTCCAGCTTGTCTTAACCCTCTCTCTGCAGGGACAGCTGGGGCTCAATGCCAGAACAAGTTCCTGATGCAAACATGAAAGCAGCTGAGGAGATGCTTCTCTGGGGACATTTTAAAGCTTGGTCAAGCTCATCACTGTGGAGCAGCTTGCAGCTGACCTGGCAGTACTGTGGGACTCTGGAACATGTGTGGTTCCTACTCTTTCTGAAGCTTCTCTGAGTTTTACTGTTGGCCTGTTTGCCTGTGGAAAGTGCTGGTATGCACATATTCAGGGGAAAACCAGTATTACTTTTATCCCTTTGGCATTAACCAAAGAGAATTGGCACCAGAAGAAACCATGTGGGCAAATGCAATAAATAGGAGTGAAGCCTGATGAACAAATAAAATCTGCAGTGCTTGGACATCCTGTTGATTTTGGAGTCTGCCAGGGAGCTACTGTTGCAAGCTGTGTGTGTAAAGGCAGAATACCCCATATCACTTTATATGGTATATAAAGAGTACATGTACAATATGTAAGTAGTACCTATACCATCCCAAATACAAGGACGTGTGATGTGAACTCAGTCATGTTAAGTATCTGAAGGGCTGTTTGCGTGTATGGAGATACTGGGAGGGAGGTGCTCTGGCTGCATCTGCTGTGCTGGGTACTCAAGCAGATGCCAGCAATTTTTCTTCTCTGGTGGTAAGTGTTCTTCAAGAGACTTTCCAAACGCTTTTCCATCCTTGTGCACTTGAAAGTAGCTGTACTGCAGAACACTTCAGCAGCCACATTTCTCACGCTGAAGAAATTTGAAGCTGGTATGTGTTTTTGCAGAGCCACTGGGCTGGTGGTTCTTGATGCATAGGACTGTAGCTATGCCCCGGTACTGCAGGGGACTTGAATCCTGCACAGCCTCAGGAGTGAAATTTCTCTATACCTCCAAGCTAGTGACTGGAGATGAGAACTTTGGGTGTATGGGAGTGGGACTCTGTGGGTTTACAGCTTTCTTTCAGCTATCTGATATGTCTCCAAGCATATCTCACCTGTTTGCTGTCTACCCCAGACAGCAGTTCCTGTGTAAAAGTTTTGGGGTCAGAGCTGTGCTGCTGTAGCTGTGTTTGGTATTTCTCACTGCATTGAAAGTGTTTCTGGGGTGCTAAAGACTTCTGGTTACCCAAAATCAGTGTTAAATTGAGTGCATGATTATCACCAGATGCAAGAAAATATTTGGCAGTATCTTGGAGATGGATGGTATTTGGCTTAATTAATGGAGAGCAGTCTGTCTCCACATGCATCTGTCTCTGCTTCCTCATCCTTCCTATCAGTATCAGCTTAGGTTTGTTTTTAATTATTTTTTTAAGTGTTGCACAGAACAGTAAAACCGACATCAGATTACTGAGGATATTAATCCTTCACACTTCTCTAGCACATTAAATTTCATCCGATAACAGAGGTTTGCTTTAAAAACATTAATTACAAAGCTTCATAACCCCCCTGTGAGGAAGGTAATAACCACAATAAGACTTAGCATTTACATGATTTTTGCATCTTCAAAAAGTTGTATAAACACTAAGCTTTAAAGTACCCTGAATGACATAGTAGTGCAATTATTCAAAAACACGTGGTGAGAAAAAGATGCACCAAAAAGGGGAGAACCTTCTTGCCCAAGGTCACACATCAAGGCAATTACTAAGTATACTTGTTACAGATTATTCTTGGTTTTGGGGTTTCTTCCTCACTCTCTGTCTTCCTTGGTGTCATGGCTGGACAAGGATGTGTGAGTGGTAGAGGGTGAAACCATAATCTGAAGACCATTGGGTCCATGGAAGTGAGCAAAAATACAGGATGCCATGTCGCCTGAATGGAGCTGGGATAGTTAGAGATTAATAGGGTCCTGAAGAGCTCATATCAGTGCTCCATGGTGACTGCTGGTTTGGGACATTGGTGCTGCAAATGAAATCCTTTGAATTGTATTGAGCAGCTCCCCAGCTACCTCAGATGACTTTCTGCCTCCTTTGGGGCAGGCATCAACTCAGAAAGCACGTAGCTGATAACAGCCTATTGTTCCCCACGTTTGAGGGTATCATCAAACAGGGAGAGAATTCTGGTGGCATGGTGGTTGTAAGACATGACAGAATGGCTCATTTTTAGGTGTTCAGCACCATGCATGCTTGTTGGCCTATGGAAGGAGCAGCAGTCCTGGTTGTACCTACTGCAGGGCAATGGTCATTTACCCAAAATTTATACCAAGCAAACTTTCATCACGTTGGGCTTTGAGATGCCCTAAGACAGGCGTGTTGCCCATCTCAATAAAACAGACTGGTGGTGCCTTGGCTGGTGGCATGTTTAGTGGGACAAACTCTGGGAAATAGCTTCACAGTCCCTGTTAGCCATCAGTCTGGTGGACTACTGGAGAGGTATGCTCCTCTGGAGCATTACCAGATCCAGAGTCTTTCCCCACAGTGCAGAATTGGAGTAGACTGACGCTGAGGGCAAAACTAGGTTTTAGAAAGTAAACCAATTCCTTGCCTCATGGGTAGCACAAAGGATTTGCTCATCATCACCAGTAAATCCACATTTTTAGAAGCTGTGCATCCTTCCCTCTGCAGACATTTGGTCTTTTAAATGGGAATCCCACTGCCTAGTTTTGTGTTCATTTGTCCCAAGGTGTTCTGTGGGAGGCTGGGTTGGTTTAGGTCTTTTAAGAAGGGAGGCTGGTTTTGAGACTTTGCTCTCTGTGCAGGTTTCCTTTTCTCCTGTCCCCTTCAAAGACCAAGAGACCCTTTCATTCTCCAAGGGATGGACTGCTCTGTGTCATTCCACATGCAGCTGAAGGACCAGCAGTGTTTTAAATAAAGTGAAATTTCTTACTAATATCAAGAAAACATCAAATGGAGCAGAGGACAAGTGATTTCAAAATATACTGAGGTCTTAGCCTGCCCTTGGCCTCGCCTAAGTAGGCCAAAGCTTTTTTCCCTTGCAGAAGAGAGCTTGAGAACAAAAGTCTTTAAGGAGCTTTCCTCTTCAGAGATGCTTCGGCTTTGAGGCTGGTGCCTGTCAGCATTTTCTTCTCTCATAGCTTTATTTTCTTCGTGTCAAAGATCATCTTACTTCCTTTGCAAAGCTGTCAGCCAGACCCTGGCTGCTTTGATACGGCTGCATTAGTCCCTGAGTCCCCTGTTGAACAAGCTGCTCAACAATGTTTGCACAAATGCATGATCTTGGGTAGAGAATTAATCCCTGTTCTTACCCCCTGTGCAGTCAGCCAGCTGAGAAATTATTTTAAACACTATCCCATGTGGATTAGTGCTTTCCCAATTTCCTCTGCAAGTCTCTGGTGTTTCAGACGATCTTTTGACTCTGCACAGATGCAGAGTAATAAATTCATAACCTTGCTTTGTGGAACTTTTGCTCCCAAGTTCATTGCTGCTGGTCTCTCACTGGGGACCAGCCAAGCCATCATCAGCCTGCCTCACTTCTCCTTCCCTGTGTTTCAGTTGTAATCAGAATTTTTTTTTTTTCAAAACTCTTTGTTAATCCATTTTCATGTTTCCTTTTTTTTCCCTCTCTTCTCCCCCCAGTCTGATTGTTTGAGCTAGCTGCTGCTATTTGTCAGAATGAACTCCATCAATATAGCCCGGATGTGGCATTGCTCGAGTTTTCCTTATTTTGCAGGTTTTGGGGGATGTTCCTGAGGCCAACACCTGGCATCTGTGGCTGAGGAAAGTTCTTTATAATAATGACCCAAATTCCATCCTATTTGCCAGAACAGCCTTCTAGTAGTTTATTAGTTAATCACTGCAGTTCCAGTTAATTAATCACATATATATCCAGGGTGTGGCCCCATTTTACTGGGAATAGCTGCGGGTGGAAGGGACTATTGTTATGATCCCACTTCTTACGTGAAAACAATGTTAGGGGCTATTTATTAAAGATACCTTGCCCAAATTAAGGTGCAAATGAGACCATATGCCAAAGTCAATAGTATGGATATTATTTAACTGTAAATTTGAGGTAAAGAAAGAGATAGGAAGGGGCAGGGCACAGGAGAGGGTGTTAGAGAGAGATAGACACATTGCAGTCACCATCACATGGGTTCCTGTTTGTCCTTTTGGTGGTGGGAGTCCCAGGTGTTCTTCTGGAGGTACCACTTCAATACAGTCCAGATTACAGGTATCCAAGAGATGTATGTCCCATTCCCACAACTTGAGATGGTGGGTCTGTAAGCAGCTGCTTCCTTTTCTCACAGTTTATGACTATGGGAATTTTTGTCCAGATAGGCTATCCAGATCCACCTCACCAGGTCTGGCATCTTCCTGTTGTTGCCATCTCCACTTTCCCCGCAGTATGCATGGCAGAATTTTGTCCTTTGTGCCAATTCCAAACCTTTCACATCCATGCAGGCCTGAAATCAACACCCTCCTGTTTCCCATCCTACCCATTTGTGGTGGCATATCTTAAGGAAACTTCCTTCTTTGATAGTGCTCTGAGACAAGTTAACTGCGTTCTTTAAGTCCTGACAGCTACAGAGGGCCAGAAGTGGTAGCTCAGAACTGAAGAGGCTGCAATTGAACTTGTGTTTTATTGCCTCTGAAAACGCCTGGAGATGCCACTTGTCCACTGGGCATTTACTCCCTTATCATTTCCTAGGCCTCCTGAGCAACATTAAACAGAAAATTGGAGTAAGGAGTGCCTGCCCAGGAGAGGCCGTGGGCCAGATGTGCTGCACAGCTGGAGAGGAGTAGATGGGTATTCTGTTAAAGGGAAACAATGCAAACTGTTGTTATGGTGTCAGGAGTATTTCAGTTCATGACCTGCATGTGGTGGATGTGGAGTGGCAGAAAATGCTCCTTGTGCAGAACTTTACAGAGACAAGGAGGGGTTCCCCATGTTCTGCCAAAGCAATGGGCATGGGGTAACCAGAGTCCAAGAGGGTTGTAAAAGACCTTCTTATAGATTTTGTGCACAAGGGGAGATAAAGCAGCAGTTTCTGCACCCAGATTTCACCCCTTTGAAGTCAGTCGTAGAAGTACAATGGGCTGAGTCTCAGATATGCGCCGCTGCCCTCTCCTGTGTGTGTGTCTGGGGATGCTGGTTGTGAACAAGGCTCTGTGTGTTGCACACCCCTGTCACTTCTGGACAGAAGGACCAGTGCTCTGCCCTCTCCCATGGTCCTGAAGTCCTTGGGTGCCTTTGCATGTGAGGATACCCTTTGACATGATATCCTGCCTGGCAGCTTCAGAGCCATGACTCAGTGTTTTGTGGAAATGCCCCTAGCAGATCTGGTGGTAAGGATGAACTCAACTTTGCACATAAACTGGGAATTTGATATTTTTGTTATGTGTGAAAAATGCAGCTTACCCTCTACAGATTTACAATGCATAGTCCTCCCTTGAAGAATGAATTTGCACAGAATTTGCAAGTCAATATATTAATTGACTTGAATTAAGATTAATATTTTTAAAGTATCCTCAGTAAGGAATTTTGTGTTTGTCAGTCTGTTTCTTTGTCTGGAATTAATAATGTAATAACACAGGCTCTTCAAACATGGCATGTAATTAGAATTCATTGAAATCTTATGTCTAGGCTAAATTTGAACAAAATACGTTGTAATTAAACTAAGTTAGTAACAGTTTCTATATCTAATTATTGTGTCTTTGTGGTTCTCCTCTGGGTTAGGTGGGAAATCATTATCCCAAACTCAAACCAATTGAGGACTTCAAACGAGCACTAATTCAGAGAGGAGGTATGTACAGTTAAACACCCCAAATAATACCAAGTCTTTTCAGTCATGGTGATTCACACCAGCAACATTATGACTAAGATGTATTACTGCCATCAGCTCCAGCTGAGATGGAACTGAAGTTTAAAGATACCATGTATTTTCCGTCTTATTCTGAACCCTTGGCATAATGAGCAGAAGAGAAATGAGTGCTCCCTTACCCTGCTATATATGGGATTTTTTTTCCCAATGTAATATTCAATTAATTTTCTGAATAAGCTATTCTTGCCCCAGGGAATAATTGCAAGATTTCTGTGCTGTTTGTAACTCTTCAAAAAGCTTTGTGCACTGCTACCTTTTTAGGTCTGTTTTCACTTGGGTGCAAGGTCTTGCAATGATGTATTAAAGGCTTCTGCATCCACATCTGCAACATTTTACCTGGGTTATGGCACTTCTTATAGGAAAGGATTTTCATTCTACCCTCTGCCCCTCCTTCTACTCCCCTCTGTCTTTATTAGAAGAGGAGAAGGCAGAGAAAACAGAGTTGACAGAGATGAATATGCTCTATGAATCAAAGCTTCTGGAAATTGTTCTATGGGTTAGTTACCTTCCTGGTGAGAGTAGGAGACTTGTACAAAATTTCCATTGAACTATTCTTTTCCATACCTAGAAAAATGCCAAGGAACTTGGACAAGAGCATTTTAAATGGTGTCTATCTAGCACTCCTTTGTTGCCTATTTTGTTACAGCTAATTAAAAGAGAAAAGGCTTTTAATATTTAAGCACCATTAACTCGGCTGAATTATTAAATGTCAATTTGCATTATGTGCATAAAAGGATCAATAAACAAAGAGAATAAAGCAATGGAGGTGGTTGGGGATAGAGAGATGTCAGCTCCTCTTATCGGAACTGGAGGGAATTGCTCACTTGTCTGCCAGTTTGTGGTTGTTAATTATTGGTACTCCAGAGGGAAAGTACCAGGGACTTTCTAGGACTCTGCTTACCAAAGACACTGCAGGGACATAAAAGATGCTGTCAAGATAAAACATTACTTATCTTGATTTCAGGGGTGTCACTCAGCCTCCATTGCCTCATTTCTGTTGACAATTCGATGGCATTTGCTTTTGATGCTCTCTTCCTTCCTTTCGGGTGGAGCTTGGCCTTTGCATTGTAGACTGGAATTAGGTATGGATTGATCCCTGGCTGTGCTTTGAGCTTCCCGCCCAAGGATGGCAGAGTGCAATATCAGCCCTTCCTCACTTAACAGCACTCTCTGGGGATAAAAGCTTCAGTGCTTTGTGAGGGCCTGCACTGGAACTCATTTAAGCACAAAGGCTTCTTTCCTCTGAGGGGCTGTTTCACAAGCAGCATCCATGTATCATCAGCAGCACCTGTCACCAATCTTTGATCTTGCTGGGAGCAGCTGGGTGCCCAGCAGAGGGGTGCCAAGCCTCTGCAGTCCCCATGGCATCTCTGCCAGGTTTGCCAGTGAGTGGTTGTGCTGGGGTTGGTGCCATGGTTGCCTGTCCTGTCCCACTAAGTGGCTTGGAGCAGAGAGCAGATCTTGTGCTTTGATCTCCTGGGAGGTGACTTTGCTGCAGGGGACATGGGGTGTATGTGGGATGGGCCCTGCTGTTCTTAGAGCTTTGGACAGAGACGAGTCTCTGCTGCCCCCCATTTTTCAGGATTAAGATTGGAGTTTAGATAGTTGAATTGAGGGTAGCATTTGTACTTCCATCTCTTTCTATGTTTTGTTTTAATCGGGCTTTCACTGAAATTTTATTTCAGTGGCTTTTTCTTGTGGCTATTATCACCCCCCTCCTGCCCTCTGTTTCACCATTGAAATAGCCTTTTGCTTTCCTTGGAAGATGGGGATAGCAGTAGGTAAACATGGCCATTTGTTGAATCTTTCCTCTCCTGTGTGAAGAGAATGTTTGCACTGCCATCATGGCATGATTGTCCTCACATCCCCAGCTCACTCTGAGCTGTCTGGACGAGGCCCTGGAAGCAGTGGAGCTGTGACAGGTAAGGATTTAGCATTGATTCGGTGCCTGAGTATTTACCCAGCTTCACAGACAGGCTTTGTGGTCTGCACAAAGCTCTGTGCCTCTGCAGAAACTCTCCTGGCTGTGGTGGAGCTGCTTTGGTCACGTACATAAGGGAGGTCTTCGGGAGAGTTGGGGCACCAGGTAGTCAGTGCCTTGCTTTGCTGCCCCATGTCTGCACACCCACTCTCTAGGGCTAGCAGCCCTGAGTGTACATCATCCTCTTTGACTCTCCATGTAAAGAGAAATGTTTTCCTTTAACAGCTCTTCTCTGCCACTCCTTCTCCTGCCCACCAGCCTCCAGTTTCCACCTCGGCATTGAAGAATTTGCACCTCAGGGTTTAGCTTTTCCAACAGCATCAGCTGGTGTTTCATGGAAATGCTCCTATTCTTATGCAATTTCTGATAGTCTCCTTTGATTGCATACTGGTTTGGTTTTTGCTGTGTTTCTTCTCTTATTGTTTTTAGTATACCTGGAGCTTGAATTCGTTTCTCTTCCTGTATTTCCAGAGTGGATTTTAGCATGTGGGTGTGACTCTGGTACAGTCTAAACCAGCAAAGTCTGGAGCATTCCCGTGTCCCACTAGATGGGGAATCCAGTTTGAAACCACTACCTCTGCTTTGCCTTTTTTTCATGATTCAGGAACAACAGCTGTCACCTGATATTTTTTTTTCTGGTTTTGATATGGAAAGGAGCCTGTAGTTTTTCATTGATTGGAGTTCATGCACCTTTGCTGCTAGTTGACAGATGATTAACAAATTGACTTTTTTCCCCCATTTTGAAGGACTGAAGTGTCTGTGTTGTGCTCTCCTTTTATCTCCTATGTCAAATGATCCAGCCATGAAACAACAGATGAGTTTCAAAGTACTCTGGTTTGATGATCTGTGCATGTGGACCTCTGTTGCAGAGTCACTGTTGTATCAAAGAGCCTCAAAGTATAAAAAGGGGAAAAAAGCAGAAGAAGCAGCATCAGTGGTGCTTTGGAAATGAACTGATCTGGAATCCAGGGGAGAGAGGGTAAAGCCCTTGGGATCATTCAAACAAAGCCCATTTGCCTGCACAAGTTATTAGCAGCAGATGGTGGGGACATCATCTGTTGGACTTTGGTACCAGTGCTGGCAAGCTGCAGCATGGCTGTGAAAGGCATTTTTCGTGTCTGAGTGGGGATATGCAGCTTCAGTGGCTCCTGTGTGCTGTGGCAGAGAGGCAAAAGAGGGGGAGCAGAAGTGTGAGTTGCATCTCCATCTGAGCCAGCCTTGGCTCTCTGGTGAGCTGGCTACTCAGAGCCCCCTGGGGATGGGCGCAGTGAAAGCTGAAGCCAAAGGCCAGGGGGCCTGCTGTCTTTCTGGATGCCTGTAGCTGTTCATTGCCCTTCAGAGGGTGGTGGGTGCATGGAGCTGGCATATGCTGGAGATTGGCTCAGAGGACTGGAGGCCTGGTGGGAGTTCACATAAAGGAGACAAATGATCAAATCTACCAAAGAGCCAGTTGCTCGCCTGTCCTGCAGTACTCAGGGATCAGATAGACAAGTGTCTGTGCTGCCCATGTCCAGTTGAGTTCTTCTCCTTGTAGCTCTTTTTTCTCTGACTGGACTGTTTCGTTTCTGGATATTTTTCCAGCTGACAAACAAGTCATTCTGTTAGTGGTCTGTGTCTTCTAGATTAGAGGATTTCTCCCCCAGGCTGCTTGCCTGATTTGCGTTTTCCCCTAAAATGCTCAGGAGATTTAAGTGGCAACCAGAGAAGAAATGTGCAATATTTTGAGCCATCAGCTTGACAGCATGACCTCACCCAAGTGTGGCTCTGTGGCTCATTTTCACCATGATTTAGAGATACAAGTCAGGTTCTGTAGCTGGCAGAGCAGGAAGTGGGTTGGGAGAGATGATAAAGTCTCTTTTAGGGCCATTATGAGACAGGCATGATTTTTTCATTTCCCAGACAAAGCTGGAACCTTCCAGAGCAATGTTGCTGAGGTCTGACTGCCACTGTATCCGGGGCCCCTAAAGATTTGAAGATAAACTACTTCATATTGCTGGCATCGCATTCTCTATAGAAATTCCACTGAGGCATAAGAGTTAGGCAGTAATGTAGAGTTTGTACCACCATAATGCTCTGTGTGTGTAACATCTGTCACTTGATTCTTATAAAACAAAGTTGCTGATCAATTTTGCTCTTCTACTTTGCACTCTTGCAGTTAGGTGGACCTATGTAAGAATATTTTGGGAACATCTAGGAAAATTAGTGAGTGGCTGCAGGCAGTGGAGTTGGGGATTGAGGTGATCAGTGATGATCTGGTAACTGATACTTTAGTAAAGCACATAATCCTGCTTTGGTTTAAAGTTGAACAATAGTCTCAGGAGCAGGTGTTGCAGTCACTGGGGTGTACCTGCTATTCATGACATCTCACATGATTTTGTTGCTGGCATTTTTCTAAAATAAACAAAATTATAGAGATGCTTCAAGGAAGTGACACTGATTAAGCAAAAAGTTATTTTAAGACTGTGGAAATTATCTGGCTGAGCTTCACAAAAAGAAACTTGGTTTCTGGAGATGCATTCAGACAGAAATGTAAAGATGTAGTCTTGGTCTCTTCCAAGTGAAAAAATTCCCAAGCTATTTCAAGTAACCAAGTTTCGTGCTCTGTGATTAGTTTCCACATTTCTGTCATTCCTCTGCGCTTCTCATTGAAAATTTTATTTTTTTCTTCTTGCTCAAGAGTAGCTGTGAAGTGTTGTGTGGGGTTAGACATGGTTCTTTGCATATCTTGTGAGTGGATATGTTTTTTTGAGGGTGAATTGATGTTTCTGTTTTAATCATGATCAGTGTACAAACACTAAAGGAGTCAGAGACATTTTGCTACTGAAATATGTTGTGTTCCCTGCAGCAGATTTAGGCCAGGTGTACAGTAAGCATTTTTTTTTTTCTTTTTTTTGAGCATATGTGGTTTGGGCTGCAGTGAAGACACTGGGGTGTGAGAGCAGAAGAGCCTCAGTGGAGATCTGCCTTATTTGGGGTTGTACCCCTTAGTGTCAGTAGGCAGGGAGGGCTTCCTGATGTCTTTTGGTTTAGGACAGTGCTGTGGTAGCACACAGGTTGGAAGAGTCAACAGGAAGAGCTTGGATGAGACAGAAGGAGTGGGAGGAGACCCAGGATATGTTTTGATCCTCAGCTGTCCCTGGGCCTTCTGCATTGCCTCTTTTGTTTGCTGGGAGAACAGCCTGGCCTTGTGTTAAAAGTTTGAGTTTAATCAAACCAAACTGTACAAGCACCTCCCATGGGGTAAGTTCCCTGCAGGGACTGAGCTCCCTTTGCCATTTCACTGGGCAAAGAAGCTGTGAGGGGCTGAGATGAGGGGAAAGAGGCCCCTGAACATGCCTCCTGGGAATGTGTTTGGAAAATGGTAATGGCACTTGGTTTGGAAAATGGGCTTTGCTGGGCAGGCTGCACAAAGACATCCAATGCCTGAGCTTGATTACACCCACCCACTGCCACCTCCTCTCTCTCTGCTCTCCCTCTGGTCTTGTGCTGGCCCTAACTGCTGACTGATGGGTATGGCTGGTTTTTCTTCAGCCATAAATACAGTATTGATCCACAGCCCTGCTGACAGTGTTAATGGACACTGATTGTGTATTATTATTTCCATAATTGTCCTCAAGCTGGAGTGAATTCTCCTTTTCAAATGGCCCATCGATATCGTGCCCTGCATTGTGGGCTGGATCTGGCCTGGTTAATTTGTTCAGTCTAAAGTTTCAGCAAAGCCTGTGGTCTTCATCCCTAGTGGAGAAATCAATGAGACCAGCTGAGCAGTGCTGGAGCACACACATCAAGGCAGAATGCATCCCCTCCCAGAGCAGGGTGTTTTGTTTGGCCATCAGCATGCTGCCCCTGCAGACCCTTCCTGTTGTTCTAGGCCTTCCTTGCTGCTGCCAAGTGTTGCTAGCACATCTCTTCCTTTTACATATGCTCTGGCTTTCCTTTGTGCTCTGCTGAGGGGACATGACCCCTTCCCTCAAGGTCTCTATGTTTGTGTGCCCCTGCTCTCCAAGCAGATCTGTGCATTCCATGAACAGATGGGATAAAACGCTACCTCCTGCAGCGACTTTGAGGCCAGAGCTGCCCCGTGGGTGTTCTGCTGTGCGTGGTCTGTAACTAACAGTGCTGCAGGGCAGTTCCTGGAGAGGCAGTTACTGACAGGGTCTCTTCAGCAAGAAATTCCACATGTGGATTTCCTTAGTGAAATATTTATTCAACCCCACGGTGGTCTATAAATACTGTGTGTTTTCCCATTTTTGGGAACTCCCTTCAAGATGCATCTGTTACATGCCACTTGCTCAGGGTGGGAAACATGAGGAAAGGAGACAGATAAGTTCTTAAGAGGTTTAAGCTGCAGATTAGCAGCTGATGCCCTCCTCATTTGAGTGTAACTAAGGTGTATGAGTCCCTGTAAACAGGAATGGGAAGGACCTTGGCTTCTTTGCCAAGGGTATGTGCAGAATTATGTTTGCACCAGATGCATGGAAAATCACTGCTTGCCTTGCAAAGCAGGGTGGTAGATTCAGGCTGAGGAAGAGGAAAGTTCTAGGTGCAGCTTCCCTCTCTCCTCACCATGGAGGAGGATGGTAGGAGAGCTGGGTGGATTCAGTGCCCCTGTGCATTCAGCTGCAGGTATCAGCCCAGCAGCTTTGGAGAATAACATTCTTCATCCTTGTGGCAGTCAGCAGGACATGCAGATGGCAGGAGTGGTGGTGGGACAGTCAAGCAGTGACGGCTGCTGTTGGACTGCTGGGAAGGCAGCAGAGAAGTGCGGTAGGTGCTGTGCTGCAAAACGGGGAAGCAGCTGCCCCTGTGTGTGCTGACAGTGACTGAGGGAGTCTCAGTGCAGTATCTGTCACTCACCATCCTCCCTGTGAAGAAGCTCTCATCGTTGTCATTTCACTGATGAGATCTGAGGTTCAAGAAGATGAATGGCTAGACCTGTGAACCAAATACAGATGACTCAATCCTCTCCAAAAGACTATTTTTCTCTCCTTTTCTACATTTCCATGGTATTAGCAACCTCTAAGCACCAAGAGTCTCATAAACTTTCCAGGTTATGGTAATAATAACATTGTACAGTACACTGCACTGGGAATAAAGTTATTTTATCCACTTCAATTTCCTTTTGTTTTAATGTATAAATATATCAAGTGAAAGCATAGTAGGAAATCTTGATGCAGAGGCCAAATGCATTACAGGCCAGCCATTTTCTGAGCAAGGGCCTAATGCTGCATGTTCATAGTCTGATTTTTTTTTTCCCCTTCTAAAGCATCTGACACTCAATATGTGGCTGGCCTAGTTTCTCTGGAGGGCTTTGTATTGAGAGCCTTCCCTAAGTTAATCTCTCACCTGGAAGTGGAATAAAAGGGACGATACCTCTGTCCCTCAACATTTCTGGGAACGATCTGTCCCTTCTTCCCCCATAGAGGCCATCAGAGGTCTTCCTTGGACCTCTGCTTTGGGGTTGGCTGGCCTGAGGTGGGGGATTCTGTCCAGAAGGACTCAACAGGGGAGGTTATCTCTGTTCAAGAGTTGTTCTCTGTGGGGCACCACTGAGAATGGCTGTGATTACTCCTTCATCTCCAGCCTTTCTTTGCCTTCCTAAGGGCCTTCTGTGAAAATGTAACTCTGACAGGCATGGTCCTGCTGTCCTGTTGTGCTGGCAGTGTGCAAGCTGCCTACATGCTGAAATCCTCCAGGAGATGTGGGATGATGTCAAATAGTAATGTATTCTTTCTGTTCAAGCACATTAAAAGTGCAATTAATCCTCACAGTCTCTCTGCCCATCTGTAGTACAGCACCAGGTGACTTTCCCAGCCTTTGTGTGCTATGGCAGGCTGGGCTCAAAACAGAGACCTTCCTGAGCCTCTTCTTGTGACTTAATGCATTCCCCAAACAGCTGGGTTCCTTCATTGCTCAGCCCCCACCTACTAATGCCAAGTTATAACCAAACCAGAGGCAGTGTCTCAGGCTCCTATGCCATCTACCTGAGTGCTTTTCTTTCCAAGACAACCCCAAGCTTTCTGAGTTCCCTTTTGAGAGATCTGGGTTCACATGGAGTTTAAGGCATGAAAAAATGGTTGTTCTGCTGAGGACCTGGTGCTGTTATTGCCAGAGAAATGTTATAGCTTAAACAGTGGAGGTTCCCTTAAAGTGATGTTCCTCTCCAAAGATTTAGCTGGAAGGTGTTAGTGATGGTGGCACAAGGAAGTTCAGACACCTGTGAACAAAGCCAGATGTGTATGCCTTTGCTTGTAAGCTTTATTACAGCTCAGTGTATCCATGGAGAATTTGGTAGAAGAGGACAAAATTATGACCCGGGGATTATCCCCAGGGCTGTTGTTCTGTTGTCTAGTGCCTTATAAGGATTAGTTTAAATAATGTTTCTTTCAAACGTAGGGATATGCCAGCAAATTACACCAAGGTATTTTGGCACCAGAGTAGTTTCACAAAAGCCTTCTAATCCTGTACCACTCTACCTAATGATTTTGCTGTGGAAGTTCCCCGTGTGGAAGTGCCTCTGGACAAGTGGTAGAAAAGGGTTTCACAACACAGGTGAAAGAATGGAAATGGAATAGAGAAAGGGAAGAATGAAAGTTGCAATGCTTATTTTGTATACCATATGGGGTACAGCTGAGCGACTTAAAAGCAGCTAGAGCTAGAGCTGCGGATAAATATTCTGATTCTCCATGGGGTGTCTTGAAATTAGGTTTTACAGCAAGGTCATGTTTGCAAAGGGAGAATAGAGCCACCAGCTGGCAAATGCAGCCCAGAGACTATGAAGAGAGGTTACCAGAGCTTTGCTGCTTCAGGGTGCCAGGACCCTCCTGAATGTGGCACAGGATGGGAAGAGACGGAGTCTCTCTTTTGATCAGCAGAGATCAATCAGCATCACAGCCAATGTCTCAGCCCTGTAAACAGTGCTCTGCAGTACAGTGGGGCTAAAGGTGTTACAGCAGATCTGCAGAAAAATGATCTGAAACAGCACAAGAGGCTGTCATTTTGATTAAGTGTACTAGCAAAGGTTATGTAGACTTCCAAATTCCTCCCCTGCAACTGTTGGTTTGATAAGCATTCATGATGCCTTTTTCTGATGAATCACTATTTTTATTAATGCATTTCCATATCTAATGTATGTTCACACGTGTATGTGTGTACAAACACACAGATGTGTGTAAGCACATATACAGGTTTGTGCTTTCTCCTGGGTTCAATAAGACTCTCTGCCATCCAGGCAGGGGAAGGTCACTCATCTGCTCAGTTGTTTTTGTGAAGCCTTAGCAGTCAATTTTGGCATTCCATGATGCCTGAGGCATCTTGGGAGGCCTGCAGAAAGGGAAGATGGGAGAGGCTGAAGGATTTATCCATGCTTGTGCCGTCATATTATTCAAATAGACATGTTGCTTCTGTTTGTCAACAGTTTGGAGAGTAATAATGATTTTAAGAAAGTGCTACCATGCTGGAAAGACAGTTGAGCTAGAAAATGAGAGATTATCTTGCTGTATGTGCAGTGCTGCTGCCTGGATGTTGGGTGGCCATGGCAGGCTGTAAAGCCCCAGCAGCAAGGGCAATTTCCCACTAGCCCTGTGTCCACTCTCGTGTCCCTGCTGCTTGATCAGTGCGTTGTGGTGACACCAGTTTATAAAGGCTGATCTCAAAGGCAGATCTTCGCCACTGCCCAAGCCCAGCCTGTCCTGCTGTCTGTACTGCCGATGGATTAAACCAGAAAAAAACCTGAGCATTTCTCCTGCCCACATGATTTGGTCTAGAGCATTTTGGTCATGCCAGGGGAATGAAAATAATTTTTTTAAAAGGCAGTCTTTGAAGCTCAACTAACCTTCAGGAAAAAGTGGGTGCTTGGTTCAGCTTTAACAGGTTGTGCAAAATTTATTCTTGCTTAGGAAGGTTCTCTAAGGCTCATTGCTTTATAAAGCCTTTGATCATCTCCTCTGTGGTTTGTTCATTTTTGTTGTATTCCACTAATGGGAGCTAGAGCTGTGACTCCAGGGTCACCTGAAAGCGTTCTAGCAAGCTGGGTAAGTATCCCAGGGGACTGTCAGTGAAACACCAACTCTTAGACAAGTTTGTGGGTATCTTCAAGTACAACTGGAGTTTCCCCCTCAAACAAGTGCAGGTGTGTAGCTGGGCTGTGCAGTCACCTTCAATGCATCTCAGCAGCTTCTTAGATCACACAAACACTTTGGAGTAGGGAGCCAAAGGCTGTTTGCACAGAATTTCAGAGCTGAGGCTTTTTTTCACATAAAATCCTGTTCTACTAGAGCTTGTCTCTTCCTGCTTTTCATCAGGGCTGTTGTGGGATATAGATGTTGTTTAGGGTCGTGGCATTTTGAAACTTTGTTTTGGGAACTTTCTGTCTATGTACTTTTCCAGTGCACTGGTCTTCATCCATTTTCCTACTTGAACTGACAGTAATTGGTCTCCATTAGCAGCCATAGAAAAATCCCTACAGATTATGGGGTTCTCTGGTCCTGCAGAGGCTGTTTCCTCTGGCTCAGGGCTTACACAGCCTGCCATTTAATATGGGAAAGACTTATTTTTCCTGCAGTGTGTGCTATGCCTGTTCTAGGGATGTGTGCTAATAGCTGTACAGAGCTTTAGGGCCCTTTCTGATTCTGCTCAGTAGTTATCCCAGCCCCCTGCAAGGTAAATCATAGTAATCAGGCTTATTTTAGACAGGCATGGAGCAGTTGTGATTTGACCAGGTCCCTGCTATAGCTGCTTGCACATGCTTCTTTCTGGGAGAGACCACAGCAGGAAATTTTTAGTCCTCAACCCATGCAGGAGGCTCCACCCCAAAAAAGCTCCATATTCTGCATTTCAGTGTCTAGAGTTGCTCATTCCAACAGAACCAAAGGTTTTTAAGTAGTAGTCGATATCAGTCACTCAGGAAATGGGGAAAATTGGTTAATCGTATATCTCCTAAGACCTCTGTGACTCATTCCCAGAACTGACTGGCTCTTCCTCTCTGTGGCTTAAGAGGTAGGAAAAGCCACCCTGGGCAGTGGGCATAAGAAGATGGGGTACTGCTCGTTTCCATCTTCACCTCTTCTTTCCTTTTTACAGCTCCTGCTCAGGCCCAAATCATCCATGCTGGGCAAGCATGCGTGGTGAAGGAAGACAACATCAGTGAACGGGTTTACACAATTCGTGAGGGGGACACGTTAGTCCTGCAGTGTCTGGTCACAGGACATCCCCGGCCACAGGTAAGCCTTCAGTCTTACCTGTCACCCACGCTTCCCCATGGGACTTGTTTGTAGTTTCCACATAGAGGAGAGTTGTGGGCAGTGGGGTGTCCAGCTTTCTCCTACATGTTGGTCTTGGGCATGGATGCCCCATTTTGCAAGCACTTAACTTGTTAAGCTATGAAGCATTTAAGCTCACTTCCATGGAAAATAGTCCACAAAGCTTTTTTACAAAGACCTTCTACTTGTCTTCAGTATGTGAAGTCCCTCTAAAAACTGAAAGTCTAAACTGAAATCTTAAATCTTTAACCCTCTTAACACAGAGTAGGAGCATCTGAGAAGATGCTTTCAATATGTGCTTGCCTTAGGAGCTGGTCCTTCGTGGTCCATTCATTTCTCAGCTTCTCTGGGTGTATAGCCAAGGGGATGCTTCTTGGGGGAGTTTGGGAAGTTGTTGGTAGTGCACTTCACTGAGTCACACTGTTCACTCCTTTGTGGTCACCAAGCAGAGGCAGAGTCGGATTTGCGGCAGTGGACGCATCCATGCCGTGATCAGAGACACAGTCCAGTGTGGGGGTACAAAGATGAACTTGGCTAATGGTTGCAGTCCTTACTTGGGGTGTCCTGATGTTTGCACAGCCTCATGCCCATGCAGTCACCTCAGCACCCTTCAGATACTCAAGCTGGGTGTGTTAGTGTGGCTGTGTCCTTAGAGGTACTGGCCTAGAGCGTGTGTCTGCCATCTCTGGGAACAGAGTGTGGTAGGAGAGGCAGCTGGTGCACACGGCAAGGCTGGATGTGCCAGAATGCCAGAATACACACAGGGGAGACACATGTGATACATGCCTTGGCCTTGTTCCTCAGTCCTGCCAAAGATATTTGTGGCAAGAAGCCATGCATCTTCTTACACCAGTCAATGCCTCTGTGCACTTGCTTTTAAGGAGCTACTTGGTGATGAGGTGATGACAAAGGAGAGGATTTGAAATGGTTTTCCATCAAAAGAGTATCCTGGAAACAATAAAAAGAAAATTACCTGAGCGAAGTCAGCAAAAGCAACCAGCCTAGGCTTGTGACAGTGATGGGCAAATGATACCTGTGTACATCAGAAATGGGGAATCTGGTAGCAGTGGCCCTGCCTAAGGTTGTTGAATGCATGGAAAGGTCCTGGCAGATGGTAGGAATTTGAGCCTGAATAGCTAGAGAGATTTCTGGAGCAGAGCCTGTTGCAGACAGCATGCTAGAGGGCAACACTCTGGCTTGTCGTTGCTCAAACCTGCACAGGGGACACCAGAGCCTGGAACCAGGCATGACCAGGGAGACTGGAACCTGCATGTATAAAATGTGGCATGCATCCTACTTCTGCCCTCCCTCCTAATGGATTGATTTCTTACCCAGCTAAGCTCCTATTCTAACCTTTGTTTAATCTTCTCTTTCCATCAGCCAGTCATTAAAGCATGAAAATATGGCCAAAATACTAAAATGAGATTGTGATTGAAAAATTAAAGAGCGGGCTGAAGTGTCCTTCAAAACAGAAGACTCTAAGAATCTTGGGGCCCTCAGACAATTTTGTAAGCTACAAAGGCTGAATAAATCCATGGTCAATAGCTCCAAAAATCTGCTCAGCCTAGTGCTCTGGGATAGCATGTAGACACCCCTGCCCCTTCTAGAGCATCGGCACCAATCAGGTGATGGCAGTGAGTTTTAGGCAAAGTCTGGCAGAGTGACCCAATGTATTTGGTCCATCTTGTCTTTGGCCAATGCTGAATGAAAGTCTCTTCTTTCTGCTGGCTGATCATTCTGGATCTCAATTCCAGAGTCTAAATTATTCCAGAGTAGGAGGCCAGCAGTCAGTAGCCTTTAGAAGGGAGGTTGCAGATATAGAAAGCCAATGGGCTGGGAAAAGCTGTCTCTCTCTTTCATTGTGTGGAGTGCACAAAACAAGGGGGAAGTTTGTACTGCCACTGTGAGGGCTGTACCTCATTCCAGACAAAAGAAAAACCCTTCAGTCTTTGGGATTGCTGTCTTCTTGCCACTGTTCACCATGAAATATCATGCAGCTCTGTTGCCCCTGCAAGCCAGGATCTTAAGACATGTAACATAAGGACAAAGAAATAAAAAGGTGGCTTGAAATCTGAAGGGATATTTTTTTTTCTGTATCTTTAAAAACAGAGGAAAAGCTTGTGTACTGCAAAAGGGTGACTTACAAAAATAAAATACACAGGGGTTCCCAGTGGGAAAGGGGCAAGAGTCAGATAGCAACTGCATTTTCTCACTCACGGAAAAGCAAAAAACAGAAATAGCCTTGCTGTTCAGAAAAAGATGAGTATGGACTGCAGTTAAAGCTCTGTAGCTGCTGTGGCCTGCCAGCCATGTGGGGTCTCAAGGCTGAATGCTGAAAGTGCTGTGCTATGCAGATAGCAGCATAAAACTGAGCAAGCTGCTGGGTTTGCAGGATCAGAGCAGGAGTGGAAAACATGCAGTGTGTGTCTGGGTGAATTGAGGGGTTATCTTGGACTCTTGGACATGGGGATTGGCAATGGACCAGAATCAGTGGCTGGGCTGCTGAGGCATACTGAGATCAGTAGTTGAGCTTTGGTAAGTCTGGCAGTGCTGTAGGACCTCTTTATGGAAGTAGCTAGGGAGGAGGGGGAAGAGCAACAAAGGGAGCTGCTGAATCTTAGGATCTCTATTTTTTGTCCCTGATTTCATTTCTCTTGTTCTTCTCATGAAGGTGAGATGGACCAAAACTGCTGGCAGCGCGTCGGACAAATTCCAAGAGACGTCAGTGCTTAACGAGACCCTTCGGATTGAGAAGATCCAAAGGCTGCAGGGGGGCCGCTATTACTGTAAAGCAGAAAATGGGGTTGGGGTCCCTGCCATCAAGTCCATTCGAGTAGATGTGCAGTGTAAGTCGTTTAGCGGCAACCCAGACCTTCCCACAGTTCTACTGCCTGTCTCTGCCTTGCTGCGGGGCCAGCAGGGAGCTGCATTGCCCTAGGACCACGTGCACCTGATTAAGGAGCAGAGGGACTGGTGTGGTCCCCCCAACATCTTTTTGGCCTAGGAGATTAGCTCCATCCCTGCAAAATATATCCCTCCTCTCCTCGTGAGTCATTCTTACCTAGGTGTCAAGGTGTGTCACTGACAGGGTTCCCTAGCACTTGTCTGGGGTGTAGCATTGGGCATGGCTTCTGCCTTCTTTTTCTTCATTTTGAAGATGACAGAGCTTGAAACAAACAATGTTTCTTGGAGTTGGTAGTGTCCCGGATGTTGGGGGCTTTCCTGAAACCAGTGTCCTGTTCCAGTGTTGCTACTTCTCTAGCATGCTGGAAACAGCTGAAAATTCTGGAATGCAGCTGAGTAGGCTGAGCTGTGATAAGGGTGAGTGTGAAAGTGAGTCTACATTGCCTGGCTTGGTCAGAGTGTCCATAATGTGAAGGTGGCTCAACATTTCTCTGTCTAGTACCCATCCTTCTTGAGTCCTGGAGATGCTGCTAGTGGTTTTCTGCCTTGGGCTTCAAGTTTTGAGGGTTTCTCTTATTGTTTTTTTTTTTCTTTTTCTTGGACTTAATGCTTATTTTTGGGCTTCTGTGGTCAAAAGAGAGGGAAATTAAACTTAGTCCATAAGGCCCAAATGGGAGAAATCCATGATTTAATGTCTAGGTAACTTGTTTCGCTCTCCTTGAGAAGGTTACATTACATTACCATTGCATTGTCCTTGACTATCCAGTATTCCCATTTCCTCTAGCCCAACTTAACACCAAATCCCTCTCTTCACTCATATTATCTGAGAAAGCAAGAGGTTGATGCTAAAAACTTGTTAAGTATGATAAAGCAGTTGAATCTGTTCCTGAACCTGTCATGAGCTGTTCTACATTCATTCCTTCTGAGCTGAGGGGCATTCTCAGTGGTTGTCTGTCAATGGAGCAACCTCCAAGCTTCAAAACTCCACTACAAGCCTGGAGTTTGGGAAGACCCATTTTGCTGACAGCAACTGCTGCCTGACTGCTTGCTTTTAGTCCTCCTGTCCAGACCAACTGTGATGTGACTCTCACAAAATGTGCCACAGACTTGGGCAGGTTCATGATCCACTGTCATACTATACGGCTGGGAATAGCTGCCGTCTGTTCCTTCCTTGCCCTACCCTTTATCGGAGTAGTGTAGTGTGGGCACTATCCTGTCTAGGCTGTGGAAATGGATTGCTTCAACAGCAGCAACTGTGGATAGGATGAGTGCTTTTTCATTGGCATTGCATCACTTCATTTAGAGAAGTTCTGGCACCCACCCTAGATCTGCTTGGCTTCTCTGCCTGTTTCTTCTCCTACATGTGGTGGAGGCATATGATAACTCTCCTTTGCAAAGGGTACTTGGTTTTCTCAAGGCTCAGTGTGACACCTTGCAAAGGCATATGCCTCTAGGAACACAGGATTTCCATGAATCTCTTCGTGCTCTGAGAGTGCTCCCATGGTGCAGACTGGAACTAGAGTGATGTAGTGTCCTGTGGTCCCTCATGCAGCTCTGACCTGTAGAACTGTGGGGCTAATGGGGTGGCCAAGGGCTTTCTCATACTAACATCTACTCTGCAGATGGACTTGGTACTGCACCTCTGTTCTGCTCACTTGGTTTTCGGGGAGGAGAGACTATTTTCTGCTAGTATTTGCAGTAGGTACAAGGGAACACATGGGAAAAGCCACAGTTTTTGTTGAACGCTCACCCAGGCAACCTTCAGCTGAATGAACCAGAATTTGAAAACAAACCCCTTCTATTCCTGCATCCCATTTTGTAGTTAGAGGTAAGTAATCACCCTCATGTGTACCTTGGTGTCCTTGACAGCTGCTGCTAGTCCTCAGTCATACGTTCAGTGTTTGACAGTGAGGTTGTGCAGAGAGCATCGTTGGTGCCAAGAGGATATTAAACTGGAAACACTAACCCGTGTAGCGTGATATTCCTCTGCCCCAAGTGGGCATCAGTGAAGCTTTAAAGTATTGGTTAGGTACTGGCAGAGAGGAAGCCGTTGTTCTGAATGTTTCCATGTGGGAGAGAGGGAAAGTAAAGAAAAGAAAAGAATGAATGTTTACAAGCTTTTATTGTGCATGAAACATCCCATGTGATCATCTCCATGAACAGCCTTGGGCCAAATTTATCATTTGAGCAGCTCACTGACATCAGTGGCGTTACTCGTACATCAAGGACATGCACATTGTCATAGGTCTTATTTTAGCTTTTCTCAGGAGGGCTAGACCTAAAGCTGACTTCTAGAAAAGAAGGCTGAAGGATTCAAAGTAGGAAAGTTTTAGCAACCAAAAAAGGTGTTGTTTTCTGTGTGGGGAGTAGCTGGGAGCCAGGAGGCTGGAACAGTGAGCTGCTTCTTCAGTTAGTAAGGGAAGTGTTTTACCCACTGAGAAACAGTCTCAGAAGGATGGTAGCTACAGAGTCACTCATATGAAGTTTAAACAAATAAAAGAGGGTTAAGGACAAAGAAGGAGGAAAAGAGGAGAGGTTTTGCTCTGGGTCCCGGTCCAAAAGAATTTGATGTTCAGTCACTCTATGGCCACTTGAAGACAGCACTGTATGGAGAGGAGACTTGTTTTTCCATCTGCATATGTTTTTCTTCAGCTGCGGGTGTTTTTCGGTTGGTGGAGTTTTTTTCTCTGGGATGTATTTTGCGTCTTGTCATGATTCCATTAATGGCTCTGCTCATATCTCTGAGCTATGGTCAAGCAGACAAATTTCAGGTCGCATAAGAATATGTCTGCCAAACATACAGCTCACTAAAAGATGCAAACCCACAAGTTGATGCTTGTGATTCAGCAGAGAGCATACATTGTTTAGATGACATGTTAGCAAAAAACTCATCCCTGCCTCCCTCTTCCTTTCTGGAAGTCATATCTCCAAACTTAAATATCTGTAAAATAAATACCATGAAAACTAGGTGGCATGGGAGGGCAGGAGGCGATGAGCATGTTAAGCATGTGCAGAGAATCATGCTGGCAGCACAAGAGGATACTGGGTACCTGTACCTCAGTTTTCTTGCAGCTGAAGATGGGGTCGTAACGCTCCTGAAAATACAGAATTGCTTCAATTTGAGCTTAGCAGGTGTCTTATAAGATATACTTAAAGACCCAGGGACTTATTTCCATTTTAGAGGGCAAATTCTTGTCAAAAGGGATCTTTACATTTAACCTCAGTCTCAAAGTGGTTTTGTGAGGAAAAAGATCCACTGCCTCTGAGGTGTCCCCCATGCTACCTTGATGTTCAAACATACATACCTGCTGCAACTTCTGGGAAAATCATCCCTGTTTAACAGGTGGGAAACTTTAGGGGGGGAAATATGCTCTGTGTGGATGGAGAAAATCCTCTTCCTGAAGGGCTATTGCTTCTGTTTTCACAAGCATAGCCACTGATAACCATTGATTCAGCCATAGTGGCTGCATGTGTGGTTCAGGTACAATAGGGAATTGAAAGGAGCATCTTCTGTAAAGAAAGAGAACAAAAGAATCTGATCAGTTTAGGGAGAGGTAGTTGAGTTGCAGTGACTAGAAGTTGCCAAAGGACAGTTGATACAGACTTCGAAGAAAACACACAGAGGATATTTAACAGGAAGAGAAATTATACATACCTATTACAGTGTTTTGCATCTCATATTACCATGACTCCTCACAAGATTTGCTCTGTGTAGATGACTCTCCAACTCAGCTCCTTGATCTTGCCCTGATTTTTTACTTTCATTCCTTGTCTTGAAGGTTTGTCATGTCATTTGTATGGACGTCTCACAGCCCTGGGATTTCAGGAGAGATTTGGGAACTAGAAAATGGAGAAATTATGATGGAACAGAGCTTCCTGTTTGGCCTGTCACTGAAGTAGAGAGTAGTGATTTTCTGTATGGGGGGTGCCATTGAGGGATGTGAGGCAGCCCACTCACTGCTCTGAGATACATGTGGCAGGCAGGTGGGGTTTTTTTGAGGACTGCACGGGGCTCTGTGAACCAGAGACTGCTTTCTATTCTCTGAAGGTTTGTGTGGTGAGCAGGAAAATTCTGGCTTCTCCTGTCTGTTCCTTTTAGATACTGGTTGTACTACCTGCCCTCAGATCAGCTCTTAAATCAGCAGTTGTCATCAGCCAAATGTCTGATGTGTGGGACCTTCCCCTCTCCTCAGAGGTACCTGGAGCATCATCTGCTCTGCAGGCTGTACACGCAGACCAAGCTTTGCTAACAATGGCTGCGACCCTCCTTGCCTCCCTTCCAGATCTAGATGAACCTGTTCTCACCGTTCACCAGACCATCAGTGATGTACGTGGCAGCTTCTACCAGGAGAAGACAGTCTTCCTCCGCTGCACTGTCAACTCCAACCCACCAGCTCGCTTCATCTGGAAAAGAGGAGCTGAGACACTTTCTCACAGTCAGGACAATGGTGTGGACATCTATGAACCCCTTTACACACAGGTGAAAAAAGGCAAACCTCTGCCTACTTGTATTGAGTGTCTCATTGATGCAGGGCACTGTAGTGGGTGGTGTTTGCTTCCCAGCATGGATTATGATGCTGGGGAGAGGGTGCAGGCTGCTGTGAGGAGTGCTGCCTCCAGAAGGGCTGGTAGACCTTCCTTCTGCAGATTCCCAGTACAAGAGGAGTAGAGCAGGAGGAGGGAGTGTGGCCTAGGAGGAACTTTCCCTTTTTATCACTGTCCCTGAGAGCAGTGACACAGTTCCCCTACTGAGGTTATGAGGCTGTGGGATGACTGAGACTAAGATCCAAACATCTCACATCACTAATTTTTTTTTTCTTAATTGAGTGCCCAAGCTCCATACATCAGGGAGAGGCTTCCTGTTTATTAGTGTGAACAAATGGCAGGCATTGCTGTAGGATCCATGAGCTTTTCCTAATGGTCACAAGTAATGGGGAGCCAAACTTCCTGAGCACTTGCTGACTATTGTCCTGTGACAAGGTGTCCACATCTTTTCTACTTCTTCTGCTTGCCTGGGTTGGACTTGCCCTGCACAACCAGGTTTCCCCTGTAAACACCACTTTCTTCACAGTAATTAGCCTGCTAATGCAATGGGAAATGGAAGGGAACTTTCCTTTTGCCAGGGCACTCTGGGCATGTTAACCTAAGCTAAGCTTGGGATCTGAATGTCCTTTGGATGCTAATCAGCCCTGGTACTTCCAGCAAGGCTGCTAGGGAGCACATGGGAGGGATGGGTGGGAAGGGAGGGCTGAAAGGGCAGCTCCCCAGGGCACCTGTTTCATCCCAAGCACCTTCCTGCATTCCCAAAGCTGGGCCCAGAGCACATTCTGGCTGATTTTGATTTCTGAGCAATGCCCCAGGAAACCTTTAAGTTAATGTAGTCATGTTCATATTTTATTGAAACACGCCATCTCTGTAGGTCATGGAAATGGGCATCCAAATGGAAATATTCACGGGGATGAGGAGGGAGGAGAGAGCTGCAGGTTAATGACAGATTTGCAGAAACACTGTAGGTCAGCACTGCTGTTTGGCCCTGAAGATAGCTTTGTCTGTGTGCTATGTGTCTCCCATCTAGGACATTCCTGGCCTTGGAGGAAGCCACCATAGGCTCTTCCAGTTTTCACTAAGCTCAGTGTAATTAACAGGAGATGTTGCCTAATGAGAGGATGCCTTAGCACTTGGGATATTTTCTCTAGCTAAGTAAGGCATCTGGCAAAAATTCACCACATTGCAGCATTAATGTTTAAATGACCCAGTGTGCTGCAGCTCCTGTCAGGCAATGCTCCTGACATGATGGGTCATTCCCAGCTCTGAAGGAGGGTGCTGGGACTGCTGTGCTCAGACAGGCATGCCCTTAACACCAGCATAAGCCTGTAAGTTTGGGTTGGTAAGAGTTGAAGTTAACAAAAACACACCTCTGCAACACTGTTGGAAGAGGAAAATCTTGCTGGAATGTTTAACAATGTTACAATGTTAAATGTTAAATTATGTTAAATGTTATGTTTTGTAATGTTAAATGTTAAAATTATGTTTAAAGGAATGTTAAAACTCCACTGGAGTTTGCAGTTTTGTCTTAGAGATGAACCTCTATCGGTGTCAGGTTTGAATAGGCTTTTACATTAAAAAGGAGGTGAAGACTTCACTGTTTAGGCTTTTTAAAACTTACTTACTTTGAGGGTTTATACACATATATGTAAATTCACTAATCAATAAACAGGATACATATGACCCTGTAAGTATGTAGATGACACAAATATTGTAAATGCCATAATTGTGTGGCATAGCAACAATTCTCAGGGGACAGGACTTTCCTAGGGTTATTGGTGTCCTAGGTTTTATCATTCTAATATACTCACTTCACATCCTTGTTCTCTGCATATTGGCATTCCTGAGCTCATTGTCCAGACCCTTGAGGTTGTCCTCAGAGGGATTTGTCATGCTGACACCTCCTCACACTTGCAGGCAGTTATGGAATGGTTTCTCCAAAAGAGATTTAGACAAACTCAAGGGGAACAACAGCAAAAAGCTGTCAGCAGAAGACATATGAGTTGCAGGGTGTGCAAACCATAGGATGATTCTCAAGGCTTTCTGCATTGCATAAATAAGAGTCTACAGAACACATCTATCGTTAATGTAACAACTTGATTCTGTTTCTATAACAAGCCAGTAACTAATGGAGTGCAGGCAGTGATTTTATTTGTTACCTTAGAATGAGAAAAGACTATCAAAGTCTCTGCAGTCACTCTGGATTTACATCAGCATAAATGAGATTAGAATCTGGCGAAGAGGTATCAGGAAGTTTTGGAAGTTCTTTGAGTATTTCTCTGATTCTTTTTTCCTCCTGCACTGCAGATTTCTAGAGCATAACTGTTGAACTTGTCATATTTAGGCCAGTATTAATGCCTCAGTCTGCTCTGATTTAGTTTGGTTTGGTAATGTTGAATCCTCAGTGACTTCCTTCAGGTTCCTACTGACATCTCAGACCTCTGGGTCTGTTCTGGGATGGTTAAGGTTTGTCATATTCTACAAGATGTTTCTGGCAGTAGTTGATGAGAAATTATGCCCAGACCTGTTTGGCAGTGCCTTCAGGTCACGTCAGTCAGTAGCTGGGTGTTTTGTGAAGCCCTGGAGGTGAAATGACCACTGCAAACATTTTGTGTCTCCTTTATATGGACCTGGGTGGGGTTGAAATCTGCACAGTTCCCTAAGGTTTTCATGGGAGCTGCTGGTGATCTGTAAACTTTGGGACGCGATATGGGCTTGGAATGATGATCTTTACTTTGGACACTTGTGTCGCTTTTTGCCCCTATTTTTCCCAAATTCCAGGGTGAAACCAAAGTCCTGAAGCTGAAGAACCTTCGACCTCAGGATTATGCCAGCTACACGTGCCAGGTGTCTGTCCGCAATGTCTGCAGTATCCCTGACAAATCCATCACCTTCCAGCTCACAAACACCACAGGTAAGAAGAGTCCCTGCTGTCCTCTGACCCTTCACCTCCTCAACAGCCTTTACTACTCCAGGAGGATAAGACAGCACTCTGTTCAGGGCCTGCAGCACCTTGACCTCATTTACATGGCTACTGGGATTACAGATCCTTCACATGGGAGCCTTGTGGCCAGGGCTGCTGTAGTTTCTCGTAGCCCTGCATATAGTCACTGCCTTGGCCAGGCCTGCCATGAGATCATTAAAATAGACTACGTGTAGGTGTTGAGGCACTATGTAGCTTCTAATTCATATAGTTTTATTTATTTATAATTCTAAGTGACTTTAAAAATAGATTTGATACAGTCTAGAGTGGGGCAGTGCTGCAGGAGTTCTTACAAATAATTCATCCATGTGTGACTCCAGCCTGGTTTGCCAGGCTATGCTCTAAGCACCTCCCAGGTAGCAGACTCCGCTGGTGCCAGTGTTTGTGGAAAGCATACATCTCCAGTGCCTTCCAAATAAATACATTTTACACTCATATTCATACTGGCAGTGCTTGTGTTTTCTGCTCCAGTTGTGAGCAGATTCAGTTTGGTGCCTTTTGCTTAACGTTCAATAAGTGAATGATAACTGAGTATCATATATCAAATACTGGCAAGGACTTGATTGCAACCTGTCCATTAAAAGAAACCTGAACCAAAACCACACACACAATAAAAAAATCCCCACCTGCAAAGCCCCCATGTGTGTCGAATATTTGCAAATAATAACTAAATGTCAGGAAATTGCTTCCAACCCTGGAGTATTCCATGATCAGAGAGAAAGGCATTGTAACGGTTTGAATTATTCACCTCTCTAATGTAACACAAAGTAGTTTGCATCCCTTGTGTCATCTTTGTGCAGTGGAAACAGAACTTTTTTTGATGCTGTTAACTGTTGACAGGATATTGTTGATACTGTTTAAATTATGTTTATTGATCTGAGTTCCAAGGTGCTGAACAATAGTTGCCTCATTTTATGTAGGAAGAAGAAAAATAATGAGCTTAAGAAAGTGAATTATAGCTAATGTCAGAAAAAAGTATTCACTTTGTAGTAAGATCTCTGAACACGTCTCAAACAACTCACCCTATTAGCTGAATTTCTCTCAGGATGAGTGTAGCAAATGTTGGAATATTCTCTTTAAAAACTTCTCTTCTGTCGTGATGAAGAAAGGGATCTTACACAGCTCTTCTTCCCTGTGTGCTTTTACCTTTGAAGAGTTAGAAAATCAAATTTCTCTTCATGTCCACTCCCCCTGCCATCCCAAGCACAGGAAAACCACTTTTCATTTCAATCTAGCTCCTGTACTAACTGAGTGGGGAAAATGTATTTTCAGGTTGTACTTGATGACAAGTCAGAGATATGGCTCAATTTACACCAGCTTCTTAAGCACGTCTATCTAGGGTGGGAGTTTTTTCCCGTTTTTTTTAATTATAGATGCATATTTATATATAGTTACAGTGGAGCCTGGCACTATAAGCTCAAAGGGGCCATGGAAAATGTGTTCTTAGAAAATTGTATTAAAAGTTGGCAGTGAAAATGAATCTAGCATTTTGCGGTGTGAGCAGGGTTTGTGTTAAATAGCACAGCTATATTTAACATGAAATATTATATGGGTTACTTGCCCTGTAGGTAATATTGTGCATAGATGAGGAAATATTTAAATGAAATTCTTTAATTCTCGCCTCTTTTGCCTAGGTCTTTTCTGTTCCCCTTGCACTTGTGCTTTCACAGCTTCTCTAGACTTGGTTGTGCCCAGAATCCTGAGCAGCTTCACTCAGGATTCCTTTCCCTTTATAACTGAGAAGGACCCAAAGGGTGCTGAAATGCTCGGAAATCTCTCTCTCTTAAATATTTATAGTCCAGGCAGTACAGTGGAGTACAGACCTTGAGGGGAATTGGTGGGTCAGGTCAGGTCAGGCCAGGGGAATCTCCTCAGCTCATTTGCTGTTCCTCAGCTGGCTCCTCAGTGTCCTTTGGGCGGATCATAGTCTCTGGTAAGGAGATGGACTTCTCACAGGTTCTGTTCAGCAGCTTGGGCCTTGCAGCAGGAAATGGGTTCTTTGTTTGCAACCTTAGTGGGAAGGAGATGTCCCTGCTCCCCCTCTTTTCTGCTGCTGTTGCTTGGCCCAAGAGCAGCAGGTTGGGTCCACAGAGCCACAGGACCAGCTAGGCACCCAGCTGCCATCACCTGCTCCAGCAGGGTCAACCTGACTTTTCCCCCTGCCTCAATTCCTGCAAAATTAAGCAGCCCAACTGGTTAATTCTCCTGCAGTTTTACTGCAGCAAATTGGACTTCAAAGGGAATTGAAAGCGATTCTTTGTTTTTAATGGTCCCCTCGATGCTCAGCAGACTCCGCCAGCAGGTTTTCTGAGCCAAGAACAAAAGAAATTGCCACAGGTTACAAATAAATGAGAATCATCTCCTGCATAACAATGTCTGCAGTCTGTTAACCTCTGTCTGCTGATGGGAGTGGGAGTGGGGAGTGGTAGCCCATGCAGACTGCCACAGCCAAGGCTCTATTTTGGGGCATGTCATGGGAGCTCACTCCCTGGAGCTGTGCAGGTGGCAGATTTGCAGTTTCCCTGCCTCATTCATGCATGCACACACAGCCTGCCCTGATGCAGTGCTTGCATAAGCATGTCACTTTTTTGACATGTTGCCTTGCCGGAGCTGGGCAAGATGAGTGTGGGTCAGACATTTGCATATCCAACCTAAATCTGCAAGAGCCCTAAATCTTAACCAGAGCCTGCAGGACCTCTGGTTTGTGCTCCCCAACTCTGACACCTTCTCTCTGGACATGGGCTGGTCTCAGGCTTTCTCTGTCTCTGACAGGGATGGATGGAGAGTCCCAGGCAAGATGCTGCATCTGCCAGTTTGCCTGAGCACTGTGAACCCGAGACCAGTTCAATGTCCGAGGGCAGAAACAGCTATTTGGTGTCAGCAACACTGAGTTAGTGACAGGAATGTGTCCTGCCCAACCACGGTGAGTTGAGCTATTGTGTTTCTGGGCATCATACTATCTCATGAAACCATCTGGAGCTTGGTGAGGATGCACAAATCCTTCCTTTGCTATTTAATAAGCAACAACCCTTGCACGCTATTTACAAGACTCCTGCAAAGAGACCTGCCAAAGTCTCTTTCGAGTGCAGGCTGTGACCTCCTGAAATTCAAAGGCTCCAACCACTGGCCTCAAAATGGCCAGTGGAGGTAACAGAAGAGCCACCTTCTTCCTTAGGCATAGCTGGCCATCTCTGACACAAATAGCATGCGCAGTGGCCAGGGAGAGTATTATATTCAGTACACCAAAGCAATATCCCAGCATGGCAGTAGTTGTGCTACTAAATTATGGCACTGGTGCTGAGGAGAGAGGAGTCCTCCTTGCCTTGTTTGTATGGGCTGTAATTCAGAGATCCAACACAAATCCAGCACAGCTCATTAACACAGGGTCCAGGGAGAGAAGAGGCAGAAATAATGATGCTGTTAAATCAGGCTTCATGAATATGGAACAATGTCTTATTTTGCATTATTATGGCTGTTACTTAAAACATACTCCCTGCTTTTTTGCTGGGGACTGCTACTTTCTCAGCTCTGTCTGGATGGAGCCAGTGCTAGTGCTCATAGAGGCTTTGAAAGACTCTTTATGGAATTAAATGGAGAATACAAAGGGAAGGATTTTGGATCAGTTCTTGGAGGGGGCTGTAGTGAGAAGGGTGAAGAAATAAAATAAAACTAAAAAAAAACAGGTACCAGGGCATTCAAAGGAGAGGATGTCTAGACACTTTGAATCAGTCTCAGCTCAACTGAATGTGAAGGAGAATTTCTGTGATTGTGATAGCCCCCAGGTGTACCGAAAAGCACATTAGTCACCTGAGGAGATGAAGGAGATTAAGAGCAGGTTCAGAGCTGCTGTTATTGGTCTGTTAAGGTGTGGATAGGTCCTGGTCCCCCATATCAGTCTCCAAGCTGCAAAGACTATCTGCTTGGAAAAGCCTTTGCCTCTTAGAGATGTCTAGTTGGGTGTGAGAGATAGAGAGGCGTATCATGGGATAGCTGAGGATAGCTTTTTTTAATGATAGACCTTCCATAAATCTTCCTTTTTGGGATGGAAACTCTGAATGAGAGGAGTGGCTCAATGCCAGCTGTCCTCGAGCACAAGCAGTGGTTTGGTTCAGGCAGGCTCCTTTGAGGCTATCCTTTCTCCTTCACTTCTCCATCAAGGCTACAAAGGCTTCCATTGCCCATATGCCTGGCTGCAGCTGTTTGTGTCAGGAGTCAAGGAACTTCAGGCCTTGGGTTTTTCACTGCCAAATGTTGCCCGTCTGCCAGCCTTATATGTGCAGAGTGGGTTTATCAGGCTTTTCTTCTGACCTGCACCCTAAGCCATAGAGAGCCTGCGCTGAGCACTGGTAAAATGTCCTAGCTGCTTTGTGCCCCAGTCCTAACCACTACTGGTAAAGTGTTTTCTGGGGCAGTGTGAGATCCTGTCTGCTCTGTTTCCTAGCCATAAAAGAGCAGAGTGTTCTCACTCAGAGACATAGTAATGATCATCCTTTAGATTCACAAATACCTCATATTTGTAATCAATGCATAGATCTTTCCAGCTGTCCCTACTCAAAGCAGCCATCAACAAGAGCAAATCATAAAAAGTATGAATTTGTGCTGAGGCAAGTGGATGGGTCTTTCTCCAGCTCTGAAGTGTCCCTCCTTGTGTGTTTCCAGCCCCACCTGCGCTGAAGCTGTCTGTCAATGAGACTCTGGTGGTCAACCCTGGTGACAACATCACTATGCAGTGCTCTCTGACGGGCGGTGACCCACAGCCAGAAGTGGTTTGGTCCCACTCTCCCGGCCCAATGCCTCCCAATAGCCTTGTGCAAGGAGGCAATCTCACCATCTGGAGGATCCGTGTGGAGGACTCAGGCTACTACAACTGCACGGCCATCAACAATGTGGGGAACCCGGCAAAGAAGATTGTGAACCTGCTGGTGCGGTGTAAGTTGCTGTTCTTCTCTGAGCGTGTGTTTTCAGGGAGTGGGGGAACTGCATTCCTCCTGGCTGTTCCTGTACAGCTGAGGGCGAATGTGATATTTAGTAGTAGTTAATATTCTGGAGAAGTGCCTGTGCAAGTTTCTCTGCTCCCAAACCAATGGCTGTGCAAGTACCACTTGCAGCTTCATCCTGGGCTGTAGCATTTTTCTGAACTGCATGATCCCAGACTGCCAGATGTGAGGCCCTTGGGACATTTTGTGGGAACATAAGTGGGAGAGGTCTTTGGGCAGATTTTGCATGGAAATGTTGCCTTCCTGAGGAGCAAAGAACAGTCCCATGCAAGATACTTTGATATCCCTAACCAGTTTTGCACTTCTGTTCATCTTAGCCATGAAGAATGCCACATTCCAAATCACTCCTGATGTGATCAAAGAGAGTGAGACCATCCAGTTAGGCCAAGACTTGAAGCTCTCGTGCCATGTAGATGCTGTTCCCCAGGAGAAGGTTGTCTATTCATGGTACAAGAACGGAAAACCAGCCAGGTTCTCAGACCGGTTGCTCATCACCCGCAATGACCCCGAGCTCCCACCTGTGACCTGCAGCCTGGAGATTATTGACCTGAGATTCAGTGACTATGGCACCTACCTGTGTGTGGCTACCTTCCAGGGAGCACCCATTCCTGATCTCAGTGTGGAGGTGAACATCTCGTCAGAGACAGGTGAGCCTCTCTCTGGCTGGTGGGGACCCCAGAGGAATGTTTGGCATCACTGGCTGCCCCACAGCCACATGCCTCTGGCTTTTTGAAGAACCTCACATGCATGTCTTGAATGCTAGTGGAGAAAGGTCTTACTACCTCAGGCAAGCACTTGGTTCAGATTGGAGATAGGTAATAGTTACAACTTCTCTGTCAGATGTATTATGTACCAAGCAGGTCTTCCTTTATATTTTCTCCCTATGAAAAGTCCAAGGTGCACTCCAGTCAAAGCTACAGAGACAGCTTTACAGTGTGGTTGTTCAAACAAACCTCCACACTGTGAAGGAAGGAAGAAGTGGTATTTCAGCAAATTTCAAGTGTCCCTTTGCTTAGAAGAGAGTAAAAGAGAAAGAAAGCTACTCTTCCTTTTCTTTGTCATGGTGTTCAGGATACAAATTCTTTTGAATTTGTGTGAAGACTTTTAATGTTTGCTGGATTGCAAATGCAGTCTGTTTTGGGTACTCTCTGTAGAAGTCCCAGTGTTATAAATGCCTTCCCCTAAAATCAGGGTCAGGGCTTTGATCCCCATGGCTCAGTGAGGACAGAACAAATATGCCAGTGTTTATCAGTCACTTTGAGGACTAAACTATAAAGTCTCAGGGCTGTCATTCTGTTTCTGGGGAACTGGTGCGTCCAGCTGTGCTCTCCATTGCATACTTGACATTGTGCTGCCTTTCCAGGACCATGAGGGTACAGCACAAAGAAGCACTGCATTAGTAATCCAATGGAAGATTCCTCAGGGTTGTTAGCTACCCACAGATTTTGACCTGCACCTTCACAGAATGTTGCTTCTCAGTCCCCAGTTGTGCTGGATCCACAGGCCAGGCTGATCTCATTCTTGATTCTAGATGCTGCTCACTTCAGCTCCCCAGAAAAAAAGTGCTGCAGTTACTGTTGATGCTTTGGGAAGCCCTTGTCTCCCATTAGAAATACTGGGATTAGCCTGGTCCCAATAGGATTGCATCCAGTTCTTGTTGGCAGCCTGGAGACTGAGCTATGACTGTGCCATGGATCCATTAAACACTGAAGAGTGGTCCTTCACTTCTGTGGACAGTCATGGAAGGTAGGACTCTCCATACCAGCAAACACCAACCCTGTTACACCAAAAGGGAACAAAACTGGGAGAACTTGCCAATCCTGGTGCAAAATTGGCTCTCCCAAACTAGTGTGGCTGACACCATCTGGAACAATTCTTTTTGCCCAAGATCACTAGGTGGCAGAGTGCAGTTGTGTTTAAGACTGCAAGGGTAGGAAGCTGTGAAAAGCTGGGAGACCCTGGATGTTTCCACCAAGAAGCTTGACAGTATCTGTCAGTGCAGGTGTTGGTCCAAGCACCAGCCAGTTGCTGCCTTAAAGAAAGTGGCTGTGGTGACAGGTGATCCTGTGCCTGTCTGAGAGAGAGTGATTCCCATATCCTTGTGTGGAGTCTGCCAATGAGGAAGGGAAGGAGGGCAGCCTGGGGTGTTCTGAAGCCTCTCTTTGGCAGCCTTGGCAAGCAGCACCACTTTGTGTCCCAGGGAATGATAACAGCCATCCCTGCTGGAGCAGCCCTCCATGAAGCCAAGATGGTCCAACATGAAACAGCTCCACAATCAGCAATGAGTCACCTCCAACATGTGATTCCTGTATAAAACACCAGATTTTCCCCGGACCACAGGATCAGAGCAAGAGGACAGCAGCAGTGGCTCTATGTTTTCCCACTGAGCAAAGCCTGAGCTGCTGCCTCCACCAAGCAGCTCCAAGGAGATAGCTTTAATTAAAAAAAGAAAAAAAACCAAAAAAACTTCAAATGCAATTTACAACTTTACCTGTGGAGAAAATTGCTGCTTGCCAGGTGAATGGCTGCCGGCAGCGTTAGCACGGAAAGTGCTGCCGTCCTTTCACACCATGCAGGACAGGGTGTGATGAGATTCCCCAGCCCACAGGAGACTTGCAAATTGAAAATGTGCCCTCCCTGTTGCATAGGGAGGTCACTGCAGAGGGAGATTAGGCTGGATCCATCCTAAATTTGTTCATAAAGAGCTGCAGGCTGTAACATGTACAATTACCATGGCACACTCTCCTTTGCTGGAGCTGAATTGAGCTAATGTTGGTCAGACCAGCTTGTTACAGTTTCTGTAGTCCTATATTTTGATTTAAATGGAAATGAAGTACATGGCCCTTGCAGTTATGGAAGTGTCAGTCCAAGTGTTGCCACTGTCAGCAGGAAGGGCTGAAAAAGGAGCTTTCAGAAAATATTGTGACCATATTTACCTCAGCTGAACTGTTGATTCTAAAGTCTAGCACAAGTAAATTGTCAATATTACATGTGGTTTAGCACAAAAATCCCCTTCCTGGGTTTTTGGTGGAATTGGGGTTGTCAACAGCAAACCTCTTCCCACTGACATCTCTGTACCCTGTATTCACTGGATTTCTTTTAAGCTTTGTTTATCAGCAAAGTTTTGGTTGTCAGTTGATAACTGAGTATTTATTTGAGTGTTACTGTGCCTCTAACTCTTGCCTCAGCTAGGCTGCAATTCTGCTGGTTGAGCTCTTCCCAACCTCAAAGGAATGCTTGGGACCCATCTCTCACTCAGATGAGCCAGAGGTTTATTGGTGTGAGAAATTCACAGTGCATTCACCAATAAAAGCAAAGTAAATAATAAAAGTAAAATATGCAATAAAAGTAAAATAAGCAAAGACATTTAACAGAGCTGACTCCTTGCTGTGGTTTAGGAACAAATGGGGATCTTGGACTCTGAGAAGGCTGGAGATGGGATCTACAAGCACTTAACCTTTTAAGTCTTGGTTTTGGTCTGACCTGGATAAGGTGTCTAGATACCTTGGCAGATGTGACTTCTATTTTTGGCCAAAAGAATGCAGTTCTGCTTGACAAATTCACTGACCAGAAATTGAGAAATGGGTCAAAGAGGCTTTTGCCTTTGTTTTTCTTGAGGCTATCCCTGCAGCTGGCTAGCATTTTTCAAACAGAGGGATGGGAACATGGGGTCTGCCCCAATACAACTGGCCCTTGCCATTGATATTGGGGCACACTATTGGAAAGGCTGGAATCCTCCTTGGTACCGTGAAGCTCCAGACCCTGTAGGATAACTTGCATGAACAGTGTGTTCATAGGGGAGTTGCAGTGTATTACATGGAAACCTTTGGAGTTCATGGCTGTTGGTGACTCAATCAGAAGCATCTCAAGAATATTCCTTATTGCTGAAAACCCAGTTTAAAATGATTCCCTTCTTGTGTCTCTTTAGTGCCACCAACGATCAGTGTCCCTAAGGGTCAGTCGGCCATCACTGTGCGGGAAGGCTCCAGGGCCGAGCTCCAGTGTGAGGTTCGAGGGAAGCCGAAGCCACCCATCATCTGGTCCCGGGTAGATAAGGAAACCCCCATGCCTTCAGGGACAATGACGATGGAGACATACGATGGGAAGCTGCACCTGGAGAGTGTGAGCCGAGAAATGAGCGGGACCTATAAGTGTCAGACAGCCAGGTACAATGGATTTAACATCAGACCCCGGGAAGCCCTGGTGCAGCTCAACGTGCAGTGTGAGTACAGCCAAACAGTGCTGGAGTGCCTGCCTGAATGCCTGTGTACACAAAAGCCTGGGGGCTAGGCAGGGTTGACCTTTCTTACTGGGCTGAGCAGACACATCTCTTTTGTCTGGGGACCTTTGAACAGTTTATATTTAATTGGTCAGGCTACACAAGGCTAAGGGCAAGGTACCATATGGCAAGCATGTTGCTGGTGGAAGGGAGAGGTGTGTGTATTTGTGTACAAAGGTTTCTATTTCTGTGTCAGGAGATGAGTGCAGCTTTACCAGGTGTGTTTATGTGCATTACATGTGTATAAAATACCTTCAGGATATGTTAGTAAGTTTGTAAAGTCAAGTACTCAAAAGGCAGAAAATGAATGTTATTTAGACCATTTTCATGCCACAATGCTTTCTTCAACTTAGTTCCCCCTGGATATGCCTGAATCATTTTGCCTGAAAAGCAGTGATAGGTAGACCTAACAGGGAATGTATCCCAAATGGTATTCCTGAAACCAGGCTGTGAGTAACAGGAAACTGATTCTTAGCAGGTGTGTGGGGTGATTTTGGCTACGGGTGGTTCTCCTATCCCCACTTGAAGGCAGTATCTGTCCACAGACATGAGCATAGAGGGTGGGATGCTGCATTGGGTGACATCTCCATCCTTTCACTGCAGTGGTTTCTCCCTCCAGAGAATTGAGTGCCTGCTCGACTCCCACAGGTGTTGAGGTGTGTTTTGACACATAGCAGTCTGTGCTCTCTCTCTTACAAGATTTCAAATCAGACTGGGGGAAGGCAGCCAGGTAAAATGCCTTGGCTCTCCTTGCAGATCTTGTCCCATTAGTATGGAGCAATTGCTGAACATTGGCGGAATACTCTGAGCAGCACAGATCTGACAGGTGTGGGGCGGGCAGGGAACAGGTTAATTTACACCTGGGCATGCTGCCTGTGGGCTGTGACTGATGAGCCTCCAGACACAGCACAGTAGCACTCATTAAACATGCTGCCACACTTCTCCCAGGCTTGCTCCCAATAAGAGAAGTGAGACCGGAGCAGACAACCTGGCTGAAACCAACCAGACAAACTGCTCACAGATGTGAGCTGCTGGGAGCACAGCAATAGTAGAGGTGTGTGAAATCCTGCAGTCACTTTGAGTATTTGAAGACCCCCTTTTAAAATTATCTCTGTCTATTCAGGGGCATGGCAGGCTTAGATTACAGGATGAGACAGGGAAATGTGTGATTTCCAGGCAGGTAAATATGTGTGGAGAAGCTTCCCTTAGGCAGGGTGAAAATGTGCATATTGGTTTGAGCTGTGCAGAAAGGCAGACTGGTTCAGTCATATGGGACATGGAGGGATATGGCAGGGAAGATAACATCAAGAGACGAATGGAAATACAGCAAAGTTTCCCTTGGGAGCAAAGAGCCATCAGACCTGCTGGTGTCCCCAGTTTTGTGCTGCTGTGTGGACCTCGCTTGACCCTCACTGCCCCTGCAGAGGGAGCAGTATTGCTGAGCTTCAAATGAATTCAGTCATACAAGGGGGTCTGGAAGGGGATCACAGACATGAATCTTGGGCTGAAGGGGAAGTACATGATTCCCCACACAAGAAAGATGCTAGGTGCAAGCCAGAAGCTGTCTGGGGTGGAGATTGTGATGTGACCCTCAAGCAGCAAAGATGTGATGAACTTCTGTGTAAAGAGTAGCTGACTATATGCTCTTCCTACAGCTCTTCCCGTGGCCAAGCAATGCTTTATTCTGATTGTGCCCAAGTAATGGCGTATAGTCCACGTGCCAGCCCTTCCAAACAGCCCCCTTCCATTGTCAATCAGTTCCGTGTACCCTTAGTGGAAGCTGAGTGCATACTGAGTGTTTGTATACCTAAGGTGTCTCCTCCTGCCTGGAAAACGTGGAAGGATAAAGTTATGGTGGCACTGCCTGTTCCATGCCTCAGCAGGAAGCTTTGGTTTCAGTGCTGTCAATTGTTCCTTCCACTAGTATGAAAAAGAAACTGAAAATCAAGAAAGTAGGGCAAGAATTGTCCTCGTCCCTTTTACAGCCTCCTCCCTTTCCCTTCATGCAGAAAATAGACCCAGAAACAACACAGTATCTGTTTATCCCTCTCCTCCTTGTTCATGCTGCTGGAAGGATGTGGGTGCGGCGGAGGCTGCTGTGGTTAATTGAAACACAGCTTTCCAGCGTGGGCAGCTCATTAGCTAGGCGGCTTGCTCTGGAATTCTCATCTTGTTGGAAATGGGGATCGTGTGGCTCCTGCAGCCTCCGTGATGAGCGCTTCTCTCAGCTCCCATTCGGAGCGCAGCTCCGGAGGGGTGCGCATCCTCAGGGCCGCGCGTGTGTCCGCATGCAGGCCGCCTGTTTGTGGGGCCATGGGAGCGCCTCCGGAACCACCGCGCTCCGGGGAGCTGCGCCTTCTGGGTGGGAATGCGGCTGTTCCTCTCATTTGCTCCCAAGCTAAAGTCGCAAAATCAATACAGCAGATCTGATTAGATGTCAGAACCTGTTTCTGTGTTTCCCTTTTCCCTTGGTTTTCTCCCTTCATCCTCATGCGGATAGTGCCGTATTGTAACAAACGAGTCCAGAAATAGGCTTTTCCAACTGCGCTGCAATAGTGGAAAGAGAATAAGAAGACAAAAAAAAAAAAAAAACAAACAAGTCAGCTGTCAAAAAAAAGGTGTTTGGACTATTTAGTATTTTTTTATATTTAGAACGTGGAAGAAATTGCTTTTCTTTTAGCTTATTAGCTGAAATTGTCATTTTAGCTTATTAGCTGAAATATCATCAGCTCTCTGAGAGAACGTATGATCTGTTCTCTGGACTTCTTGGCCTGTAGTTAAGAGCTTTGAAAAATTAATAAGTTTATGAAAGTCTGTGCAGCCTTATATCTCTGTGTTTAAAATGAAATGCTGTATAATGGTTGGAGTGAGAGACTGGACTTGTCAGAACTCCTGGGAATCTACACTTGGATTGGCAATGTCTTGTCATTTTTTTCCTGTATCTTCAAAACAGGAATAGAACTAACCAATCTCGTCAAAGATTTGCAGAGCGTAATAAACATATTACTTTGAAATCTTGAAATAAAAATAATAATGGAGTGTCAGAGTGCTGTTAATAATATCAATTGTATCACTGATGCTGTTATGAAGGGGGTTTTTTAGTACCATGTGCTTAAGAAAATCTCAGCAGAAAAATGAATCCTCTGCAGAGGTGTGTTTAAAATCAGGGCTGGGCCACCCTATGTAGGAGAACTAGTCTAAGGCTGTGAAACACACACTGGGCTTGAAATGTGCAACAGTCTGAGTTTTGGAACACAGTGGTGTCATTTGAGCTGATATGTATGAGAAGAGGAAAGAAAGCATGACTGTGTGGATCAGAGAAAAGGATGCTAGTTAGATACTAGTTTAGCAAGTGTGTAACAACAAATTGAAAGACGTGTATTAGCCTATTAGCTATATAACCTAAAAGTCTGGTCAAAACAGTATTTCCAGGAATTACCAAGGTTAATAGTGACTCTAAGCTCTGGCTGTTGCTGGAGGTAATCCTTGAGATGACTGTCTTACCATGGCGAATATGACATTTACTCTGTTAGAACCTCATAAAACAATATGGTGAAAATTTCAATCCTAGTACATTTTCCTGCTTGAATAATGCTATGTCAGCTCTGATGCTTTGCCAGTCCTGAACAACATCTCATAAACTACTGCACAGCTCTGCCCAAGTCCAGCTCAACCCTGCACTCCTCATCCCACCTGATCCTTAATACATCTACTCTCATGTTTTCCTGCAGATGGGTTTATTCTCCTTCACAGCACTCACAACTTGCTGTCTCAGGCCCATGCTTGACCATCTGAATGGCCTCTCCCTCTTTGGATAATCATCAAAGCCTGGTAGAAGAGCACTGGTGTCCTCTGTTTAGTTGTTCAGAACTTCACCAAGTTCTGAAGATGAGATAAGCACATTTTTGCTGATGGCATTTTTGTCTTTGGCAGTGGTTTTGGTGTCTCTGAGTGCCCAATGAAAGAAGAGTCGGAGGAAATGGGGATAGTTATATAGTTATATAGGACTGACTTTGTTTTCAATAGTAAAGTCTGAAAGTTTGCCCTGTTTCCCTTGTTGGGATCACACATCAGGTGAAATCTTTGCAGGAAGAAATTCTAGAAAAGGAATTCATCTGAGTATCTCCTTCTCTGCAATAACATGGCCTGTGAATTTTACCTCTTCTGGATCTAAAGTAATAGCCCACAATCATCTGTGATTAATCTCCAAAGGATTACACTTACTTAGCTAGAGTTCTGCCACATCAGACAGCAGGTGGGTTATTGTGTTTTCTCTTCAAAGCATAGTGAATGTTAGGTGTAATCAGGAAAGCAGACTGGCATTCCCATTGGAGGGATGGTTATCAGGACTTCAGGAGCCATTTATAGTCCTAGACCCAGGCATTGCTATAGGGCTGGTGCCTAGCAGGTCCAGCTCTGCTCTGACCTGGAAGACTGCCAGAACACATCCTGCTGGGGCATCTGTTGCCATTGTCACTTTAACTAATGTTCAGGTGGGCACAGATATGTTTTCCTATGCAAGCTCACACACTGGCAAATGTTATTCCTGGTCACACACTGTTGACTCATTCCTCTTTAAAATCCTGCTGAACCCATTGGCAGTGCTGTACATCAGGCAGGCGATAGTCAGCATCAATTTCCTCTGTTATCTATGTAGCAAACGCAAGAGCGGGCAGCAGGGGAGGGGGTGATACTGTAAATAAGTAAGAAACATTGCTGGATCCATGCAACTGGAAATGGAAATGCATTAAACTGTTTCGATCAACTGTTGAAGCCATAGCTCAATGTCAGTGCTTCTTGCTGGTGCCCTGCCCCCTCCTGAAATATAAGCTTGGATATTAACTGCTCTCTTAAAAGTGCTCTTGAGACATGTTTTGGCATGGAGATGTTTTTGTGGAGTGGCTAAGACTGAGCTTTTGGCTCCTAAGAGCTCCCTGCAGCTCTCCCTGCTATGAAGGGAGTCTAAGAGAAATGAGACTGTCAGGAGCCAGAGCTGACTCCTCTGTCTGTGGCTGAGCTGGTTTATCTGTCTTGCTGCTTGGCCATGTGAGCTGCACTGTGGAGCCATCTGCTAAGAATTTTAGACCTGGTTGGTTTAATTTCTGAGTGTATTTATTTATAGTGACTATTTTGTTTTTCTTTACTATTTTCATTGGTGAAATTCATCCAGATACCCTACTCCAAACTGAGGAGCAGAGTTTAGGAGCGAACTTGAGGGCAGAAGATGGTTTTTCTGCTCTTGTAGTGGCTGGAGCTTTCGTACTCTTTCATTCATGTTTCAGTATTGCTGTTCTCCATGGTACACATGTTACTGCCAAGAGAGGGAAACCTCAGGCTCTCCTGCCAGCTAGAACTCTGGCGTGTTCTGGTTCATTTTACATCAGAAGCTTAAGAATGAACAGATATTCTGGGGCAAGTGTGTCTGTATTCAAAGCCAAAGGAAAACTGTGTCTTGTGCAAGTTCAGTGTTTGCAAACTTAGAGATTTTAATTGGTAAGAAGAATAAAATAATTCATAGCCGTGGGCATGATATTGAACCACCAGTCTGAACAAAGCCTGACCAGGTAGTTAGGTTTCACTTTGATGGAAATTCTCCCTGCTTATCCCCAAATAAGTTGTGTAGAGGTTTGTGCAAGTGAGCTGAAAATATACATGTAATTTTTGCATTTCTCTCAATACACAGCACCCCTCTGCTCACCCTGTTAAGAGCAGAGGATTTAATTCCTGATTGTCAACACACTTTTTTCTTGCAGTATCATGTTTGGGATTAAGCTCCTTAGATCTGGTGCTTGTGCACACAGCCCTGTCCTGGGTGATACGGCATTAGGATTGCTCACTCCGCTTCCCAATGCCCAGGCTGCTAACAACTAATTAGAGTTGTCAGTCTCAGGACAGGCTGAAATTTCACTCTGTTGTGGCTGTAAACCCAAATGGTCACAGTTCAGAGCAAAGTAGCAGCTGCAGAGACTTACAGCAGGTCTCAGATTTGTCATAATAATTACCATCTATTGGTCCTGAGGCCTGATACATGGAGTCTGTGACAGCACTTAGATCAGTTTAGGATTGGGTCGTCACATGGGGTTATGCCAAAAGTTACTGTGTAGGACTCATTGGCTCTACCTTCCTGCCAGCCTCATGGCATTAAGTCTGGTAGGCTAAGGATGCTCAACTGAAGCTTTCTTCTTTGGAACACCTTTATATTTGTACAGCAAAGCCCCAGGACTCCCAGTGCTGGGGTTTTTTTGTAGCATTTGTTACATGCAGCTTCAAAAAAAACCCCAAACACTTTTCACAGGGTAAAGCAGTTGTAGTTGAAGTCTTGTTGTCAGTGTTTAACAGCTGGGTCTTACCCTGCAGAGCTGCAGTCTCTTCTCTGCTTGCTGCTTCATGGGGAAGGTTCCCATGTGCTGCCACTCACTCAGATTTCTTGGGAAGTCTCCCTTGTACCCTGAGAGCTTTTCCAATTTATCTCTTTGACTGAAATTGATCTGACAGAGCATGTGTGCATGCTGTGGTGACCAGGAGATACAAGAGACTTGAGAAAGGCCCAGATGGCAGGGGGATTTTGGAGGCCGGGGAGCAGATTTTGCAAAGCTGGCATGTCCAGTCTGTGGTACCACACGTCAGATGCACCACATGTCAGATGCAAAGTACAGTGAGGCCTCCTTGCTGTGCCCTGGGTAAAAGACTGTGAAAGAAGACAGGAAAATCCCCAGATACGTGCGTCAGGAAGGTGGGAGCCTGCCCTAAAGCTGGAACCTGGGTCTACTGTGTGAGACTGTAGCCCACCTGTGCTGCCATTCAGCTTCTGTGCGGCTCGTTGCTCATCTCTCAGCACCTCTGTAATGTTGCAATAATAGGCTGAGTAAAAGCTTGTGGGAGTAGTCTTCGCCTAGAGAGATGAATTTGTTTGTTCAGAAGAGAACCGTTTTAAATCGGTTAATCCATTTCTCAGATATTGTTGGAAGAAACAAACACACATTCCATAATCTGGCATTATCCTCTTTTTTGGCCAGATTCTGCAGCAAGAGCAACTTAATTTTATTGAGAGAGATACATTCAAGCTGTACAAGTTTTGTCAGGAAAGGAGAGACAAGAGCTGTATAGACACAGTGGATGGCAGACAATCTTGGTCATCTCTCTGTAAATATTTGCTCACCTGTGGCCCTTTCAGGGCTGAGCAGCAAATCTCTTATTGTTCTATTGCAGACATTCCCTCTCAGGTTTTCCTGTCATGGCAGCTATTTTCCCTGTAGGACCTAGGTATATGTCAACTTGTTGGGATAAGAGACAGAATCCTCTCAAATACATTGTGCTGAGCATCCTGCAAGGCAGTGTGTGTTTGGGTCTTGCCCATGCATGTGCTTGTTTTTTAAGTCACAGGAGCATACTGCTGCCAAAGGACTGTCAGACACTTTCCTTGTGCTTCCCATCTTGCCATTCTGAGGAAACTGCTTTGCTTTTGAGTTCTGTTGTTGTCTAGGCTTAGACCATGGGTAAAACCACCTGTATCAAAGTTCTCCAAAGTGCAATACAGCTGGTGATACCAGATTTCATTGAGACAGCCTAGCTGGAAGAAGAGGTTGTCCTGGCTTTGCGTCTGTTTGCACAGGAATGTGACATACACTGTGAGTACTTTTGCCATGTGCTTATCTCCAGTCAGTAGGTCAGAGATAGTGAGTCTGGCACTGCAGCTGTTGCTTCCTGTGTGGGCCTGTGCAGCAACAGTACAGGTCCAAGAGACATGGAAACTTGGCCAAGGCAGAGAAAGTATTGTGGATCCTGGAATGTGGGGTTATGGGATATTCTCTGCTAAGGGTGATAAATAGGACTGGTATCTGAGTTCATAGGGAATCTGTTACAAATGGGAGGAAGATCCAAAAAAAGGTAAAACTTGTGGATTGATGTAGGAACAATTTAGTGATTGAAATACAGTATTATATTAGTAGTAATGATGGCAATGTAAAGGAGAGAGAGAGAGAGGAAAAGGAAAAAAGAAAATAAGAAAAATAAGTGAAACACAGTACAATGGCTCACAGCTCACTGACAATGCCCAGCCCATCCTCAGGCAACAACAGGTGCTTCTCAACCGTCTCCCCCCAGTTTATATACTGGGCATGATGTATGGAATGTTCCTTTGGTTTGTTCAGGTCAGCTCTCCTGGCTATGCTCCCTCCCAACTCCTCGTGCACCTGCTCACTGGCAGAACATGAGACAATGAAAAGTCCTTGAATTCAAGCATTGCTTACCAACAACAAAGACTTGAGTGCATTATCAACATTACTCTCATCCTAAATACAGCATTGTATCTAAATCAAAGACATAGCACTATACCAGCTACTATGAAGAAAATTTACTCTGTGCCAGCTGAAACAAGGACACACTGGCTTCAGCAGTCATGGGGCAAGGGAAGTGGAAGATGGAGCAAATGAAAAAACAGCAGTTTTTTTAACTGTCAGTTGTCATGTTTTGAGTCTGATGTCACAGGACAGGAGAAGAGGGAATATCTTGTCCCTATCAAATTCTGCCTCTTGGTGGTGATGGAGAGAGATGTCATGGACCAGAACTCACTAGGAAAACCAGGAAGTCACCAAGAACACAAAAATTGTGACTGACTTTCTCACATTAGCTCTCAGCCTCTGCACAAGGGCCTGAGGCACAGAGAAGTGAAAACAGCTGTCCACACCTACAGGGTAGCATAGGCCATCAGACCTGACACAGGACCTGTGCCAGGGAAGCAGAGATCCTTTTCCTCCAGCCTCTTTTCCAGAGAAAGCTGTGTGGTGTCATGGCGTTATGCTTGTGCCTTTGCTTTTCTACCAGGAATTTTTGATCTGTAAAATGTCAGGCAGCACTCATGACAGTGTAGGAGCAGAATCCCATTCTATTCTTCACCTGCTCCCTGGATTCTGGCATTGGAGCAGAGCTATTTCCTCAAGCCTAGGAGGACTGGACAATTGTGGCAAGCACATGGAAGCAATGCAGAGTAGTGGTGCCACTTTTGAGGAGGGGACTTATGCAGGGAGGCCCCTAAGGCATTCCTGAACAGAATTCTACGAACAGAAGCCCCAGTAGAAAACTGAGAATCCTGGATGTGTTTCAAATTAACTGTGACCATCCTGACCTCAAGCTCTGAAACAGCACTAATTACATTCACCCCTATAAGGGAAACTGTTTAAATGAAAATTAAATTTCAGAGGTGCTCAGGGTTTTCTACATCCCAGTGAGTCTCACTGTTTCCATTTCTGTGCTGGGACACATTACAGGGAGGTTGAGGGCTCCGTTTTTAGCAAGGTCATAGGAACTTTTTGGAACTTTCTGTGGAGCTGCTCAGTGAACTAGTTTTGGGCATTTCCACTTGAGTCAGTTTCTGAGTAAGAAACTGTTTTTTCTTTGAAGCTAGGAAAGAGTGTTTTCTCAGTGAGCAGAAATCATATTTCCAACATGTACCCCTTTCACCCTATTTCACTTCATATAATTCCTGATTTCCATTCTTCTTTGCCTCTCTATTGCAAACACAAATAAGAACAAGGGTGCACACACTCCTCCTTCCTTATCTCAGCTGCTGCTTCTGATTCAAGTATAATTGGTCTCCATTACTCAAGGTAAAACACTTGGTTTTCTTTCATGATCCCAGTAATGAACCTGCAAATCCATCACTGGTCCCAGGAATTGACAGACAGGCTTAAATTTCCTATTTGCATGCCTATCTGTTGCATTTTGTTTAACTTTGGAGTCTTTGTTTCTAGGATCATGTGTGGTCACAGGAAACCATGGTAATTTTTGTTACTGTTGGCTGGGAGGAAGCTGGATTCTGAGACTCTTCATTTATAATCATAAGATTGGAAAAAACATTCAAGATCACCTCTGGCCTAGTACCACCGTGGCCATATCACAAAGTGCTACATCCACTCATTGTGGAACACTTTCAGGGATGGTGATTCCACCACTTGTTTGCGTAGCCTGTTCCAATCTTGACCACCCTTTAGGTGAAGAAATTTTTCCTAATGTCCAACCCAAACCTCCCCTGACACAACTTGAGGCCATTTAATTTTGTCATATCACTACATGCCTGGAAAAGAGATTGGCCCTCATCTTGCTGCCACAGCCTCCCTTCAGATAAGTGTAGGGCATTAAGGTCTCCCCTGAGCCTTCTTTTCTCCAAACTGGACAACCCCAGCTCCCTCAGTCACTCCTTGCAGGACTTATGTCCTAGACCCTTCTCCAGCTCTGCTGCCATTTTTGGACACTCTCCAGCCCCTCAATGTCTTTCCTATAGTGAGGGGCCCAGAACTGAGCTCTGGATTCAAGGTGAGCCTCACCAGTGCCGAGTGCAGGGGGACAATTCCTGCCCTGGTCCTGCTGGCTGCACCATTGCTGATCCAGGCCAGGATGCCATCCGCCTCCTTGGCCCCCTGGGCAGACACTGGCTCATGTTCAGTCACTGTCAATCAGCACTCCCAGGGCCTTTTCTGCTGGGCAGCTTTCCACCCACTCTGCCCCAGCCCACAGTTCTGCAAGGGGTTATTGTGACCCAAGGAGGGCAGGACCCAGAATTTCACATTGTTGGTCCTCTTACAGTTGGTCTCAGCCCATTGATCCAGTCTGTCCAGATCCTTCTGCAGGGCTTTCCTATGCTCCAGCAGATTGATACTCCAACCCAAATTGATGTGTCTGCAAACTGACTGAGGTGCCCCCAGTTCCCTCATCCAGATAATCAATAAGGATTAAACAGAGCTGTCTTCAACACTGAGCACCAGGGAGCAGCACTTGTGACTGGTTTTTTTTGGTTTTTTTGATGCCTGGAAATGCAGGCTTTCAAGTCCCAGTATCCCTGGAGCTGTAGGCATTTGGTTTCTCTGAACCCTACCTCTAGTTGCAGCTTTGGACAGAGCCTGAAGTCCCCAGTACCATGGGTGGCCCAGATTAAGAAAGATGTGGAGAGATCAATATTGATGCAGTGTTGTGCTCTCCTTGGCCTTTTCCAGTCCCAGTATTCTATTCCTGCTGCTGTAGCCTGCGTGGTTCTTTGAACCCTAAACCTACTGCTAGACCATAATGGCAGTTTGGGATTGAGACTGAGATCTCAAGTTCTACAGGTGGTCCAGATTAGAAAGAGGTGGAAGGAAAAATAAGGTTCATGATCTGTTGTGACCTGTTCTCACAGGTGATGAAACAAATGCTGCAAATCTCATGCAACTATGCTACAACTCTGTGCCCTATTCGGCCAAGCATTTCACAGGAGAAATCATTTGGAATGCCAAAACTAACAGAGTCTCCCAGCAGTGGCTGTGATTGAGGTCAAAAGAACAATGAATGACAGTAGCATTTGCACTGAACTGAACAGGGATTTTCCTTACCAAGTGCTGATTGCAAGGAGATACACCACTGTCCTAATCACAAGCTAGACTACAGTAGCTAATAACTTAATGCAATGTAGATGAGCTTAATAGCACTAAATCTGCTGGGATTTTCTGAGTAGTTCATAGTTTATGCATAATACAGGCTCTTCATCCAACATTCTGGTATGCTGTAAAACTGAGAAATGGGGCTTGAGGGAAAGTGAGCAGCACTCCATCTAAAATGGGCTGCTGGAGAAACTACAGTGGATCTAAAGGGATAAGAGAATGCTATCAATTGCCTCAATCAGAGGAAAACAGAGCAACTTAAAATAGGGTTTTTTGATTTGGAAATCTTTCTCTTACCCTTTGGCTGTTTGTAATGAGGCTTTGCAAAAAGTCCAAACTTATGCATGAAAGTGGGTAAGTTTTCAAACTGATTTGCTTTCTAGGAACCAGCTTACATGTATAAATGAAAAAATGCAAATGAAACTACCTACAGATTTTAAAGAGAGGAGGAAAGAGTTGGGTTTTGTGTTGGGGTATTCTTGGGTTTTTTAAAAGCTCTTTGAAGAAGCTTGGAGAAGCTTATGTGCTCCAATCTGCTTATCCAAAATGCTGTGACTACAGTTTCCCAATCACTATGAGAAAGCAGGAGCTCTTTGAATCTCTTTCTAACCATTTTGTGCTCTTTGTCTGGACAGAGGCTTATTTATATGCCAAGCATAATCCCTATCACTGATGGAGCTGAGGAACAAGGGGAGTTTACCTTTGTGCATCTAAACTTGGATTATTTGTACATTTTCAGTACAGCATTTCCTCACACCCTGAAGTGACAGAGAATTCAGTGTGTTGCTCAGTAAGTTGTTCCAGTGTTTTTTCACTCTCATGGTTCAATTGTCATCACTTAATCTAAGCCTGTCTCATTTCAGTTTCCAGCTACAAGCTCTTTTTATGCCTTCGTCTTCTCACATAACGAGCTATTTGTTATCATCAGTCTCTTCCTCATGTAGTCTCAGACACCAGAACAAGTAATCTCTTAGCCTTTTCAGTATGCAATCCAGAAAGAGTCTCTTTAACCATTCACCACAAGGCATGTTTGCCAGCCCTATATTTATTTTTATAGCCCTCTTCTCATTTTTTCTCAACATCATTCTGTCAGCAGGGATGCACGTATTAAAGGCTTTCAAAAACGATCTCACCAGTGCAGATGTGATGCCCATCTCACAATATGTTTAGTAAGCTTTGGCTTAATCATCCAAGGATTTGGACATCTTTGGACTACAGAATTAAGCTGAAAGTTGACATTAATGGGTTACATTAACTCAGGCTCATCTTGGAATTATTGTCTCTTTCCTTGCAAGAGTGACACAGTCTTTCCTCAACAGTCTTCTTTCAAGAACTTTTACATTATGACCTTTAAATGTCCCTACCACCCCACATATTCTATGGTTCTGCAAATATCCAGGACAAATTGAATTAAGTTACCAAAAGGCTATTCCATCTGGCAAGCCTAACTGTCCTCCTGTGAGAGGTACTTCTTTAGTATGTTATTTGCTGTTTCATATTTTGTATCTTTTAGAAATGTTGGTTCTTATCCTGGCACAGGCGCTTAGGGATGGTGATTGTCAGTTATCACTGCCTTTGTGTGAGAGGGAAGGAAGAAAAGCCCAAGTCACATGCCACAGATGTGCCAAAGTGTGCACCCAGTCACACCAGCTGCAAACGGATGTAAGGTCATTCAGACACTAAAGGTGGTGATGTGTGATGTGGGCTACACAGCCTGAACATAGGGCTTTATAATTGATACACTTCAGCTTTGCCGACCTGCTCTCTGGATCTCTGACCTTGACAGAGATGTGGAATAGCATCAGTTTAAGAGGTTCAAGTGGGTTCTTTCTAGAGATGTCTTCCTAGAATAGGGGTTCCCTCTCACTAGAGAGATCCCAATGGTGCGTGCAACCATTTAAAATTTCTTTTTGAACTCTTTCAGTTAATGTGGTTTTAATCTGCTTAATGTGGGTTGCATTTGAGTAGTATTGCATCTTCAATTAGTCTGTCGTGTGGAAGCAAGCCAAAAGCTTCCAAAGCCTGAGGATGTTATGACAAGAGAGTTACTTTTCTTGTTGCTTTCTCAAACACTACCCAGTTTGTCTGCCAAGGAGCCACAGAACTATATTAATCATCATTCATTTTTAACTTGGACTGTTGCATCCCACATTCTTCTTTCATGAGTTTTTTTATGGAATCAGAGAGGAATAAAAAGGTTTATTGCTGTTTGTTCTGAGGTTTCATCTGTTTAGGTTGACCCAATTGATTTGTGTTTGTACTTCCATAGGCAGTACATGCATGGAGGGTACAGAAATAATTTTATCTCCTCTGGTGTTTACAAGGTGTTATCACAAACTTCCCCTCAAAGGCCTGGCTGGATGAAGTGTTCCCAAATCTTTTACTACTTTAATGTAATTTTTAAGATTTTTACAATCTGTTGTTTGTCTTCCATTTTTGCACTGATGAATTTAGATCAGGGTACCTAGGCCTAGCTAGAGTCTTGCAAACAGACATAGCCTGTCTTTCCATCTTCTCTGGCTGTATCACAGATTTAGCCACAAGTATTTCCAGATTTAAATCCACTCAGGTTCTTTCCAAAAATATATGCAGAATTATATTTATTTCCTGCCCACTACAGTGGGATGTCTCAGAAAAGATTGCTGAAAGTGGTTTAAAATATCCTTTTTACTTGGGACAGCTGATTCTGGGAGGCATTATTATTTATTATGGAGAGCGTGGAAGGAGCAGGATGCTGTGTTGCAGTGTGTGCTGGTGCAACCCTTCAGAATGTTGATTGCTGATGGATTGACTCAGGCCACGATCCACTTTCAGATCTTGATGCAGTGGGTCAGAATGAGGAAGGTAATAGCCTTAACTTTTGTGTCCTAGGAGAGTTGAGAATGAGAATAATGAAAACTTAGGAAACCAACTTCAGGTGTTTATGTGTTGGACTAAAATCCAGGAATTGGGAGAAGAAATAGGGTGTGTCCTTCCCACTTGTCCTGCGTATCACCTTGGCTGCAGCTGAAGCTCTCCTCAATCAACACAATGTCTGTATGAGATAGGCAAGTGACCACATTGCAGGGATGCTGCTCATCCAAAGATTTCCTGCTGTACTGGCCCAGTTTGAGGTCAGTCATGGAAAATCAAATGTCAGATCAGATTTATCCAGTGAATGGGACTGTTAATAAACTTCTCTCTCCTGGTCCAAGTCCAGAGGAGATGGGACAGAGCCGATAGCCAGATGGGAAGGTTGAGCAGCAGGCTGCCATCCTTGAATGGTTGCCAGTTCTCTCACTGGCCTCCTTTCTGTGCCCTCTGCTGCAGAAGAGACCCCGAGCCCTGAAAAGTGATTTCTGGGAGCCCACAGCACCTGTGACTGTCAGAAGGGAAAGTGGGCTCCCTCATGCAGGGAAAGACGGGGGCTACAGGGCTGCCTGTTTCAGCAGTAGGGCAGGTGTGCCTTGGGAAATACGGAGCCGGCATTGAGAGAAGGCAGAAGGTTTCCAATGCAGGCATTAAGTCCTCTATAGCTTGAGTCCATATCATTCTCTGAGGTGGGTGATACCACCCATTCCAGAAGAAATGGGACTGCCAGATCTACTACTGTCTTCAAAAGCAGGCAGCATCTTTTGGAATAAAATGCAGGGAGATGATTCTCTGTAACCAGCAATCTGCTGAAGATATGTCATGAAAAGCTACAACAGTACTAATAGGACAGATAAAGTATTTTTTCCATAATTAATTAATAGAGGAGGAGTTGGGCAAAGGTCCTTATGCATGTCACACATTTTAAATGCATGCAGGTAATGGTGTGAATGATGGAGGGGAAAAACAGGATGTATGGATGGCAGAGATGGTGACTGTTTGGCAGCTGGCTCTTTGAAGCCAGTCACTGTTCTGAAAGACCTCAGCCATTTCATCTGAAGACCTCCTGAACCCATCCTCATTTTTCCATCCTTTGCCCGTGATTGATTTGATCTACCTTGATTCATCTGAAAATGATGATGACAATGATGAAGCGGTAACCATCCAGAGAATGACAGTAAAAATGCTTACAGTAAAAAATGTTCTTGCCTTTCCTTTCTCTATGCTATATATACTGATCCCATGTTTTTAAATTGCATGCATTTCTTGAGTTCCTGTATGCACTGCCCCCCTTGTTATATTAATTCTTATGGGAAAAATTGCTTTGATATCTGTTGACCTCAGCTGTTTCATCTATGAGACTGAACGTTTGCCATAAATCTTTTAGTTTGAGCATCCTTTCAGCTTCTTTCTGAGCAGTTACGTTTTCATTGTCGTCATCTTCCACAGATGAATCAAGACCAATCAAGGGTGAAGGATGGAAAAATGGGGTAATGATGGCAGTTAGTAGAGCAGGATATTAAACAACTGGCGGCAGAACTCTGAGGTAGCAGATAGAGAAGTGATGGAGAACTGAGTGTTGCTCTATACAGAATTCTTCATCCTTGGTCAAAATTCCCTACTAGGCCTGAAGGAGAAGGTGAGAAACATCCTGTTTTGTGTGGGGAAGCTTGTCCTCTTTCCTCTCTGTAGATAAATGGTGTTATCACTGTGTTAACTCTTCCTGGTCTAGCTTTGCCCCATGCATCCTTTTTGTTTACTACTGGGAACAAAGATTTCAAAATAAACATATGAAGAAGTGCTATTTAGCATTTGATTATATTAATTCCTTTGGATGGCCTTCCTTCCCCTACCAGGCTCTTTCTGACTTGGATCTCTCCCCTTTCCAACTTTGATCCCACCACACCAACATTACAGCAGGTCTGGCTTTTTAATCAATGTTTCTGATTCTGGCTGTGCTGCCTCTCACTTTGACTGCCTGTTTGGAAAGCAGCTGTGGAGGGATTGTCTTGTGGTCCCAATTTAGTTTTCAAACTGAAAACAGAAGGTGAGGTAATGCTGTGGTCTAGCTGTGAGTAGAAGCCTCTGATCCCCTGCAGCCCTGACAATAACTGCCTTTCTAAAGCAGGAACTCTGCTCCATTTTGACAGGATTGCAGTCCTCAGAGGTACTTTTTTCCTGGAGCCTACCTGCTCTCCCTGCTTTTAAATTTCAGTTCTTTTATTAAAGAGGTGTAAATATATGGAAGCAATTGAATTGTTACAGCAGCTGGCAATGGAACTGGAGCTATTGGACTGATGCTTAAAATCAGCAGTCACCTTTGCCCAGCAACTCCTCTGGTTGTGGGTGAGAGCCTACAGGAGACAAGGGGAAATTCAGCCTTGTATTCCTTGTAGGAGACAGCTGCCTACTGTGGACATGGTGGTGGCACTAATTGGACATCCCCTGGAGTCCAAGGATTTTTCACTGTGTTTGCTGTGGGGAATGTGCAGGCTGGTGTCTGTTTCCCTGCCCAGGTGAGCTCTGTTGTGGCACACAGCAGTTGGAGGACAGGCAGTGTCTCCTGTCCAAGAGCAGGATGCACTGCCCAGGTTTCAGATGCATGTTAGACTCATCTTACTGATCAACTCATCAAATGAGGCATGCTGGGAGTTCAAGGGAGGTTCATATGGAAGGGGGGGCACTGGCCACTTCAATGCATTTGCTTTGCTCTGCATTCATCCCACCTAGCAGAGCTGTGAGGGCTGGCATCACCTTTAACTCCCTGTGCAGGTACAGGACTGAGGTTGGTATGCCAGCTAGGAATTTCTGTCATCTGAGTCACTCTCTGGAGATGTTTCTCTCACTCAGTAGCCTTGGAGGGAGGTGGCATTCCTAAGATGAGTGTTTCAATGAAGAAAATTGTGATAAATTTTGGCTTAAAAGTCTTGCTTCAGCTAGCAGCAGGTTTGCTGTCAAACCTGGGGAGGGGAGGTTATCAGTCCCAGTTGTTCCAAATCTTTCTCAGGAATGTAGAGGGCCTATCCTAGGATGACGAACTTCATAGATTGGCTGTTTTCCCTCTATTTTCCCTTCTTTACACCCTGGGGATAGTCCAGGGTTGATTACTAAGACTTGAAAATACCTATGGGGAGGACTTGCAGTAAGCTTAAACTGCAGCAGGCGAATTAGGTTAGATGGTAAGAAAAATTAGTGATAAACTCTGAAGTAGGAGGAAAGATGTGGATCCTTTGCTTTGGAAGAAGCTCATGTATTCTTTTTTGTGGGCTTGATTTTGTGGGGTTTTTTTTGTTTGTTTCCTTCGTTTGTACTGGCTATGAGTTGCTTTATTCCCAGAACTGCCCAGCTGAGTAGCTCACCTATGAATTATTGAATAGTAAGATAACTGCTTCTCTGCCACAAGTTAATGCATATAGGATGCTTTTGGGGAAATAATATCATGGGTTGACTTTTAGTGACTATTTGCATCTAAACTATTTATATGCTGTTGGGAGCTGCGTGTCACTGCCAGCCCAAGTTGTTAAACACAGGCAAGTAATAACAGATGCATGGGTATGAGGTGACACCTTGTTATCTTGTAGAAGACAGGCAGAACCTGAGCAAAGTGTTCGTGGTCTGACACTGCTACACATGGGAGGGCTCCCCTCTTGTGGGTATGTGGGTGGGCAGGAGAATGAAGGGTGGGCAGATCCACCCTGGCCATCATGCTGCTTCACTATGTTGTAATTAGCGAACTTGGTTGTGAGCTAGAGGAAATGTTTTCATGTTAGTCTGTGGAAAAAACCAAAATCTAAGTTTGGGGTTATGCCATTGGTCTGGCAGTACTCAAAGATACTACTTCTGAAATGTCCACCCTCACCCCTCTGTATTTCTCCTGTGAACAACTTGGCTGATTGGGTGGTATGTAGGTGGGGGAAGGCTTAGCAGCATGCATTTCACATATAAACAGGTATGTGTTTTCTGTGCATGCACCATCTTTTTCTACTTAGCTTTTTCAATTAAGAGAGTGTACTGTTTTAAAATGAGGTGCTAGAAGGTAAGTGAGGCATGGGAATGAGGTGGCTTTACACTGCAGAAGAATACTTGTCTTTGTAGTGTCTTGTTAGCGTGAATTAATGAGGCAGCGAGTCTGAGTGGCATTCCAGCATGTCTGGGACAGATCTTTATCTGAGGAGGCATATTTGTGAGGCTAAAGGTCTGGAAATTCCCACCCAGGATGGACTTTCTTCAACGAACTCTGTAAAGCGAGCAAGGGGTCTCATGTATTAATTAGCACAGTTCATCATACAGAAGAGGAAATCCTTTAGTAAATCTTTCTTTATTAATAGGAGAAGACTGATTGAGCTAATTGGCCTGGAAAGTTCAGGGAAGAGGAAAGCAGAAAAGCTGGTAGTGAATACATTTCATATGCTCTTCTTTTAAAAGCAGTCAACTAGCACAGATCTAAGCATTCCCTGAGCCCTGCCTCTCCAGACCCTGCACTCACTTGTCTAGCTGAAAATGTACTCAAACAAATTTGTTTTCTTTGAAATAACAATATTTGTAACTAGGCTTTCAAGCACTATGCAAAAACCACACATTTTATCTCTTCATACATGGAGAGACTCAAGTACAGAGGCAAAAGTCATACAAGATAAAAGAATGAGACTTGGCTTTTAGCTGAAACAGCTTGAGCAAGCCTTCCTGGATCTCATTCTTCTAACTACTCAATTATATATTAAACAAGCCTATGAGACTGGGCTTGTAAATATGGGTTGGATATTTGTCTCCACATGGAAAACTGTTGGTGCCTAATGTGTGTTCCTAGGGTGCGGGGTGTAGGCGCAGTTACAATGAACAGAATTGCTCAGGTGTGATTTCTCAGCCTTGTGACAAAAATAGAGCTACCCTCTTGTTTGGGCAGAGAGTTCTGTTCTCTCCTGGAGCTGAAACCATAGAGTTTTCAACCTGCTGTGAGAAAAGGGTTGCAGTATCTGCTGTCTGTGATATCGTTATTACCCCAGATTATGGGACTGCCGTTTGGAAAAGGGAAGCATCCTTTGCTAAGGTTGCTTTGGCTGTCTAGAGAAGATTAGGGAAGACTGCATCCAGCATGACTGCAAAAGGATACCTGCAAGAAATTACATGGATGCTGGATAGACTCATTTAGGTCTCATAAGGTCCAAGTAGCTGCCTGTGCTGATTTGCTTTCTAGAGAGAGAAATTACTTCCTGTTGTCATTAGTTTCTTCAGATAACAAAACACAGCTAAGAATTGTAACGAACCGCTATGTGCAGTCTTTCATGCCAGGTTATCTGTGTGTTGTTTGCAATGTTAATCCTGCAAATGAGTGGTCAGTTGGATCTTACCAAGGGACATGGTGAAGACCAAAGTCAGGAGTCCCACTGGTGCTGTGATGCATGGCTAAGCTTTGAGGTAGTCAGTCAGTAGGGTGGGATGAGAGCTGCTGAACTTAAGCAGCTTGCTAATCTAGCACAGCTTGCTCTTTTCATCAATTGTGTTACAAACCACACTGTCTAGATTTAAATAAAAATTTAAAGACTAGTTCTGGATAATAGAGGAGAGGGTGTTTCTCACAGACACGGAAGACTGGGATAAGAGTGGAAGGACCAGGATAAGGGTCCCAGTATGGAAGGTATCCTGATTCAGGACACCAGATAGTGAAGGTAAGGATACAGGACTCCTGCGCTGCTTTTGTCCGATCTGTCTGTGTGACCTTGATTAGGGTATCTTTCTCTTTTCCCCATGACGTTGCTGTGCTGTGGTGCTCTTTGCAGCAGAAGAAGTGTTGTGGGAAGTAAATTCCTGTAGCACAATAAGAATGTAGCAGCCCATGGCAATTGCACACACTAGCAGTACAATGCTGGCAGCTCAACACCCACAGAGATGGTTGTTGTCAGCTGTACATGGCTACATGGGGGACAAGGCTACTTGTGAGTCAGAAAGCAGAGTATGAGAGAGCTCCCTAGCTCTGACAATCTTTCCAAAACAAGCCAGCATTTGAGATTTGATCAGGTTATGCTACTCACAGTTACCAAACTCCAGTGGGGAAGCAGAGTTTGCATGTCTCTCATAGTAGTGTTGACCTGTGGTGTCTAGGGTATTCAGCCTTCTCAATTATTGCCTGAACAATTTGTGTGAGTTCTGTTCTCTCAATGCTCCCCTGTTCTGCAGGTGCTAGTTTGTCTTTAAGCTTGTCAATGATTTCTGTGCGAGAGTCCACTCCAATAGTCCAATTTCTTTGCCTTTCACCCGTACTGGATTGAGCAGCCTCATGACAACATTGCCAGTTTCTAATTTAGGGGATTTTTTTTATTTCCATTTACCCCACAAGTAAAAAGCTTCAAAGTGCATCTCTGCTATCCTGGGATGCTCTGACTTCATCACCGGTGAAAGAAACACCTCTGCCTTCTGGAGGCATCTGAATTTGATGGGAACCTGCAGCACTCTGACAGCATTGCAAGGGCCAAGTATCCCTTGCTGAGCTATGCCCAAGCATGACAGCACAGTGACAGTGAAAGGACAGACTGTGGTCTCTCTATTGAGCTCTTTGGCTCTTGTAAGGAAGAGCCCTTGTTTAGTTTTACCCTTTCTCAAGGCTAAAACAGACTTGCACAAAGCAGACCATAACTCTAAACTGTGAGGAGGCAGTGCACTCACCTAGCAGTATAAGCATTTCCGTTCTGGTTATTTCCAGTAAAACTAAGAAAATTAGAGATTATTGGGACACAAAGAAACACTCTTTGGTGCTTGACATTTCACTGTTGTACTTCCCTCACTGCTGCCCTTCATCACTGTGAGCAGCATCAGCTTAGCAGCCCTTCAGTGCAGAGCATCTGCTCTGGCTCACAGCGAGGAGCTGCCTGCAGCCCAGCTTTGCTTTAGGGTGCCTGGCACACTGGAGTAGGTTGCCTGTGTTTGGCTGATTGGGATTGTTCCTAACTAGCTAATTCTGCTGCAAAGGCAGACTGCTTTGCCTTGTGTTTCACAGCAGTCACATCTTAACAAGGCTGGTAGAGGACCCTCGCTTCAACATTGCCTCTTTACCCCTTTCATCACTGCTTTTGCCAGCAAGCTCTTCTAGAGTTAAGCTGTGTGCAGAGGGAGAACAGTAATTGTCTATATTTGTTTGCTGTGTTTCTTGCCAGGGAATCCTGAAGCTCTCTGTGTACACAGATTTTTTTTACCTTCTGGAAGCGTAGCAATTTGCTGCCTGCAACGCGGAGGCTGCTTAAAAGAGCACTTCTGATACAGGTGCTGGATTTCAAGGGAGATACAGAAAGGCATTTGAGGAGCCTCTGGATGAGGACTGACCTTTGAACTGGGCTAAAAACTTAAAAACATCATAGCAGCTTAGCAAGCCAGAGTAGCCAACTACAACTTCCTTATAGCCAGCAGGAATGCTGCTTCCCTGTGAGTATTAGAGGCACCTTGAAAATCATTATCCTTTCTGCAGCTCCCTAAAGGTGTCTGTGCAGGGCTCACATCACAGGTCTCTCCTCCAAGATAGCCCCCATCTCAGGTGTACTGGAGCTGTTCAGTTCCTAGTTCTGGGGAGTAGGAGCACCAGCTCATTTAAACAAGCTTTCTTTTGCCGTTAAGCCAGGGGAAAAGGGCAGAAACAGAAAAGGCTGTGTTGTTAGCAGTAAGGTTTTACAGACTGAATCCCTGCTTTTGTGATGAGTCTGTCTTTTGTGTATAACCTACCTCCTTGAACAAGTGTGAACTCCCCAGTAGGCATTGAGGCCAGAGCTGATGTCTGGCTCTGTAATTGCTGTTGACCTTCCTTTGTTTTCATATCCCTTCAGAACCTTGGGGAATAACTGACCCCTGGTATAGTTCTCTATACTTTGTAGTGAAGGGATAACCTGCTTCAGCTCTCTCTCCAGAAAACCCATGAGCTCCAGGACTACCTGCAGAATTAATGCTCATTGGGTGTTTCCTAGTGCCATAGACAAGAGGAGAAAATGTAATCAGTTTTTAATTGATAGACACTTTCAGACATTCCCTTTGCAAGATAGTAACATAGTCCCACAGCCTGTCCCAGTGCAAATCAAGTAAATCCCATTTTCCAGCTGAAGAAGATTAAATATCTTCTGCATCCTTGGGTGCCCTTCTGTTCCAGTGACCTAAGAAAGCCTCTGGAGCATCCCAACCCTGTTTCTCTATGACCCTTTACCAGCCCCAGACACTCCCGCAGTGAGGCCCAGGAGGGCACTTTCCTTGCAGCGCATGTCCTTGCAGGTGGCACTTTGTCCAGTTTCAGACCTTTTCCTCTGTCCTAGCCCCATACCTGGCACAGCTAGATGCAATGCAGGAAGCTGTTTTCCCACCCCTCTCTCTCATCCTCAGGAGACAGACTGCTCTGAGTACATCTGAAGTGGCTGTGCCATTTTTTTAATGCCTTCTTTTTTCTCTTCTCTCCCCTTTTTCTCTTTCATTTCCCAATATCACCAGCTGGCCTAGATTATAATGTGAGACCCCACTGGCTTCAATTAAGGATCAGATTAGACTGAAGAAATGGGATAGCAGCTAGGGATGGAGATGACATATGCATGGCACTAGGTTTAATCAAACAGCTTCTCACCTTATTCTCACTATGAGGTGGGAGACGTGTGAGCCAAAGGCAAGTCAGCACTTGAAGCACTCACAGACACACATCCCCAGGAAAGCCATCCGTAATGAGCTGACCATGCCACTCAGCACAGCAGCCTCATCTCAGGCAAGGGCTGCTTCTAATCCACCTAAGTGCAGCAAAGGGCCCAGAGACCTAGAGTTGAGAACAAGGTGCCTTGAAAACAATCAGCCACATCAAACAAAGTCTGCCAAGTGTGGGGGGATGATGGGGATGATTGTACACGGGATACCCACAGATACATTTGTGCCCCATGGAGATGGGACACTGCATGCCCACGTGTGGGACACTGCATGCACCACCTTCATCTGTGGTGAAGATTCAGATGTCATAGTGTCACAGAGCTGTTGGGTCTTGCTGGGGTCAGGCTATGGGAGGAGACTGGTGTGCTGGAGCCCTTCCCATAGCATAGCTAGGTTCAGGGCAGCAGGGATGCTGCATGTCATCAGCATGGTTGTTGGTGGTTGTTGGTGGACCTGTGTCTGTGGCACTGCAGATGCTGGGTGTTGCAGGTTTTTAAACCTGGCTGTGCTTGGAAGCTCAATGTACCTTTAGAGGAGGCAGATGCTCTGTAGGGCATAGAAACTGTCTGTGGAAGAGTGCTGGCATTGAATCTGGAGAAGGTCAGTTGTGATTGTGCTGAAGCTGCTATAAATCAGTTGTCCCTCTCTTACATTCAGGCTAACAGCTGTTTTGTGCTCAGGAGGCTTTTTGCATTTTAGATGGAAAACTTCTGGTTATCCCCACCCTGTAATGTTTTAATTAAGCATTTATTGCAAGTGAAACATGTCTATCAGAGACAGTGGAGATTTAAGTCCTCTCTCATTGCATTAAATAAGAAATAACCCAAACAGCACTAATATGATTTTCTCCTTGCTGTGCATCAACCATGCCCAAATCATGAAGTTCCCATAAATTTTTACAAGTGCTAAAGAAGTGCAAAAGACATAGTAGTTTCCCTTTGTTTAGGAAGTGAACACACATTACCATTGCCATTCTCACACTACTGGCACAGAAGGTGACATGGATAGACATGACTCACCTCCCAACATCAGGGAATTGTTGTCAGAGATAAAAATAGGATCCAGAGTCCCTGTAGCCAGTCTGTGATGTGTTGTACTGGTGTATTTGGAAGAGACCCTCCAAAACCTCTCTAGGTCTGTGGGGAGAGTCAGTACAGATACCTCCATCTAAACACAGTGTCCTTGATAACCCTGCCAAACATTGTCAAGAAGAAATGACTGCTTGGGAACTTACCTGTTTGCTTGGGGAGTGCATTTTATGCTGTATAAGAGGACAGTCACTCTGATTAGATGTGAGGATTGAATCCAAGCTGTGATACAGCTGCTGATGTTGTACTTCTCACATGAGAGAGCAGAGCTTGGTAGCTCCTCCAAGCAGTGCTCAGTGTGGGATGAGTACTTGCTAAAGGTTATCTCTGCCTCATAAGTGGGAGGAAAGTAGAATGTAGCCCCAGCCCAGTCAGAAGACGACTGTTGCTTTCGATGTGATGGATCATGGCTTCAACCCCTTGGAAATCATAGGTACCTGTTCTGTCAGAGGTGGTCAGGGTGACCGTGCTGGGTGAGGCAGCTGTTCCCTGATGGCATCCCTGTCTGTTGCTCTGTTGGGTCTCCAGTCCCCCCCGTGGTGGAGCCAGCCTTCCAGGACGTACGGCAGGGCATGGGGCACAGCGTCACTCTGCGCTGCACCATGCTCAAGGGCAGCCCCATGAAGGTGGCCACCTCCGTCTGGCGCTTCAACGGGAGCCTCCTGGCGCAGCCCCTGGCAGAGCAGCAGGACTACTCGGAACTCAAGGTGGACAGCGTCAGCCGGGAGACCAGTGGGAACTATGAGTGCAGCATTTCCAACGATGTTGGGGTCTCCGCCTGCCTCTTCCAGGTGTCTGGTAAGTCACAGAATGCACATCAGAGCAAGCTGTTGGATGGGGTCATGGAAAGCTTGCTTCTCATAAACTGGTGCCAGTACAGTGCCTCTATTGCTTCCTCTGTGCCCAGCATTCTGTTCAGGAGGAGTGATTTTCCATAAGCCAGCAAGGAGATCTGTCTCCCTCATTCAGGCAGATGGACCTGGAGCAGCTAAGTGCTAGGCACAGTTACATTTTAGCAGTGTTTGACCACTTACAGGACTTAAACGCAAGTCTGCCATCAGCTTTCAGGCTTTAACAATCTGTATCATCATTAGGTGTTGACCAAAGGGAAGTTAAAAGCTCTATACATCCCCCCAACAGGCTCCAAACCATCTGATTTCCTCTTTAAAAGCAAACAAACAAAGAAACCAAAACTGCATTATGTATTCCTGTGCCTTCCCTATGACTCCTGTCTGTCTGCATCTCACAATGCTTTCTAGAAAGCACATGAGCTGGGAATGGACAATAGTACACAGTGCATTTGCTGCTCACAGTTTTCTTTGAATCCATCATCCACTGTAACAGGACTCCACTCCAGCACCTGCAACTGCAAAGAGGGATGGCAGACTTATGGCGTCTAAAACTGCACATCTGACCTGGCCTCTCCAGCTGATCATTAAATCTGCTTTTCCCATGACCCCTGAACTGACTTGGGCACAATTTTCTAGAAAAGCTCTCCCATGAAGTTGCCTTAATAAGCAATAAATTCAGTCCAAATACTCAGGTTTGAGTCCAGGGACAATTTATAATACTTTTCAAGCCTGGGTTGAAAAAATGAGAATGAATAACATCCAGAGAGGATGATTTTAAAGCAGGTCTTTCCTAGAGTCTGGGGAAGCTCAGGTATGCTGTAACTCTGAGATGCTTACAGAAGTGGGGAAACCCAAACTACTTCTACTATCTGGGTCCCTTTTCAGGACCTTGCTCTCATCACCTGAGATTTCCTGGCATTTGTCTGGCAGCAAATATTGCTTGAGAGCTTTGTCCCTCTCTGCCCTCTCTACCCTTTTCATATGCTTGTAACTCTCACATCACTAAGTGATAGCAAACCATATCCCTCTATGAGCCATCACAGGATGCATCCCTGTCAAGCCTGGGAATGCTCCCAGGAATTTCTCACTGGTGGCAACAATAAACACATATCGGCACCCAGTGTGCCTTACTCTGCCTGAGATAAGATCCTCTCAGCAGAAAGTAGGATTCATGCCTGGAGGGCACTGATCAGGAAAGCAGCAAGCCTTTATTTTTCCTGCATCCCTTCTCCTTTGATATCTGATGGTAGCTGTTCAACTCCAGACATCTCTGCCCGTGTCCTGAACAGTTACAAATTAATTAGACCTTATGAGCCTGTAGAGCAACCTGAAAAATATTCCAGTGGCTAGACTGCTCTACTTGGACTCAGGATTGCTGGACTTTTAATTCCCATCAGCCACAGCCTTCCTATTTGAACAGTGAAAATGGCATGGTCTCTTTTTGTTTCTGTTTATTCTCTGTGGAAAAAGAACACCATAAACCTTCCTATGCAATAGAAAGTGACTAATTTTTGACCATGGGGTGTCCAGGTGCACTGAAAATACAGTACAAGTATCTGACCAGAATGGGATTATTTTCTTCTATGGATGAGTGATTAGCTTTCCAGGATGTTTTGGAAGGATACTGAAACATCCAGTCTATTCCTCTTAAGTTATCAGGGCAGCCCATACTGTTCATCATCTGCTCCCTCACTAGCCACAAGCATGGAAGAGCCTGAAAGAGAGATATGGATAATCTTCAGCTCTTCCCATCAGCTGTAAGTAAAAGATAAAACTTTCCAGCAGTAGTAAAATCTTCAAGAGGGAAGTTCTCAAAGTATTTTGATATGCAGCACTTCTATCAAAAAGCACTTTTTTTTCTAGCTTCTATTTCCATCTTGGAGTCAATTAATAACGAATTAATATCATGCAAGATGATGATTATCTTCAGTTCTGATTTTATTTCGAAATCCATTATGAAGCTTGACTTCCATAGTCAATACAAGTTGAATAAGCAGCAATTAGTCTCTGAGGTTGTTCTGAACTTCTTGCTTGCGCAAAAATACAAGTCAATAAAAATAATAAGAGAAAAAGGACTTGGAATAAATATCAATATTATGCATCTAAGTTCATAAAAAATAAACATTGAATCCTGTCGAGCCTAATTATAACCACACAGAATGGCAGGGCCTGTGATTCAAGTGGAAAGGTGCAGCAGATATTCTGGGGAGATGGTGTTTATTCCTGTTCTGCTCTCCAGCGTCCCTTGCTGCCCAGGTATCTTTCTGGTCTCTGCTGGTTTAGGCTGGACCTGAACCCAGGCACCTGAGCTTCCATTCAGGTCCAACTCCTGCCTGGCTCAGGACAGGACCTGCCAAAAATTGAAGCTCACTGGGTGAAATGATCGTAATTTCAAATAGGGCAAAACCAGTTGTGGGTAAGACCTCAAGTTGCCTGTGCTCCCTGTGCATTAGTCCACCAGCTGCTGGGCTGCATGGCAGGAGCCTTCAAATCCTGTTTAGTAGTGATTCAGGACAGAAACTGCTAGGGAAATGATGGGAAATCCCTTCTCTGAACTGCTCGTTTTCTCTCTGGTACATCTTTCCTTCTGTGTTTCCCTTCTCTTGCTGCACTTTGTTTTTAAGGAGAGACATGGGCTTAAAAAAGACATCTTTGCCCTGCCAAAGCTCCCACTGCTTTTACCCAGGCTGAGGTCAGTGTCCTCTTTGCTGCCGAGTTGACTGTTGTGTTACAAAGAGGCTGGAGCACTGTGTTGCCAAGGCAGGGGATATGCAGAAGGAGCAAGGTCTCCTTTTTAATGCCATGGTCTCTGTGTGATAAATAACACTTTTCCTATGACCTACTGGCCAAATGATCTTTCCTTAGGGTTTGTTAGCAGGAGTCTCTGTAAAGCAGCAGATGAAACGGGAGAAATGCCAGTTTAAAGCTGTTACTTCAATCTAAACTACAAAGCGAGAGAGAAAAGATTAGAGCTGGTTCCAGCTGGAGTGCTGAAGTTGTTCCCGCCTTCTCAGGTGCTGGTCATGTCCCACTGGTGTTGCAGGGCTGCTAATCCTCCCAACAGTTTAGGCTGTGAAATCAGTAGTGATTCACAGAAAATAGTGGCACATTTGTGCAACAGTAAAGGTGTCCATTGTGTTAAAGGCAGGTTGATAAGCTGGGTTAGTGGAGCTCTTCCACTCCTACGACGTCTCTTTGTAATTTTTGTTCCACTTGATCCCACTCTTTTACTTTCCTCCCTCTTTTTTCTTTTTTTCCCCTCCAGCAAAAGCTTATAGCCCAGAGTTTTACTATGACACTCCCAACCCCACCTTGAGCCAGAAGCAATCCAAGAATTACTCTTACGTCTTGCAGTGGACCCAGAAGGAGCCTGATGCTGTGGATCCCATCCTCAAGTACCGCCTGGAAGTCCGGCAGGTAAGGTCTGCTCTCCTGGAGCCCCAGCACATGGCCTTTCAGGAGGCAATTACAATCAATGTTTCCTTGCTGATTATGAGCTGAAAGTGATGAAATTGGGCAGTTCCTGACGGTCTTGCACCCTCCCCACTAAATGGAAGAGACAGGCCAAGTGCACAGCTCGGTGTTCATTTTTACCTCTGGGGCTGGGTACAGTCGAGGTCTTTGTTGAGGTACAGTCGAGGCCCCACGGCCCCCATTGAGCTGTTCATGCTCAGTTTTGAATGGAGTTTTAGTGAGAACAATGCCCTATAGTCATTAGTTGGTGGTGTAGATTTTGTAGGCCAAAGATTCAAATGAGTGGAATTCCATCCTCCTCACTTGTATGGAAAAAAGGGAATAAGCTGAAGAGCTCTCCAGGCAGGAACTGCAGGAAAAAGTCAATGGCTGTTTGTGTTGCAGAAGGGCTTTCATCCTGTCACACTAACTAAGCTATTTGGACTATATGAACTCTGCAGGAGAAGAGAAGTGGGTTTCAAGGTTTCTGAGTTTGAAGGGAAATCATACTGGGGGTTGGGGGCTGATGGAGAGAACTGAGTGAAATCTGAAGACATCACTGGTTGGAGAAGGTTAGGGAAAAGTGTTTGATGTTTTTAAAGAGCACATTATCTTAGCAGGATTGCCAGGTGTTCTCATCCACACCCGGCAAAGCGCCTGCATTCAACATATTTGAAAAATGGGGACATGTAAAATTGGTGGTTTGTCCCATTCAGTGGTAGCTAGGAAGCAAATGCATTTTGCAAGGAAAATTTTGTTTACTGTAGATAGAAACAAAAATAATTAAAAAGATTCAAGTGTCTCCTTCCTCTAGTTCGGCACAGTAGGCTCCAGTTTTATTTCTCCGTTTGATTGTGAGCTCTCTGGGGTGGGACAGCCTTTGTTTGTTACTCACACCACATGGAGCACGTTGTCGGTACTTAATAATAATACAGGACCCGGGGGAGCCTCTAATAATGAAGGCAGTTTGTCATAGTAGATCTTCCCTCTGAGCCAAGTTTTGCTATTATCAGCACTGCAGCTCAATGAAGAAATTTGTGGGTTTTATCCTTCTGCAGTAAGTTGAGATTTTTCTCCTTTTTGCACAGTGTCTAAAAGTAATCTTGTTTCTATCCTTCACTGAGCTCCTACTAAAAGGGATCAAGAAAAGGGAAAATCACTTTTCTGCTTCAAGTTACAACAAGAAGGGAACTGAGTCCCATGCAAATTTAAACATACACACCCAGTTTGGTTCATACCCCATTGGTTACTGCTGTTAATGTTTTGCTGCATCACAGCATAGTTGTGACTATTGAGTTCTATGGTTTAGAGGAGCATGACACCCAGGCCCTGCTGTAGCCCAGTCATATATATGGGAAGGCTCTCAGAAATGACTGCAGGTGTCATCATGGTGGCCTGGGACTAGAAAGGAAAGGCAAAGAGAGGAGGAGAGAGGGAAGCTTTGTTCCCACTTCTGACAAGCACAAGAAGGAAACACTTCGTTATGATATTACTGTAAAAATTGAGTCCAGTCCTGGCTGAAACTAAGGCACATTTTGGAAAAGGTTTTCATGGTATTGCCTCCTCCTGTTTTTTTTCCAATGAAAACACTTGCATTTCATGGTGAGGTCTTCACCTCCATGAGCCATACTGAGCTCTTATGGAGCCCTTTTCACTTCCTTGTCCCAGAGGATTTCATCCCCTCTCACATCCATCCTGCCTCTTCCCACTGTTCATGTGCTGCCTTGATGGTGTTTTCACTATGATGTCTCACTTGGGCTCCAAGCAGCCTTATGACACTTTCTGACCTTTCACTCCTTCCCTTGCTCCATCACTCCCTTCCATGTCCTGCTGCTTTATCACACCTTCATCCCTGTGCTGGGGCACCTGAGCTAAGCTGTGCATCCTTCTATTCCATCGCTGGACTGCCAAACATAGTGACCTTAGCAAATATAACTGAAAAGCTCCAAAGCCTAAAAGTGTTACAGTCTGGAGAGCTCTTAAGAAAGGGGATTTGTCTGCCTGAGTGTGGAGCTGCTGAATATGCTGGCTTTCCAGGCACTAGCTGTGGTGGCACAAAAATCCTTCTAGAGAGCTTGGATTGAAGTGTTCTCCTTAGGTGAAACAGGAATTACACGCAGCCAGACACAACTGATTTATTGCCAGCATCAAGCTGGTGAAAGCCTACCCAGCCAGCTAGCCCACCTTCTTCCCCTAGTCCTGGGAGCTCTGCAGCACCAGTGGTCATGGCAGGTGCTCTTCAGCACCTTCAGGATGAATGAATGTGACAGCCTGCAGTCTTGGGTTGGTGAGGAGCTGTCAGGAGGAGGAGGGAATGGAAAGAGGAGAATTAACTCTTGCTGAGCTGGAATCTAAAAGGCAATCAACTGGGATGCCCACTGGTTGCAATTTAGTTTGCTGGTTTTCATTTCACACTCCCTGGTTTGCTCAAGAAGCTCTTGGCATGTGTAATGTGAAGATCCCCAAGTAGCAGGATGCTTTGCAAGGCACCTGGGAACGCTTGAATTAAATTTGCTTGCTGCAGCTGCTGAAAATGGGGCTGGGTGAGAGTTAGAGTGCTGCTTATTAATTGGCTGGCGCCGTGCCTCCTCCAATTCTTCCTGTTCAGCAGCTTCCTAGGGCATTACTGGCGGGATTTGGTTTCCTAAGCAAGCAGTCTGGGGGAATTTGGTTTCCTAAGCAATGTGTGGGGACTCCCAGCAAGATGGGCAGATGCACTTCCACCAGAGCTGATTGTTCCCAGCACTGCAGAGCAGGCTGAGCGGCACAACAGACGCACCAGTTCCAGCAGAGTAAGAATTAACTTTTGATTAAAACCATATAAGCAGCTTGACAGCTTGGAGCCACTGACCCAGGAAAGCACATATGATAGCAACTTGGAGAAAGCTTCTTGTGAAGCCTCTTGGTGAAGAGGCTGTAATTTCCTGGAGGGTATCATTCAGGTGGGCTTAGGCAGTGGCATTGCTGAGCGACAGTTCAGAGGGGAAGACATGTCCAGTGAAGAGCAGCAGGGACCTCACAGCCGTCTGTCCTGACAGCTTGGGAGGTTTTTCCTTTCTTGTTGCAAGGCAACCAACCGATCCAAATGCCAACCACCTTACTTCACCTAAGCCAGTGACCTCAGTGAGGTCACAGCCTTGGGTGGTTTGGTTGTGGGCAGATGCCACAAGGCTTTTGGGCTATTTGTTTCTTCAACTTTTTTTTTCCTTCCATGTATTCTTGCAGTGTAGAAAAGGCACTGAAGTACTGCATTCCAACTGAAAATTTCATTGCTTGGGGATTCAAAGCAGCTTCCCCAAACCAGATCTTTGCTTAAAAAATAAAAAGCCTTTTAAGTTGCTTGTTCCTCTCTGTGTATTTTATACCCGTCCCAGGGCTCTGCTCTAACATTAAAGAGAAATGAAAAGCCATCTAATACTGTAAGCAGGTTGCATCATGGAGGAAAGATCTAAGTTGGGATGGTGGTTATGGTTATGGGGGATAGTGGCAGAATAACTGTGTGCTTAATGAGCTGGAACTCATCTGTGACCTGAGGCTGCAAGAGAAAGAGAAAGGAGAAGCTCTTGGTGCAGCAGGAAAGTTTAATCTTCATTGTTGCCCTCAAGGCGACCTGAGGCTGCTTTCTCCTCTGTACCTTCTCATACACAGGCTCGGGCCAGAATGGAGCCAGCTTTTCATATTCCTGGCTTTCCCCTCCTCAGAGCAGGCTGAGTCTGCCTGCCAGACAGACCCCTGAAATTTGCACTGGGCCAGGCCCCAGACCCATGTGCTAAATTAGCTCCCTGGGTTGTCACTTCAGATTAATTCCTGTCAGGGAGACCATCTTTAATTAGACTGGCCCTGTGCAATGCCTGAGTAATTGTATGGTCTCTCTTTGTTGGTACTTTCATCTCTCCATGTTGGATAAACATTCCCTGCTGTCTACAAAACTCATCTGGGCTTGGGAGCCGGCTGCCACTTGCCTCATCAGCCAGCCAGAGCAGCATTAATGAGAGCTGTGGCAGTGGGGAGCCTGCACACCATGTGGGGAGGTGACAGATAACAGAGCTGTTGGGACAGACATAGGACAGGGACATTAGCAGGAATTTAATGACTGTGATTAGAGTGGAAGGTTAACTCCACTGATGGCCATCCTAACACAGCGGGAGAGGTTTTATGCTGAGGCCCACGGACTATGGATCTGTATCACTTCATTTCTGCCTCTGAGTTGTTCTTTTTCTCTCCTCCGTTTACTGCTGCTTGTCTTTGGCTTCCTCGGCCACCAGAGCCGGCCACCCCTCCGAGGGCCGGGAATGCTCTCCCTCTATGCACTGAGCAGGGGTGGTACTAGGCAGGGAGGATGGACAAGCAGTGCACCCGCCCAGTAATGTAAACGTTTGCTTGAGAATGCCTTTGTGTCCCAGATTAGAAAAGGCTCTGACTGGAGAAAGGTGATGTACTTAAGCAGGTGGTGGCTCTTGCAGCAGTCCAGCCTGGTATTCTGGGAGGTGAAAAAAATTCCTTTTCTTCTGCACATATAACCATGGCTTCAGGCAAAGATTCTCAGGAAAATGAGCAGCTGGTGCCTTGGGAGTTGCCTGGGGGCTGCACCTTGGAGCAGGAGGGGGGGACAGCAAAGGCTTGGTGAGGAGGCAGGTCTGCACAAAGCAGAGTTCAGGGTGGCCGAACTTGCTTGACAAAGGCTCTGACATTTGCTGGCTCCACAGCACAACACTGCCATTGCCAAGGCAATGCTGCTGCAGACCAGGTTGGGTCCATAGCCCTCATCCCAAGGCTCCCTGGTGCACAGAAGCCCCACTGGCCCTGTCCTGTGTATTCCCACAGTAGTATTTTAGTGGGGTTTTCAGCTGGGGGATGCTGCAAGAGCTAAAGAGGTGATATATGGTTTAGGACTTAACTGAGAAGCAGTCAGGGCTATCCTAGTTTTCATACTAGAAAATGGAAAGCTTAGAGAAGAGTTGCAGCTTGTGAGCTAGGAAGGTATCCATCCTGCTCTGGATAAAATGTGCTCTGTGGTTACCTGGCCTGGTGTTACCTGGAAAAAGGGAAGGTGGTGCCACATCCACCAAAAAATCCTCCAGCTGACAGGACAGCTTAATTGGACAGGCCAGTTTGATGTCCAGGGTAGGACACAGACAGGGCACATGGAACAGGGATGTGTGAGTCCCTTTACCTGGAGCATCACAGTCCCAGCTGCAACCAGGAAGGGAGTGTGGCTTTTCCTGAAGCAGCACATGGTGGCCTTTGCAGACCAAAATACTCATGGGGTGTGACAAACCACACCTCTTTACTGTTCATCATTGCACTTGATATGGTCTCTGCTGGTCCTCTCTCACTGGCGTTAGGACTGGGGACTCCAGTGACTTGGCTTCACGGCGTTTGCCCAGCACTGAATCTCAAAGCAGACCTTCTGATGCAGGATGGCTTATAAGTCACATCTGTCAGAAAGCTTCTCTAGTCCTCTCTTCTTTTTTTACCTACCTTGTCTGTCAGTTTGATGTTTGATCACAGGCTGCTGTCATATGGGATGTCAAATCAACGCAATTCCATCCACCTGCAGAACCATCCTCTGTAGTGGAAAAAGGTCCTTTTTTTAGCTCTAACTATCCTATCTCCCTACTGATGCTCTTTTTTTTATTTCAACTTTTGTTCAGGCAGTGAGAATAGGTAGATTACATCTGTGCTCTCAAGGCAATTGCATTCAGTTGAGCTAGTGGCCTAAGTGATGCTGGGCAGGATTTGTCCCTTAGGAAGAGATGGAAAAAGATGCAGAAATAAGCCAGTGCCAGTGGGAGGTATGCTTGGTGGATGGTTTGAACAGCCATCATGATGCAAAGCCAGGGAAACAAGAGAGGGGAGAGGAAGTGCTGCCTTTCTAGGCTGCAAGAGGAGGAGGGGTTTGGGACTGAGTGTCAGCTACACGCCAGTTGAAAGGAGAGCTGGCTGGTCAGTAACAAATGGTGTACACCCAGTCCTTGAAGCTTTGTAAGATTGCTGTGCAGGACCTGGAGATGAAGCAGTGACTTTGCCACAGGCGTGTGGGAGTGAAGAACAGCAGGATCTTACCTCAGCTGTGCTCTCTGCTGCCTGGAAAATGGGACACACCATCAGTCACTGCAGCTGATAGCACACTGAGCCATCTCTCTTTTCATCCCTAGCAAACTGTCACAGAAGATGCTGCTAGAGCAAGGTCTTCTCCACCTCTGTTGTAAGAGAAGACCCCACGATAGCTGAATGTTTGGTGGAGATGGAAACAAGGAGCTTTTTCCATGTTTCATGTTTGTACTCTCTCTTGGCTAGGTCAACAACAGCAGAGCTTGCACCAGCACAAAGGAAGGGAGTTTACCCCTGGCCATTACTCACGGCAGGTGGAGATGTCTGCCTGGCCATGGCTGTTGTTGGCTCTGTCAGCTAGAGGATCAGAGTGTTTTCTACAAGGATGGCCAGGGAAGCTTGGCACATGCCTGACCAGCACTGATGCGTCAGGAGTGATTTCAGTGGGAATGACTGGTAGCCATGGGATAAGGTTCCCCCCTTTGGTAGTCTAACAGTTTCCAATGCCACTATTGGCACTTCTTCCCTTTGCTCATGAGAGCTTAGCAAATGATGCTTAACTACTGAATTAGTTTGATTAATTCTGTCTTTTTGCATTCACAAATTGCTCTTCAGGATGATACATGGTTTTCCTGAGCTGGTTTTCCCTAGTCCACAGATCATTTGTAATCAGTTAGTTGGGAAAATTAGTAATATGAGCAGTGGCAGATTAGTTATGCTTCTGTCTTAAGGTATCATTTCTCTTCTGTGATTATCCAAAGTAAAGTGTAGTTGGTTGGCCTTGGCTGGATGCCAGTTGCCCACCAAACTGCTCTATCATTCTCCCCCCTCAGCAGGACAGGGGGAGACAAAATAAGATTGAAAAAACCATAAGGGTCAAGATAAAGTCAGTTTAATAACTAACAGCTAAGGCTATGTGCAGAAGCAAAGGAAAACAAACTATTGATTCTCCACTTCCCATCAGCAAGCAATGTCCAGCCACTTCGTGGGAAGCTGGTCTTTAGTACGTGTAGCAGTTGCTCTGGAAGACAAATGTCACAGTCATACTTTCATACCCCTTTGGTCAATTTGAAACAGGAGTCCTGGATATGATGTCCCTCCCAAGATCTTGCCCACCCCCAGCCCATTGGTGAGGGGATAGTGTTGGAGAGACAGCAGTGATGCTGTGGGAACTTTGCTTAGCAGTAGCCAAAACACTGGTGTGTTATCAGTTCTTTCTAGTTACCCACACAAAGCACAGAATTGTAAGGGCTCCTACTGGGAAAATTACCTCTGTCTCAATCAGATGCAAAGCATAAGGTAACATGCCCAAAACAGAGTAGCTGACAGTGTTACAAGGTGTCTTGCCATTCATAAGGTGCCTTGCAGAGAGATTTTCATATTAACTTTTCATAAGTGCTGCTCCTAATGCTGTTCATGTACTTGACTGGGCAAGAGAGAAAGTAGGATATTGTTTAGCTTTCCTAGTACAAGGGAACATTTCAGGCACATGTCCCAGTTTTAGCTGTGTTCAGAACAGTTACAGTGACTGAGAAGAGCAAGTCAAATAATCGTGCTGGAAGGACTCATATTATCTTAAAACACATCCAGAGGGAAACTCTTATGTCTTTTTAGCTCCTAACACCACTGTTCAGTGTCCATTTTTGGTAAGAAAAATGTGAGAGAAGAGATAATCATATTCCCTAAACCAACAGACCCCTCATAGCAGCTTTGCAGGATACAGATGTTTTCACACCACTGTGCTTGTTTGTATCCAGCAGGCTCTTGGCTTATGTTTTACAAAGCTGGGTACAGAATGAAAAATGCTTGCCAGGTATCATGTCAGTCCTTTTTGTGCATCTCTTATGCACACTCCTTCAGTGGCTTCAAGGGGTACATGCTAGTATTGAGTCCTTCTGAAAGTCCCTGTTGGTAGGCTGTGATGTGGCTTCCCCCTGTTTACTCATCATTATTTTCAGTAGTCAGTCCATGCTCCTCCTACTACTTCACCATCTTTTCTTTGTGGACCTTTGTACCTTTTTCTGCTCCCCTTCCTATATTCCACTCTCGGGTTTTATAAAAAAAATGGTTTTGATTGTTTTTCAAGATTCCCGAGAATGCAGAAGTCTTTTTCCTCCAGCCAGAGATTGAAGAAATGGTCGAGAGCCATCTCTTCTGTTTTTCAAGGTTGTTTATTCTTTCTTATCTATTATATTCTTTCCCTGACTTGCAGAGTTCTTCACAGCAAGTCAGTACCAGGAACAAAACCCCCGCCTTCAAGGCGGTGTGTACTTTTATACTAAAAACCATGTAAACAGTATTTACAAAAACTCTCCAGTACATATCATCTGTGTTAGAAAGTCAGTCTTTACTCTAAGCCAACCAAAAGTGCCACCATCACAGCAGAAGATGGAGCAGATGAAGAAGAAGGAAGAAGCCTAGAAACCTCAAGGTCTTCTCTGCTTACTATTCTAGAAACCCCATAAATCTAAAGTTCTCACCCTGTGATAAACCACATATTATGCTACTATCTAATACACATTCTTGAAAGCTCTGCTACATCCCAGAGTCTAAGAAGCCCTTTTCCATGGTCAAAGATTAAAACCAGTGTTTGTCAGAGGTTTTTCATCCCTTAAAACATGCAAAGAAATATTTTTCAGAATTTCTGACTCCGACATTCCACCTCTTCTTTCATTTCTGTTTCCTTTTTTTGGTTTTGTTCTTGGTTTTGTTTCTTTTTTCCCCTGTCTCTCACTTCCTAGAACACATTGGTGGTAAGAGTGTGTGAAGGGGAAGGGTTTGGAAGAGAGCTGTAGTGTCTCCCATAGTAGTCACAAATGAAAGGAGGAGGCACTAGGTGGATGTTTTGGCTGTGTATCATAAAGAAATGAGGCGGGCAGCATGGAGCAATGTGAAGGGCTTTATGAGTCTCCCTGCATATCCTGTGCTGCCTCTGCCTCTTCTTTATAGACAGCCTAGAGGCTCTGGAATGGTACTTACCTACATACCTTCATCACAACTACCAGACTGGAAAGTCCCAAGTCGCACAAAAAGGCTCTTCTACTCCAGGAAGCATCAGCCCCATCCTTCATTAGTTGTTTTCAAGGGTAAAGGTGCCCTAAGAGAGGGCTCTGCCAGGATCTGTAGAGAACCAAGAGAATGAAGCTCCTGTTGATGGAGCATGTCCTGCTTGCAAGTTGCACCCATATTATAGGCAAAGGGGCTCAGAGCTCAATGTAACTGCAGCTGGGCAGACCTGGGCTGTGCAGAGCCAAATTACTTCTTTTTCCTTGGAGCCAGAAGTGCTGACAGCAGAGTGCATAGACACATGTGTGGGTCTGGCTGCAAGCAGATGTGTCCAGTGCAAGGAAATTGGTGGGAGACTGTGCTTACTGATGTAGGGATGGGTATAAAGTTGGATCCAGTAAGGCCCTGAGCAGCAGTGGTTTTCAGATGTGAGGTTCAAAAGAGTCTGGAACCATTGCTCTCTGCTAGAGGGGAATGTGGAGGAACATGAGAGATATTGTCTGTTACCCAACTCGTGCCCATACAATAGACAGAGAGGTAATCTCAGGCTCTGCAGTGCACAGTCAAGAGTCAGTACAGGTAGCAGCTTGCAGTAAGAGTAGAGAGCTTCCAGTCTGAAACGGAAGGACTGCATGTGCCCTCAGGGTTGAAAATAAGACTGTGAGACAGTAGAAGAGAGCCTCAGTTAAGGCATGTGCTTGACTGCCTTTCTGACAGAGTGAAGGCTAGGTCTGTTCTTCCTTAGACCAGGGAACCTAAGCTAATAAAATACATACTGCTTTCTGATCAGATCCTAATGAAAGACATTATTGAAGAGTGTGGAACAAGCACTTACAGTAATTCATGACAGCACCAATTTGGCTTTTCTAGGAAGCCATAAACTGCTGCTCTTGGCACCTAATGAGGATAGGCAGCTGATTGCCTGTGCAAGAGGAAGAGAGAGAGACTGACTCCCAGCCTTGATGGCTCCAACTGTCCTCAGAAGCCACTGAATGTTGCAGTTGCTTCTCTCTCTGGAGTTGGGAATGTTTCAGCTGAGAAACTGGGCCTTCTGATAAAGGACAGTTCAGTACAAAAAGCTTCCAGGACTCCTCATTTAGACTGAATAATGGATTTGGTTTGGGCATCCATCCTTGCTTAATCCCAGGATCTGAACCTGTGTGCTTGGCTGATGAAAAACATAGGCATGAATTCCAGTTCACCGAAGTGCTTGTCTAGAAATGTCTGCTTTGTGCTTGCAATGTGATTATTTGTTCTGGAAACCCCTTAGGAGCAATGGTTATCAAGCAAGGAAAATGAAATAAGTCCTACTTTAAACTTACCTTAGCCCTTTAATTGATGAGGTTAATAGTTGACATAATTTCCATCCAAGATGGTGATTAAGTATTAACCAAAGAAAATATTTTAAGTCAATGTGACAGGCAGAGAAATTTTGATGTGAGATTATAAAGAAGCATCACAATGACTATCTTCATATGCAAACCAAATTTCTTATTTGAAAACTACCCAAAACTTATTCAAATAGTTTTCCCAGAATTGGCAGGCATCTTCCCTGCAGCTGATACAAGCCAGAGTTCAGAATCTAGGATTAGATTTAGTATTAGATTAGTATTAGGACTGTGCTCTTGAAATTTAGTGCAGTTTACACCAGGCTGGGAGACAATGCCACCTTGGTGAAGGATTAGGAAGCATTGGAAGAAAGATCTGCAAGATGGAAAACTGTTTGAGTGATTCTGGTGGGATGAAACACAGTGGTACAAAGGCAGGGTCATAGATGGAGAAGGTGCTGCAGGCTGAGAGCTTATTTTTGGAAAATGAGTCTAGTGAGTTGACTTCAAGGAGCTGCTGATAAGATGCAGGTGTGAGAAAGGGCAAATGTACTAGATGAAACTTGAGGTACTTCTGGACAAGGTGGAGATGTGCCACTACATCCTGTATGCAGGGCTGGGGCACTGAACTCCAGCAAGTGGGATCATGCAGAAAAACATTGTAGAGTCAATCCTGGAAAGCGAGAGTCTGTGTTACAAGAGCAGTCACAGAGTGCTCAGCCTGCTTAGCCCAGCAAAGCAAAGGCTGAGAGGTGGTGAGATTTCTGTCTGTAAAACATCAGGGGGTCAGCGAGGAAAAAGAGCCTTTGAAGCTAAAGGACAATACTGGCACAAGATAACTGGACGCAAGCTGCATGTGAATAAATTCAGTCTGGAAATGAGAACATTAGGGTGGTCAGGCTCTGGAACAGATGTCCAGGGGGAGGAGCAGGCCTAAAGGGAACAAACCACTTTTAAGATAAGATGTAATACATACATAAAATTAATAAGCAGAGGCAGCCCCTCTGGTGACAGGGGACAGGACCCTGTCAGCCAGGAGTGTACGTCCCCTGCTGTGTCCTAGATTGTAGCCCATGTTTTGCCCTTCCCTGAACTCTGGGGGCAGAGGGGTTTTATCACTCTGCCAAAATACAGAGATCAAGTATCCAATTCATGGTGTTCAAAAGGAATGTGAAAGACATCTTCCTCTGCTCTGCCCTGTGGTGTGCCAAGGTGACATCAAGGATCACAATCTCAATCCACTGCTGTGTGTCAGACTGAATAGGAAGAAGGGGAGGAGAAGAGCCAGATTTATGGCATGTTTTTCCAGCATTGTGGAACGTAGTAGAGCTTCATGTTCAGGAGAGTTCCCTAAAATTTCCTATCCCCACCGCTGTCCTGACCCTGTTTCTGAACATTTTTCATTCCTCTATTCCCAAAAAATTCCTTCTACCTGTTGAACTCATCTGCTGAGCTCTCATTCTCCAGAAATGGAGAACTGGATAATTTGCTTTCAATCTCTGGTGTTATAAACTCCAACAAACATGAATTCTGTAATCATATTTCCTTTTTGTTCTTTTTTTTTAACTTTAAGAAGTCCATGGCTTACTAAACTGTTTGAGGTTGCCTCTGTGCCCAGTATCCTGTAGCTCTGGAGGCACAGTTGGGGCAGGAATTGAAGACAGGGAATGTCGGATGAAGTAGCAGGAGGTTTGGCATTGCAGAGCCTTTGTTCATCTCAGGAGCTGTTACCGGTGCCATAAACAAACTCAGCCCCTTCCAGTATCTTGGGAGTATCTCTCCTGGCTGTCACTAGTTTAAGGCCACGGATGCTGCCAGTCCCATCATGGTGAGGGTAGCAGTGTGATTGTTTCTGGTCTTTGTGAGCAACACTCCCTTAGGAAGGGAGCAGCTGTATCTTAGCTGGACTTTGTTGGGATGAGGTCATAACAGTAGCAGCCACTGGGGAAATCTGATGAGATGATGCCTGCAGCACTCTAGGACAAAGCTATTTAATGAAGCCAAGACTGTGAAAACAGGCTGAAATGGTACAAATGGGAGACTCTTTCACACCCTGAGTGGTATTGCCTGTCAGAAGAGAAGTGCCCTTTGCTACTCCCACCTTCTCCTGGCCCCTGGACCTTGCTAAACAGGGATGTCTGTGTGTGCTGAGAAATTGGGCAGCTTGGCACTGAGCTTTGAAGACCACCTTGATTGATGGCTGCTTGAAGACTGCAGCCCACCAGCTGCACAGGCAGTTCAAGATTATTTTGTCCAGATTATTGCCCCATGCTTCTTTTCACACCTGTTTGAGATACATGTGCTTCCTGCACCACCAGGCTTCCCCAGCTCCTAGTGCAGTGGATGTCTGCTCTCCAGAGTATCCTGACACTCACAGATGAGAGAGGAGGGGGAGAGTGGGGAAGCTTAGGACACCTCACCTGCACACATGCCAGAGACAGCATTTGTCTGGTGTGAAGAGCTGCACAGGGAGCAAGGAAGAGCCTGCCAGAGGTATGGAGCCTGTGTGCAAGGCTGCTGTGCCACACCAGCCTGCCTTTATCTGCTGCCTCCTCTGCCTTCAGAGAGGCTGGAGAGGCTGCAGATGGAGCTGGGAGCTGTCCCTCCAGCCCATACCTGCAGTTAGTGAGGATGGAGTGGGAATGCAGGCAGCCACCCCTGTCTCTTCTGTGCTGCAGAAAGGAGCAGCCAGGGGAATTTGAATGAGGCTGAGAAAAAAGGGTGAAAGAGCGAGCATGTGTGGAAAGGATTTGAATGGAGATATTGGAAAGCAGAGCTAATGCTTGTGCCCTGAACTGAGAAGTTGCTGAAGAAGCGGGACAAGTAAAGGGAGAGCATCAGGAGTGAATTGGAATGCTGGGAAGCTGGATGCCTGCAACACAGTTCCTTTGCTCTGATCAGCTTGTTGTGGGATCTACATGACTCTAATGTTCATTTTTCTAGCTGCTGTTTGTTAGAAATACCTTGGGGCTTAGTGATGAAACCGATTTTCTTTCTAATTTCTCCCTCAAACAAGCATTAATATTCAGCTGGTTGTGAGACGATGTGCATGGCTTCACAAGTCACACCAGTCTCGGCACAGGTAAGTTGTTGTAGTGGTGTAGAGCAGAAGCACAACACTAACTCTTGGCAGATGTATTTATTAATATCCTTTAGCTTTATTAAGGCTGCTAGCTGGTACTTATCTGGCATAAACATCATTCACTCTGAATATATCATCCTGTTTTTTTCATTTAGTAGCCTATATGAACAGAAAATGTAGGAGTGGCAATGTCATACCTTGGGCTCTCTCCTGTGACAATGCCGCAGCTGGGAGTGGGAGTAGGAGCATGGGTACTGTGGCATCCTGCTTCTGTCTCTGAGACTCTTGGTGTGTTTTCCCAGTCCGTGGGCCAGCTCAGCTGGCTACCGTAGGACAAGCATTCTGCAGGCAGCACAAGCTGGCTCAAGTGATACAGCAGGGGAAAGGGCAGACAGTGCCCTCCAACAGGGTAGGTGATGATGAGGAATGAGAAAGGGCAGCCCGGTTTGCAGCTCCCAGAGGCTTGTTGGCTGAATGAGTTCTCCCCTGATTGCTAATACTGCTTACAGTGACAGGGAAAGGGACAGGGTACATACACCACACATAAATACACACAAACCACATGGGGCTGAATTTACCCTTTGTAAGGTGTTTTCAAAGAACCCATTCTACAAGAACATTCTCACCTCTGTAGCCTGTATGATATTCACAGCCAGCTGGTAGAAACTGTGGATTTGTTTGGGTTTTTTTCCTTTCCTATCCCCTTCCTCGGATTATTGGGAATGGAAGGAGGTAAAGGCAGAGGCAAGTCTGTGCTTTGCGCAGTGCTCTTGTTCTGGCCCCTGAGCCTGGTGATGAATGAGCTTGTAGCACAAGCTCCTCCACTGAGGCTTCAGCACCTCTAATAAGGTGGCCAGTGTTTCCCTGTCCTTTGCGCCGGCCTCTGCTTTATTAACTGCACTGCAGCAATATTAAACTGGAACACTGGGTCAGCGTGATCCAGAGGAGAGATGCTGAGAAGGGGGTGGAAGGAAGAAAATACCAGGATAGCATGAGAACACATGGAGCAGGAGAAAGGGAAACAGCTGACAATTGAAGTGGATTGAAAAATGGGTTCTTACTGCTGCCTGCTGCTGGCAATCAGGGACACAAAAGATGTTTAAGAAGGGGGATGCAGAGGCAGACCTTGGCCTTTATGCCTCTGTCTCCTGGACCTGTGCTAGTGAGTGCAAGCCAGCACCTGCTCCACAGCAAGCAGCTGGCTGGAGCTGCCCCCTTTTCTGCCTTGCACTAATTTCATGCCCTTTAAACTGTGCTGGCAGCACACCTGGCTCTTCCTACTGACAGCTGCATCTAGCTCAGAGCCCATGCTGCTTTTCACAGAGAAGCCAGTCTTTCCAAAGACATTCAGGGCCAGTTCTGTTGTGATGCCAGGACTGTAGAAACCATAGTAAAGATTTGCAGAGAGCAGTCTTGCTGGCAGCCAGTTTCTGTGTCAGTCCAAGTTGCATATTGGATAGAGACAGGACATACGCTGGGAGAAGATACAGCTACAAAGTATTTGGTGGATCAAAATGACCCTCTTAAAACTTTATGCACCAAGAGGAAATACATGCTGAACCTTGGCTGTGCCTTTCCTATTACCTAGTGATCCAGGTCTCTTCTGGGAAGCGGGGAGGTTGCAACCCATAGGCAGCATATGTGCCTTTAATTATTTCTGCTTTGCAGCCATACCTGGGTGGTAGCCGGTTATTTATTTGGTTACACAAGTCCCTGAGGATAGACTCAAATAGGGAATTCAGAGCTTTGCAGTCCAGACTGGAGGCTGATTTCTCAGTTTGTCCTGGATTAGATGATGTGGGAGAGTACATGATTTGACCTTGCTCCCAGAGGCTTTAGATACCCAAATTCCACCTAACTCCCAGATGAGGTGGAATTTGCACTGTCTGAATCTCAGCCTCAAGTTTCTCCCTGACTCTCCATTTTGTTTCTCTTCTAAAGGTTATGTCTAGACGAGGGAAATGGCTCCTGACCTCCTCCTATTTGCTGGCTGCCTTCCCAACACCCAGCAAATGGCAGCCTGTGGGGAGGAGCTGCTGCCAACCCTCCCAGTCACACTCTGCTCCCCAAAGTCCCGTGCCAGGAGCTGAACCACTCCAGCCTTCTGCTTCTGGCTTCTGCTCCTCTTCTCCTGGATAGTTGGAGGTCCGATGCTAATGATCCCAGCTTAAGTCCCTGCCCCTGTAGCCAGCTCTGCCACTGCTTGGCCAGAGCGATGGTGTGGAGGGCTGGCAGATGGGAGGGCTGAGCAGTAGGAATGCCAGCTGGGTCAGAACCCAGCTGGCATTTGTGCAGATAGGGCGTTGTTGATATGAACAGATCCTGGCAGCATCCTGGTGCCTCTGGGAATCACTGTGCGTGTCCTGCCCACTAGGACTGCTCCCAGGTGCCTTGCAGGGCAGCACCTAGCTGGGGGAAGGCACCAGAACAGCTCCCAGCTCTCTGCTCAATCTTGCCAGGGAAGGAGGAGGAGAGTGCAGCAAGTAGTTCCTCAAGCAACTTACACCCTGATCTTTTCAGGTACAAAGGTATCCCGTAAGAATAATCTGTAAGGCAGGTGCAAAACTGTTTTTCACTGTGAGAATCACATGCAGCCACAGGTTTGCAGGGACCAGTCCCTGCCCCTTCACAAGGGACTAGCATCCAAACTGTGGGCAGAGCAAGGAGGTGGGTCAATGAGTCCTGACTGTGTTGGAAATGAATGGTGCTTTGGCACAGAAAGCTCTACAGTGGCAGCCATTGCTTCTGAGTTTGAACTTAAGAGTTAGGTACGTGAGAGCTGGAGACAGGCAGAGGAGAGATTGCATATACCTGTTTTTACTAAGCATCACATCAGTGTTGCCCCCTGCCCTGCTTTGACAGTGGCCTTCACTTCTGCTGAGCCCTCACTCTACCTTCTGATCCCACACTGTCTACACTGACAGATTTGCTGTAAACCTTCCTCCATGCATCCCAGTTCCAGTAATCCTGAAACTTCAGAGTTAATGATGAACACTGAGACTGCCTGTCAGAACTGCCTTTGCGATGAAAACTTCAGCATAGAGGATATATCAGAAGCAAGGGAAAGCTTAGTGAACACTGGGCTATGAAAAGTCCTGCCAAAGGTCTGTTTACCAGCACTAGCATCCCCAGTAACATACTTTGCCACAAGGATCCAGGCACTGCACAGCGACAGGCAGGAAATTGTATCTTCACAATGCAATCCTCGTTCCTGTTCTTTCCCAGCCATGGAAGCATGACCATGGCAAGGAAGTTTCACTGACATGTAATTCATCATTTTTAGCTGTGGTGATTTTGATAACGATATTTTCCCCATTGTTTTCTTGAAACTTCCCTGCTGCCTTGGCAAACTGAACAGTGTTTGGCTGGTATGGTTCAGCCAGCATAATTTACCCCTTCTAATGGAAATCGGAGGAAGGGAGAGCCTGTGAGTGACCCCAGAGAACCATCAACTTGAACTAGACCCCTTGCTCTGCTGTGTGGAAGCAGTCCAAGGATGGACCCTATGGAAGGTTTCTGAGGAAATATGGTAGTAGACTGCTCCCAGTGAGACATCAAATGAAGTGCCACATAGCTCAGGCAGCAAATGAATGAATTCTGCAGTAGGGATTGTGAACGGAAGGGTATCTTGGTGCAATGCCATCCTGTGTTTGCACAGGACCTGGATGCACTAGCAGGCGTGAATTGGGTTCATTTTCTCCCTCCTGAAACCATTGCTTTTGACACAAAGTTGCTTCAGGACCTGTAGTTGAAATTGTCCCTACTGTCCCTCCCTTGGAGAACACCAAGGCTTTGCTTCAGGGAGAGCTCAGGCTCCTGGACCCTGTTCTGTACCAGGATGGAAATTTTCAAACCAATACTGCATGAAGATCTCACGGAGCAATTAGGTGTACATCTGTATAGAAAGAGGAGGAATAGGGTGTTAGATGATGGATATGATTGCTCAAGTTTCCAGTTTCAGGATTTTCATAACAGTGTGGGTTCTTTTTCTATGCAGCTGTCTCAGAGGAACACCATCCAAACCTTCATTCCTGTGAAGAAAATGGAGAAAGGCCTGTTGCTGGAGCACATCTTGCCCAACCTGAAAGTGCCTCAGAGCTATGAAGTTCGCCTGACACCCATCACCAGCTTCGGGGCTGGAGATATGGCTGCGCGCATCATCCGGTACATGGAACGTAGGTGTCTCCTCCTCGGTCCTGCCTACGAGAGCAGGTCCGAGCCTCAGGCCTGGGGATGTGGGCATGCAGAGAGGTGGTCTCCTGTGACCCTTGGGTGGGTCTCTGTGCTCTGAGGAGTTCTGATGGCACAGCGCTGTTGCGTTTGACTGTATTTTGGATGCTGCCATCAATGCAGAGCACTAGAGACCTCTGAAGGTCAGTCTCCACTCATCCTTCACTTGGACTCACCTTCTGTGCTCTGTGGGCAGGAGATCCCCAAAACACCAGTCAGACCATGCTGCAACTCCCTGCAGTAGAGTGGCTTATTATACAAGATAGTCACTGGATGCTGTGTATTAACCACACACCTATAAAAGTAAGAGGATTTCAGGAGACTTCAGTTATTTCAAGACCTGTATGCATGATTCTTTTCCTAACTAGTCACTGACAAAGCTGTAGCTCTGTCCAGTACCTTGAATCCCAAATTATCCCATTGATACACATACTTCTCTCCCTGTCATTCCAACAGCTCACAGCTGTCTCTATTCCCACAAATCTATAACTTCCTTTACTCTCCAACAGGAGTTTGGACCATCGTTTTCAGCAGAAAGTACAGATCCTTCTCCTGTTGGATTTCACACAGTCCTCTTGTCCCCATGGACTGACAGCATGTCCAGTGTCCCCAGCATACCTGTCATGTCAATCTTCCACAGTGCATCAAACTGCTTTCATGTCCCTCTTCGATACCAAGCTTTGGTATCTAAGTGGGTGCTATACCACTGGGTGCTCCAGAAGGAAACTACTTGGGTTTCCAGAAGGGTTTCCCTATGATCCCACCATCACCCCTCAGGTGGAGTTTTCTTAAGGTCTCTTGCTGCTTGGATCAGTGTCAGCATCTTTTTCCATCACCAAAATAGGCACCAAGCACTGTTTTCTCACAGGGATGCTGCATCTGTGACCTTTCTTGATGTTTTTATTTATTTATTTATTTTCAGGCTTTGATTATGATTTTTGCTTTTGTTTTGACTTGTTCTTCTGTTTCTTTTTCCAGCAATCAACTATCCCAATCCAACAGGTAAGCAACAAGACTCTTGTGTTAATGGTTTGAATGTAATGTACATTAGTCAAGCACTCCAGCAGATCAGACAAGCAAGCAGCTGGAATACACAGCTGACTTTGTCAAATCTTTTTTCCCCAAAAGAGGATGAAATTGCATACACTAAAGCTTCCAGTAAATATTGCCATTTGTTGTACCTCAAGTTATTGCCAGGAGATTTATGCCAGGGATATGTCTCTCACTCACACCTGATATCTTTGTGACGGGGTAGACTGTGATCTTGAACCCCCACCCCCATGCTCCAGCACAAACTTCCAGTAAGTTACTAAATGTTCCCCAAAATATCTGTGTTTAGGAATATTCCCCATCCTCTTCTGACTAGGAATGATACTACTGGGTATCTCTGCAGGCTTGTATGGAGCAGTCTCCAGCTCAGATCTGTCTCTTCTTGCAAACTCTTGGAGCACAGTTTCTTTCTCCTTCCCCTTCAGTGTCATCACTGTTAACTTGCTTATTTACCTTCTGGTTATTCTTGACAAGTTGCAGGCCCATCTGTATTGAGCATCCAGAGTTCCCATTGATTTTGAGAGCAGAATACACAATGTCTAAGGACGATGTTCTTTAACACCAACATGATAGTGCCCATTAAGCATAAAAGAGGAATTCTTGCTGTAAGTAGTGGGGAAATGATCTCCAGGGGATGCAACAAGGTCCCTTCGCTTTGATTGTAGGATGTAAGCCCAGGCAAAGCTCTTGTGCAGAGATGGCCAGACTACTTGCTAGTGTTTCATGGGGAGCATGGGGCTGTTTCTTCCTATTTCCAGCTGCTGAGTCAGTATTCAATGTTTTTATGTATTACTCTATGTGTAGGTAAGTGCTACTGGTGCACTGCAGGATAGCAGTGGGGAGGAGAAGCCAGGATTAGGTGATGGCTGAATCAGGATCTTGTTAAGGCAGCCACAAGGCATTAATTCTTGCACGTTCACACTCTGAGGATGGTTTGATGAACCATACTCTGCCTGAGAGTAGAAGCTTCTTACAGTCAGAAGGATTTTGTGGCTCTAATTCCTGATTCCCTTTGCTTTCTTTTCCTCACTCCCTGATCTACTTTAAATATTCCCCATAAAAGATTCACAGGGCAACACAGAGAATATTGCCAGGGACCTACTCTAGAATGTGTCTCTCAGTACTTGCTGGAGGAAGCAAGCATCCCAGCTCACAGGTGGAAGTGACAAAATCTGGCCTTTTGCCACTTGCTTTTATACTGCATCAATCACTGGTAAACCCAGAGCACCTCCAGTCCTAATTGTGTCAAACTCTTGGGGATTTTGTAAACTGAGCCTTCAGATTGCCTGCCTGAGGTAGCCTTGGCAGCTTGATTGAGTCCAGAACAACTGCAGGAAATTTGCCTATGGTGGAACATAATTCAGCCACTCATGTTTTTCATGCAGTAAATCCAACACTTACGATTTCCCTTTGATATAAACTGTCCTGCCTCTGGTGGATATTGGGACCTCTGGGCCAGTTGTGAGTGCCTTGCCCATCAGTTCACACCTTGAGACTGACTGCCTAAAATTGGACCTACCACACTGGCTTTCAGATACACCTTTCCTTTCAGACCTGCTGCCAGTGAAATATGAGCCCAAAGGCTTTTAGCTCTTTCTTTGGACCACAGCTGAGTTTGCCGACCATCATCCCAAAAACATGGAAATCTCTCCTGCTACCTCTTCTTTTTCATACTTCCCCTGCTACCACCACCCCCAGGGAAAGGTTCACACTAGGCTGCTGAGCCATATTCTGGGAGCAAACATTGAAAGCTCTGGAGTGAAAGGCAAAGATTGGATGATTAATGCCTCTGGCAGCCTGATCCAAGGGCATGCACAATGGTGATTAATTTACAAACTCTGAGAGTCACTTAATACAATTACTTCTTCATGCATTTTCTCTCTCAGCCTAATAAGATGTTAATAATATTGGGGCAGACATGCGTGTGGCATGGTTACAGAGACAGGTATTGGGTTATAAAGGAAAAGCAAAGGAAGAGCAAAGGAAGTGAAAAAAAGACATTGGGAATTTCAAATATTTGGAGATTATGAATATGACTGACTCTTAAAAATCAGTTACTCTGGTTCTGAAAACCAGAATTTGTATTTTAAAATCTGCCGAAGAATTATTCTAATTCTAAGATTTTATGTTAAAGTTCTCCTAGAATAACTGATTGTTTTAATGTCATGACCAAATTCCTGTGCTGGGGAATCTGCTCTGTCCTTACCTCCTCTGCAATTTTATTTGGATACAACCTTTGCTTTCTAAACAAAACTCTGGAGTGCTACCCCACAAGCCATTCCAGTTCCTCATCCAAGGGTGTTTTGGTTCCCCTTGTTTTATCAGATGTAACGTTGTAACCTTGGTGATGAGGTCATTAAGAAGTATATGGGATAGCTGGTTAATTTTTTGGTTGGCCAAGGTATCTTGCCCTTTTGGAGCAGCAGCACTGTTTCTCAGACACATGCAGTCTGTCTGTGTGTGGTGCTAAAACCATGATTTTGGGACCACGGACAAGTACAGTGGGTGGTGATCCCTGGCAGATATTGGTGGTTGTAGATTAGCCTGGCTTGTTGCTTACCATCTATTGCAGGTGTGTCTGGTCTCTGATAATGCTCAGAGTCCAGAGGAATCCACGTTTGTTCAGGTAAGAATATGTGGGAATGAGATGTCAGCCTGTGCTTGGAGTTGGATTTCTCAAGTTTGTGCCCATTCTTCAAGAACGTTTTGTAATGCAAAGGTTAAAAAAGGTGACAGTTCCTTGTATCCTGGTGGCATATAGGATGACTTAACTAGTTACAGCACTGGTAAGGCTTTCTTCCATTACTGGTTATAAAATCCCTAGAAAACTGCAGTGGGAGAGACTGTTAAATATTTTTTCTTAGATTGTGACATACTTTGAGGTCTCAATACAGTTCTCATTCTCTTCATTTTCTAGATGGGCAAACTGATGTCCAGAAAACGATACCCTGTGGGTCACACTGCAGGTCTGCAAGAGAGCTGGGGCTTGGAGCATGGTCCTTTCTGCTCCGAGCCAGTGTCAGTTGTCACACCACAGATAAATGATGAAGGCAATTTTATTCAAGTGCACTCCATCTGCTATTCACCCACAGTCTGCAGCTAGAATAGGATTATTATTTTTTGCATTCATCTGGCAGCCAGAATTTCAGAACCAGGGATGGCTTTCCCCTAAGGACTTGAAAGGAAAGCCTCCATTATGTTTTTCAAGAAGGCGAAGCAACAAGAAATGCTAATAGCCACAATAGAGGGTCTGTCCTCTGAGAATGCAGGGAGGTGTCTGTAACTGAGAGCAAACATCTCTGCACTATGAGCTGCCACTACTGCAAAGCCTGCCAAGGAAATCTGTTTGGTGAAGACAGCACTAAATCCAGCTTTTGAGGAGCCTGCTCCCCTGTCACCTCCACCTTACCTGTAACAATACAGAGAACAACTTCTGTGTTCAATATATTAAGCTCACTGCTTAAATTTTAAACAGGAAGGTTTGCATTACACAATTGAGGTCAAAAGTCAGATCACTTCTGTGGCCTTTGGAGTACAGTAGGTGATTTAAAGGTTTTCTTCTTGGCTGTATCTGCCAGGTTTGTCCAATGAACCTTGTTGAGAGCCATCCAGAGGTGACATGCTGTCACTGTCCCAAACCACACTTCCTAGTTATTCATGGCACCTCTACTTAGAGCTCAGAGAAACCACAGAGCTTTGCTTTCCTGTGGCTTGTTTTCAATCAAAGGACCAGGAGTCAGAGCATTTGGGTTCTGTTTTCCGCTTAGGCACTGCCTGCTATGACCTTAAATGTGTCTCTATACTGTATGTATCTGTTTCCCCACATGTAATGCAGAAGATACATAGAAAGAGGCATTGCTATGTTACATTAGTTGTTGCAAAGTGCCTTGGGCTCCCAAGCGAAGCAGAGGTGGTGTGCTGGAGTTACAAACTTCTGCACAACAAGTGGTGCTGCACATAAGATGGATCATGTTGTTGATGAAGCAGCAGCATTGCTTGATCTGTGTTTCATGGGACCCTTCTCTGTTTTATGTGCTCTGCTAGAAGTGTTGCCTTATGGAAGGAGCTGCATTTGAGTGAGAAGAGGTGATGCACTCAGGGCCCTATTTGGACATTAAAAGAGCTTTCTATAGGCTTTTGAGTCAAATTCTCTGAGTAGTCTCATCCCATGTGTGTGGCTTCTTCAAATGAGGCACAGTAGTCCACCAGGCTGGCACAACCAGGCCTTGGTGCTAAGTTTGGAATGCTGCCCTCGAGTCTTCTTGTCTTGCTCAACTCTCTCTGATCTTCACCTGAGCTTGTGCTTGCTCCTTAATTTGCCTTTCTTTTGATTTCTGTGCCTCATCATTTGTGATTTGTTTTCTCTCAATCAGTTGCCTCGCTGACCTCTGTGTTGCAGCTTCCAACTCTGCTTTCCACTTGATAATCCCTGTTCAGGTAATTCTGTGTTGGAGAATGATGTCATCTTTCTTTGAGAGTCCATGTGCTCAACAGGGTCAGAGGTGCAAACCACCCTGGTGCTTTTGCAAAAGGACAGTCATTGTGGATCCTGCTATGTAAAATAATGCCATTCTAAGAGAAAATGTCTCTTTTAACTGCAGCTAACAACCCATGAGCTGGAGTCATGCAGATGTTTTTGATCCAGTGGAGAGAAACCAGGAGTATTACAGCGCCCAGCAACATCAGCAAGCTTGTGGGCTCCGGCCTCTACTTTGAGAACCACTGGGGATCTGATACAGCTATGAACTCCCTTCTCTCAGCCAAAAGAGCTGAGGAAGAACCCTTAGGAGCTGCCTTCTGACTCTTTTCTCCTTCCATCTCTTTGTTCCAGGCAGAAAAGAGGCCTCCTATCCCACATAGTTACCCTGTCTCAGACCCTGCAACATCTGCCCTGTCCTCTGCTCCTTTCTCCTTCAGCTCCAGATGCCATTCGGGCCCCTGTGTTAGGCACTGCAGAGCAGTAGCTAATTTGGATTTGGATGCTAATTAGAAATGAGCAGATTGAGTGGAAAGCACTTAGCCAGGGTTAATCAGCAGTTAAGTGGCCAGCCCAGACAAGCTCCCACTGGCTGTGCTCAGCCCAGAGGAGTGGGCATGCTGCATTTCCCACTGAGTTTACTGAAAACCCAGCTGCCATGGTCTGTGAACCAGGCACTTGGCTTGCCACACATTGCCCAACCTATGCTGGCAGATATTTCTGCAGGTTACCACAGGATGCTGCATCCACTTTTGTCACTGCTTTGATGGGATGCTGGAAAGAGATGGGCAAGAAGGGGGAACCCACTTCCCTCCCACAGGGGTGTGCAGACCTTTGATGTCCCTTTGGATTATAGTCATTTTCATTTCCAAGTGGGAGGGAGAATGCCACCAGAAGGTGCAGTATCTCAGAGTCAAGATTCTGTTCATTTCATGGGTAGTCTCTCTTCTCTGGTACAAGATAACAGATTTTGTTGTGTATGGTGTTTGTATGAAGCTCCACCCATCACATTGTACTGCATCTGGAGCTTTTGGCCTTGACATTGCAGAAAACTTCCCTTGAGTGTCCCATCCTTGGCACCCAACCCATAGGTTGAAGACCCTGCTCTGTCCTACATGTCCTGCTGGAGTCACTCATGCTAGGAGAAAAAGCCTCCTGCCCAGAAACCAGAGCAAGCCATCACTGAAGATACAAGAATGCAGGAGCCCCAGGAAGCATTTGAGCTTCTCTTCATCTAGGCATGATAAATAATAGTGTGAGGTAAACCCCATAAAGTTGAGTCTTGCACCAGAATGCCATGAATAAGGTTCCTAGCATATTCCAAGCCCTCATCGAGAGCCTTGTTTTCCTTTCTGGATAAAGCCTTTCATGGCTTTATCTTTCAGTTTCATAGCACACCTCCTTGCTCTTATTTAAAAGCAGCTATTAAAGATACCTATGTTTGCTGTATCAACATCACTCACAAGGTCCAAGATCCCACTTCCAGCTCATTCTCTAGCTCTGGTTTCTGCCCAGGGACCTTTCAAAACACACAGCAGTTTTTGCAACAGTTCTTGAACCTGTTTTCTCTTTCTTTTTTGCCTGTTTTATCCATCCCTCTCCTATTGTATAAGCAGTGTAAAGCTGTTTCTTGACCTTTGCTTTTGTGACTCAAAGCTACCTTTTTAACACAAAGGTTACAATCTTCAGCCTGGTCATGTCCAATTCATTCCAATCTCTGCAAGTCCATATTGGGTTATGTCTATGCACAAGATTTTTCATCTGTCTTACAATATTGCTGTAGGGTGTAACTGTCTTGTGGTAGTAATAAAAGTGAGCCCTATTGCACATGTGGTTGATCCTACATAAAAATCTTTTACCTACGTGTTTTATTTTGTTAGGGGAACCAGCATAAGCTGCAAAATCAAATGTGCCTTTCAGCTGGTGTAAATTAGATGTACTCTGGCTAAATGACACATTTGTCGTGCTTAGCTGACCTCTTCTCCACAGCTGATTTTTTTTCATGTGTGTCATAGTTTAGTTAAATATATAACCTGAAGGGGGGTCATCTGCTGACATATTTTCCTCTCTCCTGAGGAAATTATTCTACCATCAAGTTCTTCTGGTATAAAAGCCCTTGTAGCCAGTTTGCCTTTGGTGATCTTTTTACCCTCCTCTGCATTTGCCCCTTCAGATCTCAGAGAATCTCTTTCTCTTTAACCATAATAGCTTCATTCCATTTTGTCAGACAGTCACATCCATCAGCCTGGATTAACACTTCTGTAGTAACACTAATCACTGATTTATTACGGGTAGTGATAGGAAAAAGGGGAACATTTTTAAATAAAAGAGGGGACATTTAGATTAGATTTTAAGAGTAAATTCCTTACTCAGAGAATGGTGAGGCACTGGAACTGGCTGCCAAGAGATGTTGTGGGTACCCTATCTGTGGGAAGTGTTCAAGGTCAGGTTGGATGGGGCCCTGGGCAACCTGATCTACTGAATGGCATCCCTGCCCCTGCAATGGGTTTGGAACTGAATAGACTTTGAGGCTGCTTCCAACTCAACCCATTCTGTGATTTCTATGATTTCTATGATGCTTTCCTTTTCAGCTTCCTCCTGAAGTCAGGGGCTGCCCATCTGCCCCAGGCTTGACACAGAGCCACAGTGGTGACACAGCACTGCAGTGAGCACCCAGGCAGGTTGGGAGAGGTGTTTGAAAAGCAGCAGCTGAGCAGCCCCTTCCCTTCCCTTCCCCACAGATAACACCTGCCGCTTTGAGGATGAGAAGATCTGCGGCTTCATGCAGGACAAGATGGACAACTTTGACTGGACCCGGCAGAATGCCCTGACCCAGAACCCCAAGCGCACTGTCAACACAGGGCCCCCCACGGACATCAGCGGTACGCCGGAGGGTAGGCACAAGTCCGGGTTTCTTTTGGCTTGGCAGGGGAGGGGAGGTGCACACCATCTCTTGTCAGGAATCTTACAGCTCTGGGAGCTGGTGGAGGGCTGGTCTGCTTTCTTCTTCACACAGGGTGCAGGGAGAAGGCAGTTAATTTGCATGTTACTGATTGGAATTAAGCACAAAATTAAAACATCCACAACTTTGTTGAAGGGAATAGTGTGAGCATTAGTTCTTGTTGTCAGCTAATTTCCTGATGCTTAATGCCCTTGCACTGTTTGATGCTTGTTTTTAAAAAAAAAAATGGATAAACAAGTAGGAGAATATTTTTAACACCTAGAAATGGCCCTGTAGGTTTTAGTGAGCTGTTTGCTCAAAGGAGTTCTTAGGGATGCAAACAGATCTCCTTAGTACCAAGCACAGAAGCAGGAGAGACCAGACAGGAGCTGCCTGTGGGGCAGGAGGAAGCCTAACCTACAGCTGGAGGAGACTGGTGTTAAGTATTGCTCACCCTGTGTGTGGAGTACATGCTCACAGTTTAGCTGGATACTACATTCCTCTTTCTGTAACAAGAAAAGTAAATTTGCATGCAAACATATATCTTTGAACTCAGAAAAAAAATGGGAAATGTCCAATGGTCTGCCAAGGAAGTGTTCCCATTAGTGTTCAGTACACCAAACTGATTGAGCATTGAAAATTATGTTAACAAATTAAATGGCTAATTGCTTCCTCCCTGTGCTGTTAACAACTGCTTTGGTATTGTTCTCTTTAGACAACAACATTGTTCAGGCTAGATGTACCGAACCCTCTCTCCCTCTACTTGAGGCAGAGAAATTAGTCTGGAATGGTTTCTCTTTCTGGTGTTCTCCTTGCACAGTGCAGTCACCTGTGAGGCTCTTTGTGCACCCCGACAGATGTGCATGTGTGTGTTCAGGGGTTCACCTGCTACGTGTGCTCACAGCAGGTCTGCAGGTGCCTGTCTCTCCTGTGCTTCCCTAAATACTGCCGAGGCAGGGGAGGCACTGCAGATATCCTGCAAGTGTCTCTGGCCAGGATCACTGTGCAGAGCCATTGGGCAGAGCAAGGCCGTGTCTCCCAGAGGAGAGGTGGTCTCCCAGCCACACTGGCATCCCATCATTTGGAGGAAGGGAGACCCAGTGCCTGCTGCCTTTGCCCACCTTTCCCTCTCCTTCTGCAGGTTATTACATGTTCATCGAGGCGTCCCGGCCCCGGGTGACAGGAGACAAAGCCCGGCTCATCAGCCCCCTCTACAATATCACTGCCAAGTATTACTGTGTCTCCTTCTACTACCACATGTACGGGAAGCACATTGGTGAGTATCCTCTGGAGAAGGGTAAACTCAGCCTCATGAGGGCTCGTGGGGAAGATCTCCATCCTCTTGCTCCAGCAGCTGTGCCTGCAAGCAGCATTTCCAGAGGGTGGGAGTCCTACTGCAGTGTTCCAAGCAGCAGGGTGGGCTGCTGAAATCAAATACTTTTCCCATAGCCCAGCCCAGTGTCAGAACTGTGTCAGAGCAGTGTCACAGCCCTTCCTTGGGGCAGCACCTTCCAATCAGTCTGTCCATTGGACAGAAGAGTGCAAAGGGGCTTTGTGAAGCAGAGAGCTCTGGGGTGGCCACAGCTACACTGGGGTGGGCAGGATGTGTGGGCAGCTGTGCCCAGGGCCTGCCTGCTCTGCCTGGCTCCCTTCTCTCGTTACTGTGAGCCTCGAGTGCAGCAAGCACCACAGAAGCGCCTGGCACACTAATGAGTTTCCATATCCAGTCAAGGAGCAACTGCTAATTCGTCACCTCTTGATTATAATTTCATTAATTTGAATAATAGATACACTCTTCCCACAGCACACAGGGTTATTAATCACCTGCTGGACTAGAGCCTGACTGAAAATTCAGGGCCCAGGCAGGAATGTGGCTGCCCTTCAATAAGCAGGGTTAATTAACCACTCTTTGCTCAGTACTGCAGATGTCATTGGGAGGGAACTTTCTCCTGAGTCTGGCCCATCTCTGTGCACATGTGGCACGGATGAGAGGTTAAACTGCAACGTCTGGGCAAGGCTGAAACCCTGACACCATGGGTGTCAGGGGCTAGAGGCTGCAGTTCACTGAGCAGGTCTCCATCTGTGTCTGTGCTTTGAGAGTTCATATCTGCTCTCTGCACTTGGGATTGCGCTAGGTCAGAGCTGTTTTCGCACACCTGGATTCCCCCTGGAGACAGGCTGCTCCATATTGTAGTCATGCTGGCAAGTGTCAGGTTGCTCAGAAGATCTCTGTCAGTGTTGGCTCACACCAGATTTTCCTGGACCTGCTGGTCCTGCTTAGCTGACAAGAGTCCAGCTGCTAATGCTGTCTGGCAAACTCATGTGTTCCCTGCAGCTGGCCCTTATGGTAAGCCAGCTCTGCTGCCTAATTCCTGCTCCTCTTCTCCTGGAGACTTGGAAAGGGTTCTCATTCTTTGATGAAGAGTGTCCCAGACAGGTGGGAGATTGGCAAAAGAAAGATGTGGAGAGAGGAGGCCTCTCTTGCTTTTTTTCTTGTCATATTCCCAAGTCCATTTCACAGGTGAGGTAAAAGCTCATCAACATTCTCTTGATTTTGGAAGAGAGCTTGGTTTAACAATTCTCTTGTGGTGGCCTGTCTGGAGATGGAGTGGACTGGACATGACAGAGAATCAATTCCTTACAGGTTTTTTTTTCTTTTAGCATTTTAACTCTTTACTGATTTGTTCTACGCACAAATTACCCAAAAGTGACAGTGACTCCCAAGATCTAAGAAAGCCTCTGAGTGCCATTTTCTGTTCCTCAACTTCAGACACCTTCTATATCTGTTGATTTTTCTCTTCATACCCAATGTTATGGCCCCTGTCTGATCCCTGTTTTAACTTCTGTTCTACAAAGGGGCTGATAAATTTCTGTGAGGCAGATAGACTCTTTAATGCCATATGATTTCCACAGTGGGTGCTGCTCAGCTGAGAGCAAATTTTAAAATCAGGCTGATTAGACAGAGACAAAGATTGAAAAAGTTCTTTTTCTCTTGGCCTGTGGAATACATGACTTGGTCCAGCAAACCCACCATATATAAACTGAAACTCAGTACCTTGATGCCAGGCTTGATGCCTTAATGGCTGAAGTCATCTCAGAGTTCTTAGGGCAAAACAAGTTTATTCAGCTCTTCTTCTTCTTTAGCCCTGGTTACAGGAGGGTGTAGGACTCAGTAGGTCTTCTCCTGTGAAATGAGGAGACAGAGCCTGCCCTTCGATCCATCTCACATATGTGCAATGTGAAGGTAAAGGTGGGGTTGCTGCAGTCCTGAGCCGTGCCTTGCTTTCCATAGACCCGGCTATCCCTGATTCCTTCAGTCACAGCCACAACCCCTGGCTCACCTCACACCAGCACAGTCCTGCCAAACCAGGTGCCAGCAGGAGTGTATCAGATTGCTCCTGTCAGCAGACAATGCCAGCAAGAGGGTGTCTCCTATCCCAAGCCTCTTCTAGCAACTCCATCTCCATCATGTAGCCAATGAAAGCTCTGTCACTACAGAAAGTAGCTGTGTAAAATCCCGACATTTATTTATTTTTTTAATAACCCTTTTATTACCTTTTTTCCCCCCCACTACAGAACTTGAAAGCTGGTTTACTCTCACAATTTGACTATAAAATATCCATAGCCATCCAGGCAAATCTTCCCTGGGAGAGTTCCCAGACACTACTCGTTTGTAATAGATATGACGAAAGAGGGAAACAGAATACAAATGCACTGGTTGTAGCCATGATATAAAATATTCAGTGACTAGCAGAGCAGGATGCTGTTGAATATCTCTCAGCTGATGAGAGAGCAGGATGAAGGGGAGCTCCCTGGAGGCAATCCCAGTTCTTCTGAAGTTATTTGGTCATCTGTTTTCCTTCCCCTGGCCCCCTCTGTAGCAAGCATTCACATTGCCCTATGATCCTGCCAGCCCCAACACAAAAATTAGGCGGAGGGGAAGAAAAGAAATCCCATTTCCACCAGGCAATCAAGAGCAAGGGTGTCTTACTTGTGGCTGGTGTAGAAATGTCAAATGAGGCTCTGTTGGTTGGAGCCTGGTGCTATTGCTGCCATTGTCGTGGCATCAATCCCTGTGTGGGCCATTCACTTAGGAGTTGGACTTGATGATCCTTGTGGATCCCTTCCAGCTCAGAATATTCTGTGTTTCTGAGGAATTGCGTGCTTTCTTCAGGGGAGGAAACTAGCCATGGCAGCTTGCAACTATTCGGCAAGTCCAAAAAGCCTCTTTGCCAGGTTGGCTGGGAGCAAATCCTCAAGTTATTGCTTCAGCATCATATTCCTCTTCCTCCCTTCCCAGGGGGCTTCCTGAGAGGAGGGTGCTTTAAGAGGACAGTTTCCCTGACAGGCTGGTCCCCTGCCACCTTTCTCTCATGCTTCCTAACTCAGTGGTAGCCAGGTAAAGTTCTGTGAGCAGGGCCTCCTGCTCACTGCTGGATGCTCCTGCAGGCCCTGCAGCAGGAGATGTCTCCATGGTCAGCTTAAAGGATGAGGGTTGCTGAGAGAGACATGGAAATTTCAGCCACTGAATGGAGGGTTAAGGGTGTGATTGTTCCAGTGCTGACATAGACCTTATTTGACCACCCCAGATAAGTCTGGTCTATGTGTAATCAGGATTCCAATAAAATTATAAAGTACTCATTGCTTTCTACAGCTTCTTGAGGAGGGAAGAGGGGTGAAAAGTGCCAATCCATGGTATTCGGTGACAGAATGCATGGGAATGGTTCAAAACTGCATCAGGGGAGGATCAAATTTCTTTATTGAAAGGGTTGTCAGACACTGGAACGGACTTCCTAGGGAGGTGAGCAAAGTGGTCAGGCAGATGGTTGTTGAAGGTCCTTTCCAACTTCTCTTTCCCTTCCTTTCCCTTTTTTTTTCTCTTCTACTCTATTCTAAGATTCCATGAGGAACAGTGCTGGGGACTGATTAAGAAGGATTTTGGTTCTGAGTCACTGGAAACCATGAGACCTGATCAGATCACTCACCACAGCATCTGAGTTCAAGAAAGCCATGGCTGTTTCACAGAGGGAATTGGGTTGTGGGCAGGCCACTTACACAGGCCGTGTCAACCAGTGAAGCCCTCCTGCTGAGGAGGAATCACAGGTCTGGAAGGCCAGCCAAACTGAATTGCTTCTTTATTTCTTTAACTCAGATCAGACAATCAGTGCAAAGGCGTGCCTAAAAGGCCATGGTGGATGATCACACGTAGGAGCCAGCAGGTGCCACGTGGCTTCAACTTGTTTGTGACAAGTGACATTATTCAGAGCTGTCAGGTCACACAGATTGAGAGGTACCAGTTATGTCAATGCAAAAGCAGCTTGAACCACAAAGACATCATTTTTGTAAGATTCACCATCATAACTCCCTGGTTTCTACCCAAACTTTGTTTATGAACCCTGCCACTGCACAGTAATACAGGTGGCACCCTGGAGGTAGCCGCATTTTTTGGCTACATGAAGTTTGCCTTATATAGAAATGTGTCATTCCTTATATCCATGCCATTATCTCCAGTACAATAACTCTACACAGTAGAGATTACATCACTGGATTAATTGAGGGGAGGATGATTTTCCTAATGGGTATGATTCACTTCCCTCTAGGCTCTTGAAAAAAAGTTGTGGTTAGAGTTAAGTGAACAGTTTGTAGTGAAAAAATGTATTCAATTTTTTTAATGCACATTCTTTTTTCTACTTATTCTGACATGTTCTTTGCCATCGATAAATATGTATTTGACTAATGTTTTGTTAAGAGATCTTAACAAAAGATCAAAACAAAAGATTGGGCTGTAGTATGGATCCATTGGATAGATTGTGGTCTCATCTATCCAAACTCATCTCTGGGTTTTTTGGGAGGTTAGTCAAATACCATGATCATGAACAAGGACTTTTAAGTACCTAGCAAGAAGACCAGGTATTTGTAAAGTGTCATTCAACCTCTGTAAGTTCAATACAGTGGCTCTGAACCAAAGAGAGATAAAGTAATTGTTTTTCTGAAGAATTCAGTGAACTTTGGATTAGAGGCATAAAGATTATTGAGACGCAATGGTACTGATACATCAACTTTCCTGCATAACCAAGGGCAGAGAATTCCCTTCCGTTACTTTTGCTGGAGCCCAGTAAATACTGTGTGCCTATGCCTTCATTAGATGTTTACTAACAAAGCGCACCAACAGCACGTTTGATATGTAGATTGGATCATCCCTAATCCAAAGCGTTTAACACATAAAGAAGAAGACATGGAGACGAGGGAAGGGTGATCAGATGTGGATTTGCTGAATGTCATTTTCACTCCACAAATCTTGTGTCTTCATGTGGGTTCACCGATCCCTGCCTTTCCTTGCTTCTCACTAAAGGGGCATCACTGAATCAAGTTCCCAATGCAGATAGACACTGAAATGTTGCCTTCTTCAAAAGCCCTTTTTGTCTTACCAGTTGAACATCTGAGTACCTTCCTGCTGCAGGTTTTGTTGAGAAGGCTGTTGGAGCACAGCTTGCTGGCACCCATTCATTTGCAGATGCCCTAAATCCCCACGGATTTTCTTTGCTCATGATCAGCTGATTGGAGAGACAGTTATTCCCCTGGTGGGCAGTTGCTATGGTCCCCCCACCCTTCATTCAGCAGAGCATCTTTCCATTCAGACTTTAATCACAGCAGCAGCCTTGTGCAAAGTTGAGGAGCTGTAAGGATACACTGCAACCTGATCATCTCCTGAGACATCAGGTGTTGCATCAATTATTCAGACTCTGAAACTGATATATACAAAACTTAATAGACACTTAAGAAGAAACAGAAGCTCTCAGAGCATATCCAGCTATTTCTTTAGCACTCCCTTGTCACTCTTCTATTCTCTCTATAGACCATTAATTATCTCACTGTAGGTCATTCCAGGTGCACATCTGGACACCCCTCTGGGTGCTCTGACAGGATAAAAGCAATAGGGACAGAGTACAAACTATGATACACTGCTTGTGCACCCATCCTTATCTGTATCTGAGCTTCAACCAGACATGATTTTGTAATGTATGGAAATGCATCCAAGAAAATCAAAGAAATGCTCAACAAATGTCAGTCACCGCCATCACTTCCAGGAGTGACTTCCTCTCCCAAAAAGAGCTCTGCAAGGATGACAGGGACCCCAACACTTGAAGGAGTCTGCAGTTGCAGGTTTGGAGTCTCACTGTCTCAGCTAGTCACCCTGAAGTCTTGTGGTGCAAGTAAGGCAGGAATGAAGTGGGAAAAGTCTCTTGCTGTAATGCATCCTATAATGCATCCCAGCAATAATGATGTCAAAGCTGGGAGCACAGCCTGCTCTAACAGCCTTCCTGCAGCAAATGACTTTCAAGGCCCGAACCATTCATCCTCTCACATCTCCCTGGGTCAGGCAGAGGATGTGGCCGGAGAATGGCTTTTGAGTGGTGTCCTCAGTTCAGCAGGAAGAATATGTGATCTCAGCTGCTCCTTCCTGCTGTCTCCCTGGCTTCAGCACTGCAGTAAACCAGCCCATCTGCTCCAAGCCCTGCAGCCATGCAGCTGCTGTGCTTGGCTCCAGGGACTGAGACACCACAGACAGGGTGATGATGGGGAAATAGGGAAATTGTTAATAGGGATAGAGAAGAGACAGGCAAAGTTTTGCTCAGCATGAGTACCTCTGTGTCTGCAGGTTTTTGTCAGGAACCATTTCACATGCTTCTTTGTGTTTTGGGGGCTCTGAGAGGCTACTTCCTCTCTTGCTGAGGTCTTTGCAAAGCCTGCCCACAGAAGGGAGACAGGCAGAGTCCCCTGTCTAGCTGTTGGGCTCTTTTAAACCTGGCAGTGTCTATGAAGCAGACTTTGTTTCAGCTGTCGGAGAGTGCTGAGCACAGTGCGTGCTCTCAGTCTGAGAGCTGAGCACATGAATTCCGCAAAGGACCCAGCTGTCTCTGGTGCCAAAGATGAAAGGGCCCGTTATCAAAGCTGGGAGGGGAGAGAGCATTGCCTGAAGGCATCTGGGCATGTCATGAAACAGAGGGTGAACAAGGAGCAAACAGGCCTCACAGATGAACTATGGTTCACTCTGCTTTTTGAGTCTGAGAAATTGGTGGGAAAAGTTGCCTACACATGATATCCTTCTTGCTAGGTGTATCATGCTCCAGTTTTTAATGGTTGGACTTGATATTAAAGGTCTTTTCCAGTGTAAACAAGGAAAGAGGGAAGGAGCTGCTTTCATCAGGATCTTCCCATCCTACTTGCCAGCAGGTGCACAGAGAAACAAAGGAGAGCATCCATTTCCCTGCCTCGCACCTGGGGCTCCCCTAGGCCCTGTCTGGAGCTGAGCCACTGGCAGCACTGGGCTCTTACACAGACATGACCCCAATGAGTGACCAGCTCTGGACTTACCCCTGAGTCACCCTCCCTGTGCCATCCCTCTATTCTGTTCTAGCTGTATATCAGATGAGCCTTTGTTCTTCTGGGATAGCATAAATGTAACATTATGGAGCATGGAGATCTTTTTTCTCCCTCTTTTGAATTTCTTAAACCACATCCTGTTGTCCATACACAGATTGCCTGTTACTCGTCACAAGCAACCTCTGAGAGAATTTTCCATGAAAAGGGATTCCAGGATTTTGTTCTATAAACTCAGTATCAGAGATGGAAGTCTTGTGTCGTTAATCTTTCTATGCTAGCAGTTTCTCTAATTAGACTGGTGGATCAAGTGAGCAAAGGAGCTCAAGCATAGCTCCATTGCCAGTCTGCTCCTGCCATATCACCATCTGCTCTCTGTGTACACAGACAGGTGGGGATATGCTGGAGAGAAGGAGCTGTAGCTGTAGCTTGCCTGCCTTTCTCCCATTATTTCTCATCACGAGACAGCCATGACAATACTACTGCACTTACTCCACTGCCTGCAGGGCCCAGGTCCCCCCTGCCCAGTGTGTCTCCCCAGGGGCCCAGCCATATGTCTGCTTTGCCTTTTTAGAGTGTTGTTGCTTCTCTGCTGGTGCATTCCCTCCATGCTGAAATTCCTGTACATGCCAGACTGGCCATATAGATAGTGATAGATCATAGATCAATCTGTGCAATTGGCTTTGCTGTGTCAGGGAATATTACTTCAAGCCCAGCCTCATTTGATGGTGGTTTAGGAGGTCAGAGGTGGAAATGTGTTTGTTTCTTTGGGTTTTTGAAATCCACTGTTAACTCCAAAGAAAATTCCCTGTAGCCATATATAAGTAATTTTCACAGGTTTGCTGTAGGGGAAACATTGCCAATCAAAACCTACCTTATTGCTGTTTATATCCCCAGAAAATCCTAGACACAGCAGGAGACAGGAGGTTTTGATTCCCCTGTTTGCTTTCTCCATAGCCTCCCTACTGTACCAGAGCATGGAGTGTCCCACAGCAATCAGCTGGCAGCATAGGCTGAACATTCTCCATGCCCCAATACAGATGCTGTGTTAGTGAAGGTGGGATCATGGTGCTTTCCAAACTCTGACCAGGATGAGCTCTCTGAACCCTCCTGCTCTGAAGTTAGTAGAGTAGTGGCTGCAGAAACAGGTCTGTGTAGTGACCCAGTGACTGGACAGAGGGGACCCTGAACACCAAGCTGAGAATAGTGAAAGACATGTAGAAATAAAGTCCTCTATAGTCAGGAGTGGAAAGCAGCCCAGAGGCTTTGATTGTCCTACTCCTCATATGGTAATGTGTGAAGCATCCTGAGAGACTGTGAACAAGTAAATACGTCCTCCCATGGCACGAAGACAACTTACATTCCTAAAAACTATGAGTCAGTATCACTTGGTATTAATTCTGCGTCTCTGTCTGTGTTATAATTATTTTTTCACACTCTGCTCTCTAGCTCTCAGAGCAGTAACTTTCCCCCCAGCTCTGTAACCAGCCTGACACTGACTGCTATTCATTAACATCCATTTAAATGAGAGAGGGAGAGAGACCTGTGTTTGTTGTGAAGATTATAAACAGTAATAGATTCTTTCTGGAGACTGTCATTTTCTCTTGGTATTAGCCTGCGCTAAGCTTTGGGCTTTTAGTTTCTGATCAGTGGCATTAACATTAAACACTAAAGAAGTGCTCAGAGCCCCTGTTAGAAATGTAAGAGCTCTTTTCTCCCTGGATTGGTTTTAGCCCTCATTTTGGGTCTGTGGGTGACTCTGCTAAGCTGTGCAAGGTCTAAGTCCTCTCCACACTGTAAATCTCTTTCTGGCTACTGGATATCTCTTGCAATCAATCAGCTTCTTATTTCACTTATTTCTTGCCTGCGCTGGAAATGCCATGGGAATTTCCATGGGGGCTTTCAGCCCTGAATTCCCAGATGGATGCCAAATCTAAACTGTAGCTGCAGCCAGGTATTCTCATCAATAGCTGGTCTCCTGAGATTGTCCTGTACTGAAGCAAGGATCTTACAGGAGCGCAGCAGGCAGTTGCAGTGAGACCAGGCTGTGTGCCAGCTCCTGGCTGTGGATCCCAACAGCCTTCCTTACCTGCCCCACAGAGCTCTGCTGCATTTAGCATGGTACCCCATCTCTCAGTGCATAGTGTCATCCTCCCTTTGCTTCCTGACTACTCCAGCTGCCTGCCTTCCATCTGATCCATGTAAACTGAGATGTTCCTTGGCCTTTTCCCCACCCCATCACCCTGCATTAACTCCCCAAGATAACTCTTGAGGAAACCTCTATCTTCTCTGCCATCCCACACCAACTGTGCTGATAACCCTCCCACTGCTGCCTGTGCCAGCTCTTCCGGAGCTACACTGCAATTCAATGTGACAGTGAAGTCCCTGTCCTGTGGAAACAGAGTGAAGACCTTTTTTTGTTGTGAGAAGGTAACATTTAAAGGCATCCCTTGGGTTACTCTATCTGGCAGCCCAGCTGGTCTTTTGTGTGAATCCCACTCTTTTGAAATGCCAGCTCTGGTCTTCAAGGCAGCCAGCAGAAGGTACAGCTGGCTCTGCTTGTAATTAATTCCTCATCACTCATCACTTGCCTTTATTCTCCCTTTTGATTGGGAAGAAGGAATAATACAGATTACAAGACAAATGCAAAGATTGCTTTGTATAGGAAGAGGTAACAACAGGATTGCTGGTGTCCTGGGATTTCCCTTTTGTTTGTCTGTCTTTGGTCAGCTGGAGAGATATAGCAGGAGATAGATGGTCTATCTTTTTGTATGCCTCACCAGCAGGTGCCCTTAGTAAATGCCAGGCAGGGGAGATGGGGAAGGGACAACAAGGAGAGAAATAGGTAACAAGACTTTTCAGCTGGCTTTGGACTCTGATAGAAGAAACCAGGCATGATTGTAGTGTGAAACCAGGCAAAAAGGGTGACCGCAGCAACTGGCATTGGAGTCCATCCCAGATGGGTCTTTCTTATCTCCACTGATGAGGAGCTGGAGAGCAGGTTACACTTCAGTTCTTCTTCAGTTTGTAACCAGTGGAAAGGAAGATGTCTTGGAGATTCCCATAGTCCAAGTCTGCAATGTTTTGTGGCTCTGCCTGGAGTTCAGATCTGGAGATTCATTACAGGTTCATCACGGGCTATGTGCCCTTAACTTGACTGGCAACTGGTAGGAGTTGACATGTAGGGAGTAAAGTAGAAGAGCTGCATAAACTTTAACATCTGCAACACTATGGACTCAGTTCAGATGGGATAGAGGTTTCATCACTGTTTCAAGTCCAGGAGCCTCTTCCATGTCTCCCAGAAGCATATTCCCAGTGACAGTGTTACTGTAAAACGGATGTGTTATAGTTACTTCCCAGTCTCAGGTAGCCTCTGTAACTTAGCAGGGATTGCAGGTAGGGCTGGCTGCCCTTCTCAACTCTGATTTCTAAGATAGTCATGGGCATGCTTCTCCTCTGTTCTGACCTTCAGTTTTCCATGCATAGACAGGAGTAGTGAAGCACTGCATGTTGTGAGTAGATAAGGGAGCTTCCTTTCCAATTGTAAACCGTTTGAAGAATGCCTGGTCATATTCAGTATTGTTGTATTAGGGAATTCAGGGGCCAAAAGGTTGTTTTTCTTGATGCTGCAAGGACATGGAGCTGTCAGCCAGGATGTGCTCAGGCTTGCTTTGGATTTAGGCCAGGCATTCACAGCCAGTGCTTTGGAGGCATTAATTTGCATTCCAGTTGCTTCTCTGTGTTTCTTTCTATCTCTCCTTTGCTTTTTTCCTAGGGCATCAAAGTTCGTTTGCTGCGTGGTTTGTCCCAGTGCTGGCTACTCAGCCAGGCTATTGTGCAGCAAATCCTAGCTACAAGTCCCCAAATGAGGATAGAATAGACAATGCTTGGTTTTAATCCTTGCTTGCTAGCAGCTTCATATTAATTCTTCATTTGCTCTCAATCCCTCACCTCACCAGCTCTGGTGTCTGTAATTAGCTGCTCTAAACACACTCCTGTTGACATTGATCTATGGGGTTATGTAGTTCCTGCCTGGGCTGTCAGTTTGGACAAGGGGATCCATGAGGACTAGGTATCCTCAGAGAGACTTTACTTCATAGGAAGCTGCTGAGGGCAGAGGAGATGCCAAGAAATCAGCAGCTCAAAGCTGTTTTTGCCAGAGAATCCTATAGTGACTTCTCTTATCTGTGGCACTGTGTTTCCAGGAGGGAGATGTCACTGGCTTGGATCACCCAAGGTTGTGCAGTCCTTTGTGGTCGAGAGAGAAACAAGCTATTTTTCTTCTTGTCCTGGGTTGTGGTGTGCATCCCAAACTGAGTACCACCAAGGAAGGGGATTGGACATGCTGTCTATGTTCTGTCAGGCCTTCATCTAGTTTTCTCAGCTTGCCTTACAGCTAATGCTTCTGAACATTTCTGGAAAATAATGTGTTTTCTCTCATTGTTTCACTAAATTATATACATATTTCATTTTTTTGACCTTTTCTTTTAAGTAATTAGCTAAGTATCTAAACATTTCTTCATCTTTATTATGCTCTGAACTCCCTGCAATGTATTTCTCAGTTTGTGACAGCCAGGTACGTGATGGGAGTATTTCCAGGTCCCTGTCCTTCATACAGTGCCTATCAGCTGGATGTGCCAAGAATGAAGGATTTGGGGGGATCATGTAGGAGGGAGGTTATACAGGAAAGTCTGTTTACCTGTCTCTTCCCCTGACCTGTTTCTGCTGCTTTTCCAAAGAGCATAACCATGTGGGAATGCAGCATCCCAAGTGCAGACAGACTAAAGATGGATAAGTAAGGGTTACTGTTTCCTCCGTACTCTCAGGTGTAATATATCTGTGTAAGGAGACCAGAAACACTGATGAGCAACAACATGACTAGAGTTGTGATTGATTGATTTCTTGAGAAAAAAGAAGTGTTTCAAGTCAACCCTGATTGAATGTTTAAATTTTTTTTTTTCACTGAAGCAAAACAGGAAAAGAAGTAATCTTAGGGCATACTAACAAAATGCTACAGGATGACAAACTGAGAAGGTTTTGTGTGTGAGTCGAGGGTAGGAAGTTGTGACACTGTTTTCAACGTGAGAACTGGAAAATCTTTGAGATTTGTTGGCTTTGGTTTTGGTTTAATGATAGACAAAACCTTTTGGAAATTGCTTTTTTTGAAAGAACTTGAAGGCAGCATTGATTCACAGGAACTTTGTGAACCTCTGAAAACATTGGGCTGGGATGATACCAGTTGGTGTGGAACAGGCAACACTGTCTGGTGCTCCAAAGAACAGCTCCTCTCTCCAAGGCTGCTCCCAGGGAAAGTGATGAATGAGGACACTGGTGGTATTTCCACAGCTGATGGCCATTGCACATTTAAGGTGTCAGTGGTGAATGGGGGGAGGCAAATATGTATTCTGGGCTCCCCTTTTCAAGTGGAATGTAAAGAATTTGGTGGGGTCCAGCAGAAGGGCATAAAGATAGTCAAGGGCCAGGAGCAAAAGTCCTTAGGAAGAGAAGTTAATGGAGCTGGACTCGCTCAGTCTGGCAAAGAGGAGGTTGCTGTCAACTGTTGGCCCTCAACTGTTTCAAGAGCAAATCCAAAGATAATGGAACCAAAATCTTTTCATAGTATTAAATTATATGTTAAGGAACAGCATTCACAATTGGTAGTGCTGGAAGTTCATACTGGACAGTAGGAAAACTTGGTTTCCTCAGGGAAGTTCAAGACTTGGCCAGTCAAATCCATGCTGCCCTTGTGTAGAGCAGGAGACAGCTTCAAGCAGGAGGTTGGGATGGGATGGCTCTGGAGGTCCCTGGCAGCTAGCATTACTGCTATCCCCCTTCTCATGCCACCCCAGCCATGCTTCACACTACTTCTTCCTCATCCTGCCCTTCTTTGTCTGCATCTGTGCTTCCCTAGGAGGGGCCAGGTGGATGAAATATTTCCAGTGGCACTTATCCATGAGTGATAGATAAGTGACAGGAGAAAGCTGGCTCCCTTCAGAGATGACCGCTGGGGCTCTGCAGGCTGTCCGTGGGCCATCTGGGGCTTACAGCCATGGTTCAAGGCTGAGCCCAGAGCTGTGCCAGGAGCCAGCCCAGCAGGCAGGCTTGGCTGCCTGCCCCAACATTCCAGAGGCCTGTTTCTCTCTTACAGGCTCCTTGAACCTGCTAGTTCGTGTGCGGAACAAGCGAGCCATCGACACCCAGGTCTGGTCCCTCAGTGGGAATCGGGGCAACATGTGGCAGCAAGCACATGTGCCCATCAACCCACCTGGGCCCTTCCAGGTAAGCCAAGCCCACAGTCAAGGAGCCACCTGCCTCCTGCCCTATCCATTGCCATGGATGTAGATTTCCTGGCAGACATCTTCGTAGCACAGGGGCCAGCGGGGCACAAGGGAGGGCACGGGGAGCCCTCAACAAACCCCAGCATCACTGGGGCAAGGCAAAGGCTTGGTAGATGCACAGAAGTCAAATCCACATCTCCTTGAGATTTTTATGTGCAAGCATCAGTTTGGCACTATAAATTTTCTGATTATTGCTGGTCTGGAAACCGCTTGTCAGAGAGCTCCTTTTGTATATGTCTGTGTGACAGACAGGTGCCTCGGTGCTGAGCAGCTGGGGGATGTTGGCCTGTTGGTGTAAAGTGACTGAGTGCTAGAGGTTTCTTCTAGCATGTGTTGCAGAGCCTACCTCCTCTATGCCCCTTGCTTAGGACTCAAGGAGCACTTGTGAATATGAACTGAGCACTCTGCATGTGTTGAGTTGTCCATGTGTGCCCAGGCAGTGAGCTGCTTTTATGGCTGAGGTTTTTACCCAACAGGCTGCTTTGCTGCTATAGGCTTGTTTGTGAGAGCTGCTCTGTACAGGCTGGTTAAATTGTTGCACTGTGGCAACATGCCCAGTGTGCCTTTGGATACTTCAAAATAGTAAATAAGAATGTAGTTACTCTTGCAAGTTCTGTTTGGTGTTGGTTGGTTTCCTGCTACAGCAGGACACGACCTAAAGCAGAGCTCTAATGCTCATTTATTACTGCACAATGCTGGTCCCATAAACAGTGGGATCTGGCTTTCCAGATCCTATGAATATTGTAGAAACACGAAGGAAATAATTCTCCTGGGGGCCTGATAAGATCTGCTCTGCATCCTGCTCGCCTCTGCAAAGCCCTGCAGTGCAGGAAGGGCCCTCCACACCTGCAGCCTCACGCTGGGCTGTCTCCCATGCTCTGCTTGTAGATCATCTTTGAAGGTGTCCGGGGCACGAGCTACGAGGGGGACATTGCCATCGATGACGTCACTCTGAAAAAGGGAGACTGCCCAAGGAAGCCAGTTGGACCGAATAAGGGTGAGACTGCCTGCCTCAGAGGCAAACAAGTTGGTAGGAGTGCACTCACAAATGTGCATGCTAGGGACGTGCAGCTGATTTCAGAGCACACTGACATGTTGGTGGGACTCAGCGGGATGGTTGACCCCCCCAGCAGAAGTCACCAGAGGGGCTGTCAGACTCTTGGGACTCTAAAATTTTCAAAATTTAAAGGCAGTTAAAGGTCTCTTTTAGCCTAGGATGTAACCATAACACAATGGAGTCTTTTGTTTGACTCAGGTTGAAAGTTCTGGGAAAGAAAGGAGGAATGGAGTACCAAAGTGTGTAAGATTCAACTTTTTTTTTCCAAAATTAGTTTTGGGGAACCTTGAGAATGTCCAGGAAAGGCTCTAAGTACCTTCCAAAAGATCAGGGAACTCTGTACTTCAGGGTGGGACAAGACATGGATATGTGCTGACTTGTTTGATGAAGTCTGTATCTGTCCCATCACTAATTCTTTTTCTCCCTTCTTGGCTGGCAGCTGTTGCTCTTCCAGGAAGCAGTGTCCCAGCCCTGCACAGCCCTTGGCTTTGCGGACCATTGACTTTCTTCCTTTGCGTGCTGCTCAGATGATGGCAAGCGAGCGCTCCTGTCTTCGGACCAAGACATTCCTGCTCCTTTCCTGCTCAGCCACCTCTGCTCCTCTTCCTCCCCTCCTCACTGGCACACCAAAGTGTCCATATGTTACCAAAGACTGACAGGCATGACCATGCAAAGGGATCTGGTTCAGAACTGGAGCACTCCTTGAGAAAGTCATAATGTCTAGAACAAAATTTAAAAATAAAGACAAAACTTTTTTTAAAAAAGCACGTGCACGAAAGAGAGTGAGAGAGAGAGAGAGCAAGGAAAGAAACACAGAGAAAAGAAGGAATGAAACAAAAAGTAGCAATGAAGAAATGTGAAAAGCAAATGAAGGAAGAAAAAAACCACCCCCATGTTTCCTTGGGAATGTCGGACAGGGCTTCCTTAGGGAAGTGGGAACTTGTTTTAAACAAACAAACAAAAATATATTAAAGCACAAATTTCTACCAGAACAGTTACCTTCTTTGCTGCAGAGCCCACAGCTTAGTGGATGATATCCTGCAGTACTCCCCTTGTCTCCTCATGCTTTCCTGCTGGCTGGGGCTGCCCTGCTCTGGCTGCAGTTCCCTGCAGTAACACCGGCCTCGTGTCCCTGGGGCAGCAGCCGCCCCACATGCCGGCAGCAGGAGCGCCTTGCCTCGCACCGCATGTGCTTCAGTGTCTCCATCCATCCACATCTTTCAGGCTCTCGTGTACTTAATTGCCTCCAGTGTGGTTTGCTTTGGCCTTTCCCCACTGCTCTGTGCTTCTCTCATCCCCCGGCCTGAAGAAGATGGAGCAAGGAAGGGACCAATGACATGGACCATGCTGAGTGGTGAAGTCCTGGCTGGATCCAGCTGCAGCACTGACCTCCAAGAGCTTCTTTTTGTCTCTCAGCACTCTTGCTGGATAGGGAGCTGGTCAGAGCTGCAGACAGAAAAGTCTGGTCTCTATGGGGTTGAGGGATGGGATGGGATGGGACTGGAAAGATGGAGCAGTTGCACACTGGCTTCCCCCTGTGAGTATTGAGATGAAGACCACCTCAGCCCTAAATCCAGGATTGCTTCTCTGCCTAAATTTTGTTACCTATTTATTTTGGGTTTTATTTCATTACTTCTTCCACCTTAGGTTTTCTGGATTACAGGAAGAGTCAGCCATTTAAATGTTCTTCAACCAGACAGCAAATCCTGTGCTCATGACCCAGCCCCTGGGCTGGCAGTCACGCAGCTCCAATGCTGCCTTCTCACCTCCCAAGGCCTTTCTGCATGCACAGTGCATTCGCTGCAGTGTGGGCAAGAGGTGGCAACAGCATCACTGCTCAGGGCTGAGGTTGCTGAATTTTCTCAGCATATGCAGCCACACAGGCACTTGGCTTCCACTGCCAGGGCAGTGGGCAGAGGAGCTGAAAGATGGAACAGACAGGAAACTGCTCCAAGAAGGATGCAGGCAGGATGCTGGTCTGAAAAAGGGGCTTGTGCTGAATTGTGGCTGTTTGCCACTGAGGAACAAGGGAACACGGATGGGGGAAATTCACCTTTTTCATGATGGTATCATGAGTGGGTAAAGCTGGTGTTTCTCTCTGCTGCAGACCTGTAGCAGGTCTGTCCTAACCCCCTCAAGGTGGAGGCATGTGCTGCTCCAGATGAACCCCCAGGAGGATTTGCCCTGCACCAGCCAAACAGGAGCTGTGATAGCCTTGTTGTATCTGGAAGCAGCTCTGGGCATGACTTACTTCCCTGCACAGGGCAGAGTTAGCCCCAAGGCTGTGCATTGGGGTTTACTAGTCACACTGGCAGTTAAGTGTGACTCTTCCTCCTAAGGGACACCCCATCCAAAATCCTTATCTGGAGCACCACAGATAAAATAGCTGTCTCACTGAAGACCCAGTACCCTTGGCTCCTTACCCATTTCTGGTGAATATATCAGCTTCTCTAAGACAGCTGTGTTTGTCTGAAATCACCTGAATGTATTAGCTGCCTCCTGCATTGCTCAGCTTCCGGCCATGGCTGGGGCCTCATTGCCTTCATGGATGGAGGGGGAAAGCTCTTACTTAACTCCCAGGAGATCCAGCCACCATCAGAGAGAGAAAGGACATCAGCTCTGAGGGACAAGGGAACCTTCTTCACAGGAGGCTTTGCAAGACAGTGGGAGGGCATGATACAGGTCTCCTCAGCTCGTTTTGCTTTTCTCCATTTCCAATAATTGGGACTGTGTCTTTTTCTGTCTTCACTCTTCCCTCCAGAGCCCAGACCACAATTACAGTGCACATCTGACCAGGAAACCCATGACTGTTGCCCAGGGCCAGGCAGTTTCAAGGGATGCAGTGGGTGCCAACAGCAATTCTGTGTTTTGCTGTCTGTTGCCATTTTCTTGGGCAGCCAGTGCTGCCTTTTCTTAGGCTGAACTCTTTCAGCCCTGTGCTCTTCCTTTCCTCTGTGCTTGTTGGAGGTCAGAAGTCATTGCCCCATTCCTGGTAAGACTTCACTTTCACTCCAAGGAGAGAGACCATGCTTTCCAGGGGTGCTTGGGAGTTTCACAATGGCTCCTGATCTGTCAGCAGCAAAACATTTGTGTTGCATTGCTGGTTGCAGGAGGCTTCTGCTGGGCAGAAGGTGGAGTCAGGGGTGCTTCCCCATCGGTAAGAGATAGCCCAGGGCAACCATCTCTCCTTCTAAGCTGTGAGGCAGAGGCCCTTGTGGGTTTGCTTCTACAGAGTGCTCAGCCCAGGCTGCACAAGCACCCAGGTTTTGCTGGTGTTTAGTGGGCATCAGAGGTGCTGTGGGGCTGGGGAGGTGCAGCCTGAAGGTTCAGGATGATGGAAAAAGCATTATCCACGAGGCAGGTGTCAGCAAAAGGGCACCACACTTTTAGGAAGGGATGCCTGCAGGGAGTCTGTGCCCTGTTGCCAGCCCCTGCAAAGAAGGATGTAAGAGCCTCACCACACCAATCCATGGCACAGGGGGCAAGAAGCCCTTTGGTAGCTGTAGGTCCAGGGCAGAGCAAGGAGGTTGCCCCAGCCAGAGGTAAAGCCTTCTCCTGCTGTCAAGTGTCTATCAGCTTCAGTAAAAGTCTCAGGAAGCCCCTTCCCACTTTTACCTCTGCTCTTTCATCTCTGGCTAGAAAGCAGCTGGTGGTGAGTTTGGGGGAAAGTCATTAAACCAAGTGCCTCTGCTTGTCAGAAGTACCAAGGACAAAAGGAAAGACCACGTTTCCCTGGCAGATGCTGAGAGACAGTATTAGAGAAAAGAGGCACTTCAGCAGCAAAGATGGGAAGCTGAGCAGTGATGAGGTGGAGAGGAGGCAGGGTCCTTCTTCTTTGAGGGTAGTGGTATTTGTGGTTTACTACCCCATGCTTGAGAGGCAAGTCTCCTTGTGGTGGTAATGCATCCCAGGTGAGATGTAAAGCCATGTTCATTACCCCTTCCAATTAAAGATCCCTTCACATTTTTCACAGTGTTCTGGCTAAATTACAGTCCTTAAACTTAATTACTGTCTGTCTCCTTAAATATCTGCAGTCCCAATGTTATGTTTCTCTTCCTGATGTTTTATGTTGCTCTGTGCCTATCGAGTATCTACTTTATTCCACTCCAGAAGTGGCTGCATTTCAGCAATGGTGGATATTATTCCTGTATATAGTATGAAAGTCCCCGCAGAAGAAAAGTGCAATATAAATTTAAGAGACTGCTTTTATTTACAAGGAGACCTCTGCTTGGTAGTTGTAGAAATACATTAGGAAGAATGCTGTGTGGGTGTTAGCTGATATATACTCGATTTTGGTTTTTTTCAGGGTATAGAACAGAAAATATGTGAGTGTGCAGGCTCCTGGGTATAAGTTGTAGATATTAGAAGTAGTGAATGCTACTGTGTAGTTACAAGTGGGGCTTACAAAGAAACATACATTTGAAACCTCTTTTTGTAGTTGTTCATCATATCCTGAAAAATATACTTTTTAATTATAATTTTCCACAGTTCAGTGCAAGTCCAAATAGCAGGTCATCAACAGAACTTTAATCCATGGCTTTTAACAATATGAACATCAATTCCTACTGCTTGCCCTGAATGCAGCTCCTGGCTGGTAATAATAATAGATTATTTTTCTTACACAAAGATCAGCCACTAGAAAGTGATGGACCTAATATGTTCCATTTGATCTGGAGTTAAGTAATTAGGAACACCTGAGTGCAACTCTTCCCAGCTGTATGGGAGTGAAAAAATGTTTCATGTATATGAAAAACTTTGCGTAGTGCACAAATGGTTTGGGAAGTGCTCGTGGGTCCCTTTCAACTCAGCATATTCTGGGATTCCATGACTGGCAGGCATGCAGAGCTGCTCCAGCAGAGCTGCACAGCGTGCTGCCAGGAAAACAGCTGTAGCAACAGTGATAGGGAGTCCTTCTTCTGGGAACTAGTTTTCCTCTGGAAAGAAACTGGAAAAAAATGTGGTAGCAATCAGGGAAAAATTGAAGGGAGGGGGGGCCTTCAGATATTTAGGCCGGTAATTTTTTTTTTGCAAAAATAATTTAGAGATGTGAGAATGAGTGTAGTAAACATGGTACAAATTGTATTTTATTCCCCATTGCTATACAAAGTATTGAAATTTAATTTCTTTCTATACAAAATCCTGTGGGTGAATTACTCCAGAATTACAAAAAAAACCCCTTTACTATCAAAGGGAGAGCAGAGTCTGAATTCCTCCTGCTCAGCCTGTCCCTATCATTCTGTGCCAAGAAGTGCCCAGCTTTTGGGTTGATGCTGGGTGTTTCTCAGCCTGGGGGGGAAAATCAGTGGTGCTGGTGAGAGAAGCATCCCTCCACCACTGCACTGAGCCTTGTCTCCAACATGAAGTAGTCCCTGTGCAAGGCACTGTCAGCAGCAAGCCCTGCTCCCCATTAGCTCTCAGCGAGGCTAAGGCAGGGAATTTTACCTATGGGAATTGCCAGGGTGTCCTTCATGCTGCCTTGGGCAGGGACAGGCGAAGGAACTAGGGCAACTTTCCTCCTCCATGAAGTAAATGGTGTCACTTCACCCCACTTGAATAGACAAACCTTTCCGTGACAGCGGAGAGCTCAGGAAGCTGCTGCTTCAGGCTGTTGCTGTTTCAGTCACCTTTGTCTGTCAGCACCATGCAGATACCCGTTTTTCTCTGGAAATGCTGCAGCACCCCTGTGCCTCCTGGGTGCCTTTGGGTGTCCTAGCAACAGCATGAAGGAACAAATAACTATGGGCTCTGTGCCTCGAGCTGGGTGTGGTGGGACATGGTGCCACAGCACCTAAAATGCCCAGCTCTTGCACCCAGGGAGAAGGACTGCTTTTCAATGATGACAAGCAGTTGCATTGTGAGTATTTCCTGTGCAAAGGGTAGGCCTCCTGGCTTTGGGAGAGACTGCCTTTGATCCTTTAAACTGCCCCAATATGTTGTCTTCTCCAGACTGCCCTCAATGTGGGTACACCCCTGCTTGTAACAGCAGCAGCAGGACCCTGTGCAGGCTGTTGTCATAATTTGTATTTGCTTTGGCCCAACTGATAGCTGCTCATCCTGAAACAAGATACTTTTACAGAAATAAAATGCTGGACAGTTCTGGATATTGCATTTTAACCTGACTAAATTTACACGCCATGGTAATAACTGGCAGCTGTTGATTTTCCAGCAGGGAGCTGAATAGACTTGGTACACTCAGCATCCCAAATGGTAGCTGTGGTATATGTGTGTTTTCAGTACTTCCCTTGGGATTAAGGCACATGTCAGTTTGGCTGACCATCTGCCACCACCCTGCTCATCACAGGGCATTCTGGGGTCTTCTGATGGCTACTTATCATTTGGTATGGTCATATCAGACCACTTGTGCCCTGGAGGCATTAGACATTCCAAGGCGTGCTGTGGGACAGCCCAAGGCCACTTTTGACCAACCTGCCATTCCAAAGAGAGGGAGGATGCAGCTTGCAGGGAGCTGTAGTCTGCAGGACAACCTCTTGGCCATGGAAAAGCAGTGCTATCCCACTCCATTTTGTCTGAGATATGTGCCTGACATCCAGACCCTGGGTTGTGATTCAGGTGCATGCTCACTGCTATCAAGAATCCTTTCTTAAAAGGAGAGAGAGGTCCAGAAACACACAGCAAGTCAGCAGGACTTATTGTGTCTCTGTGTTGTGTGGTTGCAGGGAATGGGGGCTCAGTCCAGATCACCTAGATCTGCTCTGGCACCTTTTCCATCTTGCTCCCTGCAGCCCTGGCAAAGCTGAGGGGCTGGTGGTGCTGCCTGGGTGGTGGTGGAGCAGGAACACTTCAGGGCATGTGTTGGCTCCATCAGGTACCTAGTGTGGGTCATGTCCTGGCTTCATCAGAGGCAAAGGAGGGCTCACAACAGCCCTATGTGTGGCAGAAAGGATGGATCAGAACTTGTTTGTGTTCTCGGGAAAAGGAGAGGAAAGATGAGCTCCACAGTGAATTGTCCTTTGTTTCACTGATGACAAGCAGCAGGCTCTGACCTGCAGCTTCTCAGATGCTGGGCAAGGAGACTAAAGAAAATCCTGAGGCCAGATTTCCCAGTAAAATACGCTAGTCCAGCTCCAGATCCTCAGCACATCTGTACATGAAGAAGCCAGGCAAGCCACTGTCCTCCCATGAGTGATCCTTGAGGAAAGCTGCAAAGGGCTGGTCCCAGCCCTTTGTAAGCACTGTCCTTCTCTCTGCTGCATTTCATGGTGAGGGTTTTCCAGCATGGGGCAAAAAACAAAGGAAGGGGAAAGATGCTGTCTTTTCTGTGGCAAAGGTAGAGCTGGGTGATTAGAATTTTTTGTAGAGTGCTGTGCAGGTCTGTGGTAAATCCAGATTTTGCTAGCATTTGCTATGCCCTACGAAAAATTTGCTCCTGTGGAATGGGACAAAATTTTGTGCTTCCATTAGCTATTATTCTAAAAGGAAATTGGGCTGTGAATGCTTGACTTAGAGTGGGATTTTTTACCCCCGAGATGGCCTAAACTCAGTGTAAGACAGGGCCAGCTGGACAGCTGTCATACAGTGCCAGTCCCCAGGCAATGCCAGTGCCCAAAGCTCATAGTGATGGATGTGCCTTATGCTGTAATGGCTGGGCCCTTGCCTGAAGCTTTGAGCCAAGTGAAGGGTACCCGTCTGCTCTGCCGCCCATGTGCATCTGTCCTGTCTGCCAGCCAAGTCTGTAGGATGATAAAAGCCCCCCAGCTGCTGCTGCTGCTGTGAGCCAGTGGGGATCTGCTTTGGCTGGGGGAGATGGGCTCTGGTCCTGCCAATTTTGGCAGTGAAGTGGCTTCCAGTTGTGTAAAGCCTAGCTGTTACAGTGGAGAGATACTCCGAGATCTTCATAAGTTGCTAGCTACGACAAGCCTCAGTGCATCAGCAAAGACAGGCCTTGGGTAGGAGCTAGAACATGCCAGATGTCCACATTCCTGCTCTGCTACTCTGAGCTGCACCTACTTTGTTCTCAGCATTACAGCAGCTCAAGGCTGAGCCCAAACTAGCTAAGAGCAAGTGCAACCCCACTTCCTCCTCTGCATTGCAGCCTCTGCAGGAAGGCACTAACTGGTTTTCTTTTGGTGACCCTGATAAGTAATGTGGTGCTGAGAGGAAGCTGTTTCCAGGTGTTGCTTGCTCTGTAGGTCCAGCACTGGTAAAGTGTTTATTTTAGGAGCTTGTAGGGGGGTCAAAACTAAAAGCTGAGGTATGGGTGTGTTGCAGCTGCCAGAAATGGAGGGGACAGAACCCCTTTTGGAGGTGGAGGGAACACCACCTTTCCCTTCTCCACAGTCCATGCTCCAACTCAGAGCACCTTCAAAGGTGGGGCATTTGGTATATCATGTCTCACTGGGCCTTGCTCTCAAGAACCAGCTTGGGTATCAGTAAACAGAGCGACTGCCAGGCTGTAGCAGCATGGTCAGCTCAGGCAGCACCTAGCTTGTGCTGAGAGGAGAATACAAATACCATTCTGTCTATAAAATGCCACAGGCATTGACTGGAGTGGTGTTTGGGTCTTTTGTATGGGTGGCAGCACGTACCACACAGGGACTGAGCAAGGGACTGGTGAGCGCTAGACATTTCCCTGGGAAAATTCAGATGCTGATGAGGGAAGGTATTTACAGACCTGGAGCAAAGAAGCTTTCATATGTGTGTAGCATCCTGAGACAAGAAGATTGTCTCAGAATTTGCTGGAGGTGACCTTTTCCTCTCATCAAACCTTGTTTGTTCTTCTCTGATGCCCATCTCCAGCTTCTCAGCACATTAATGTAATTGTTGTGTTAAAGCTGGGTTAAGTGGCCACATGTCAGTGCTTTCAAACAGATGAGTTTGGCCTGTTTTCCAGTTTTTGGGATCTTCTAGATGCACCATCTCATTCCAGGGGGCTCCACAGCATGCATTTATCTCAAGACATTCCCTAAAAGCTGTGAATGCTACAGATACATAGTTTTATTTTGTGGTTTTAATCACAACCCTTGCCTGACAGCATGGAGACAATCTCTAATCTCTAATCTCTAGATGGAATGGGAAATTTGGTGCCAGCATGGTTTTGCTTGGGTTCTTTACCCCGGTCAGAACCATTCTGCCTGTATCACAATAGCAGAGGAAAAGGGGCCATCATGCAAGATATGACTGTCTCATGGGGAAACAGCTCTGACATCTGCCTTTGCCAGAAGTGAGCAACAGACAGTGATTTCCACACTCTTACTCACTCCATCCCCCTGCTCCTTACTTATCCTCACTAAGTGTTTCATTTCCAGCCTGGAGAGACAGCAGCAGCCTTCATCCCTGGATCCCATAGAAGGGGATCACACCAAAATCCCATCCTCAATTTCTGAGGTGCAGGGAGAACCAGCTCAGGCCCAACAGTGAGCCACTTGAGTGGGATCCAGTTTGAGTGGGACTGCATTGCCTCACACTTCCAGGTCACCAAGGCCAGTAAGAAAGTGTTGGTTGACCTGACAGAAGTGTTTGGAAAGAGCCCCCCAAATGGAGTGACAGACAAAGTCTGTGTGTTTGGGGATACTGTGGAGGAGGGAGAGGGGTCCTCTGGTGTCTCTTGGGTTTTTTGCTATCAGTATCCTAGGTGGGGATCCTGGGACAGAACCTCATCGCCACCCACCTCCCACATTGCCACCATGTCGTGTCCCATCTCCACTCCACATCTCATAGAGTACCATTACCACCACTGAGTGGAGCTGGACCCTCTTGCCACCATGATACCAAGCCATCCACAACGTTAAAAGCACAAAACTCAAAGGGACTGAACTGAGCCTTTTAAACAGGGTGAGATGTTTTATAAGCATTGCCTCATCCACCACCTCCCCCCAGCCCCAGTGCACCCACCGTGTAACCTACAGACTCTCAATGTGAATTGTTTCATTCAAATAAAGCTGCAGTACTCGAGTGGGTGAGCCTGTGTGTCCCTCTCTGTGGGGTCGGGGTGACAAGGTGCAGCCTGCAATCGGTGCTCACAGTGTCTGGGGCAGGGAGGAGCTTGTATTGCTGCCCAGCACTGAGGCATGTGCCAGTGTTTGACCCTGAATCTTCACAAAACATCTGCTTAGGTCCCTGAGGAAGGCTTCTCAGATTTGCTCAAACCCCAGCAGAGGGACTGGGCACAGGACATGGCACCAGCATGTTTGGGTCAGTTAGTGCTGGGAAACCCTTGTGAAGGGGGTGCCTCAGAGACCTCCCCTGATGTTCCCTTAGCCAGCACTCCTCCTGCCTTTTCTAAACCTCTCCTTCCCATCCCAGATCTGCAGCTGTTCTGATGACACTACTCAAAACTGATTCTTTCATTCTTTGCTTTTGACTTCTACCACAAGAAGATGAGCCAAGACAGCAGCTCCAAAACTAGTAGTTGTGAAACAAGCCAATAGTTGTCAGTGGTGCCAGAGCCCCTTGTCCTGGTACTCCCCTCCACCCCAGGGTCTCCAGCATGTGTCCTGCTACTCCATGGACCCATCAAAGAATGGGCAATGCCAACCAAAACCCATGTGATGCCTAAGTTGTTCTTGGGTGAACGTGTCTTCTCTGCCAAGAGAACTGCAGGGCTACTCAGCTTAGACCCTGTCCTGGTTTAGGGCAAATTTGGGAGTTAACATTGTCTCATCCGAGCCCTCAAGAGCCACACTTAAGAGAACTGAGTGTGAAAGCCCAACTTAGTTTTGTTTTACATGCCACAAGCTGCTATTGGCTGAACCTCACAAGATTATAAAGCAAAAACATCACCCAGCTGCCTACCCTGACAGTGAGGCAATGAATCTCATAAGCTACAGCCATACCCTCCACTTGGTGTTAATGATGATGACTCCGTGACATCTTGAGCTGTCTGAAGAAAGTTGCAGATAGGGCTCAAAGTAATGCAGAAAGGTCTCCCAAACTAACCCAGCATTTCTGCCTCCTGTGCTTCTCTCACAGCAAGCAGTTGTGAAACTCACTGGCAAAGGGAAAGTTTGGTTTTATGATTCTATTAAAATAATCACACCTAGTAAATGCTGTCTTTTTCCCTCTCATAATGAAAAGTAACTGTTCCAGTTGGAAGTCTGAAGGGAGCTGGATACTGGAATTACTGTGGTGATTCAGGTCAAAGTATTGGAAAACACTATTAAACAAACACACGTATGTGCGTGTATATGTATATATGTAACATACATATATATTATATATTTGCATATATATGCATGCACAAAGCACTCATCTCTCTCATTCCTGCCCAAGTTCAGCTCACCCTTGTCATGCACATGTTGAGACACAGAGTCCCACTCTGCCATGACTCCTCCTCCAAGTCCCTCTCCCTTCACACACAAGCCAGAACAGCTCTGAGGATAGACAGGGACTGGGCAGGAAAGCACACTGTGTTTTGAAGGAACAAGTACAGGCTGGGAGGAAAATGAGGTAGAGGGGGGCAGCCAAAGAAGGAAAATGTAAGATTGTTTAAAATCACCCAAAGAGCTGGAGTCTACTCCAGCCACTTACCTCTTGTCCTGGAACTTTGCATTTTTGTCATTAATTGTTAATTCTTGCTGTTCTAGTTGTCCCCACACTAGGTCTGCTTTGCAGAAGCACTCAATTTTTTTAGTGTGTTGTCAGCTGTAAAATGACACACTGTAAAAGCCTTGGCTCTGGCTCTCTCAGACAGGGCACCACCTTTGGGGATTACCTCTCATAACCCAGAATTTACTGTTTAGTTTTTTTGCCTAATACCCCATCTGCAGTCACTCTCACTACATACACACTAATACATTCCCGAGCTTTATGTTGCAATTCTTCCCTAAGGGAGAAGAGGATGTGCTGGCAGATTAGAAACCAGGCTGAGGTTCAGGCTGTTCTGCAAGGTGCTCTGTACTATTGATTGTACAGCTGCTACAGCTCAGTCCCTCCTGTGTGCACTGCAGACAGCAATATCACCTCCAAAGGTAGAAGCGATGCTAATTTCGTTAAAGCCAGATCACTGGGAATGCCCACCAAAAGGGCCACAAGGGAGTCAGCCATTTTTGCCTTTGGCTTGGTGGTTTGATGCTGTGGAATAAATAAAGCCTGGAGCCAGACAGTGAGTGATGAAGATCGAAAGGAGTATTGACTGCATGCTCAAGTGAGTAGAGCCCTTCACGTGAAGCCTGCAGGAACATGAGTTGTACAGTCACTAAGAAGAGAACTGTAATGCAGACACACGGATGCTTCACTGCACATCTGCAGGCTCCAGCCTAGTTGAGCATGGAGTGCTGGCCTTGCACTATCACACACAACATTTTGGCAGGCTTCTGATCCCATGCAGGGCTGTCCTGGTGCTTGGCAGAGGCTATTTACCACTGTGCCAACACATGAACCCAACTCTCACAGAATCTTTCCCCCTCCCCAGGCAGGCAGCAGAGGACAGGTGCTGCTTCTGCCAGGGGGGCACACTAGCATCTTGCAGGAAGGGGTGAGGAGCACAGCTGCGTGTGGAGGTTGCTGAGAAGTAGCTCCTGACACTGGGGTTGGTGTAAAGACTCAGAGCACGAACCTGGGATGGCAGAGACAAGATTTGTGTGAACAGCCATGCTTGGCAAGGGGGAGGATGAGTGCCACTCGTTCCCTGCCAGGTGCCTGGGATTGGATATGGGGGTTTGAGGGTTAGAGGTGGAGGGAAAAGATGTAGCTCTGATCTGTGCAAGGCTGTTCCACAGTGAAGAGGGTGGCGGGTGCCAGAGAGGTGGTAAGTGTGTGAAAACAGGGAAGGTAAGACTGTGCATGTAGGTGCATCATGTGTGCCTGGAATAGAATGCACATGCATGGAATTATACATACATGCAAGGGCTGTGTGAGTGGCAGATTATTTCAGCATATTCTTTGGAATCCCTTATCTCTATTCCTCTCTTCCTATAAATTCCCAAGCAAGGCTGTCTGGCCACAAGTCTGTGGCATTTTCCCAGATTGGAAGAGAATACTTCTTATGAGCCAAAACCACAGAAAATATAACAATCTGGATTTTAAATATTCTGACCCTGTTATTTTAACAAGACCAGAGGAAAAAAATAAATGGTGCTGACTGGAGAGGAAGATTTATGGCTTGTAAGACAAGGCCAGGATTTATAAGCAGAACAAAGTGACCTAAAAAGCAGAGAAGATTTAGAGATACAGGCTGCAGGTGCAGCCCACCACAGTAACATCCTGCCAGCCCATGTGAACCCTAGAGCAGAGCTGGATCTTGAGTCTGGCTATGAAGGCCTTGTCCATCAGCTCAGTGAGGACAGCAAGGGGGAGACCTGTTGGATTATCTTATGCTTGGGTATCTGGCGATGGAGGGGCACCTTCCTCCAGCTGTGTTTCTACACACTGTCACACTCTTTCATCATGTGGCCCTGTAAACATGCCATACATTCATCCCCATGAGGGCTCTGACTGAACCTGACTCCCTACCCCAGCCATTTTCTGTCAGCAATAGCCCTGTGCTGATGCCAGCTACAGATAGTTCCTTGATTTTTGCTACCACTTTTTCTCCTCCCTCTATGGCCTACCAGCAGCACTGTCCCACCTTGTGTGAGGACGGCCACCTTGACTCCCTTCTGGTACTCTTGGCTGCATCTTGATCCTCTTTGCTGTACTCAGGATTCTTAGTGGAAGGAGGCAGATGGTGCAGTCTGGTCCCCTGGGCTCGCTGCCCTGTTACCTGCTGCACCGAGGGCTCGGGATGCTGTAGCACTCCCACTTCCTCCACTCATGTGGCATAAGGCAAGACCACTGCCTGCTCCTGCACCTCTGGTTTGGCACTGAGCCAGTACTCCTCCCTGCTGTGGAGAGGGAATGGGGATTAATTAGCTAATTATTTCATATTGTCTTGAGAAGAGACAGGCTAGCCCACAGTCTGGTACCTTGCAGCTGGTGGCTGTGATGGGGGATGCTAGGGCAGGCCAAAGGTTTTGGCAGCTGGAGCTCAGAGATGACCCATCCATCCCTGGAGGCCTTTTCCACATCCCATGTGAACCCCTGAGCATGGGGGAAGGCAGATGCATCACAGATTGCTCCATGCAGAAGCCAGACAGACATGCCTCTGAAGGCTTTTCTTGAGAGTGGACAAGGAAGAAGGGCCAGGGCTGCTCCTGCAAGGTGCAGGGCTGCAAGTGAAGCCTGTCAGCAGATCACAAAGCAGATCAAAGGTATCACCTCCTGCTTGTGCAAGCATAAGAAAATGCTCCACACCATTGAGAAGGAAGGGGTCCCATCCCATGCCTGAACACTGAGCTGCAGCCTCTGGACAGGCTCCTGCCCTGTTTCAGCCTGGTTGGTGCCTCACCTGTTCAAGACACCAGAACCAGGTTTTATGTTCTCATGGGCTGCCCTGGATGATTTCAATTTCATCTGCCTCTGAAGAGAGCTACACTGCAGAGGAAAATCTCCGAGGTATCCTTCATCCTATAGATTTACACTCACAAGACTCAGCCTCTTCTAACCCAGTGTCCTGAATGGGCTTTGCAGCAAGCCAGAGCCCTGCTGTCAGTACATGAGTAGTGCCTAAAGCTCACTATACGTCCATGTGCAATTCCAGCTGTGCCTGATGTTCTGAGTGAGAGCCAAAACTAAAGTCAGAGCTAGGCCAGAGCCTGGCAGTTGCCTTCAGCCCAAGAGCAAAGTGCAGCCGCCAGGCACACTGGCTGCACAGCTGTGGGTGACTGCCTTTGTTTGCCCCAGGTATTTGTGACAGACCTCAGCATTTAACCAGAAAGAGATGATGGTTCCTAAGGAGATATGGGAGACTTGGACAGCTGCAAGTGGACAAGGATCTGCCTGCTGTACCCTTCAGGTAGATAGGCATCACGCCTACAGCACAGCACAGATATCAGAGCTGACCACAAGCAGCAGGGCTCGGGCAGCAGGGAAGCCATCAGTGCCACAGGGGCTGCCCAAGGGAAGGGGCTGCAGCAAACCTGGCTTTGCAGAGCCCTCCTCACAGCTACCTCAAACAGGTCTACCTTCCACTGCACATAGTGCTGTGGATTGACCTCCCCACCTCACGAAAACCTGCCTTCTGCTTTTGACAGTGAAAATACTGCAATCCCAAATCCTGTCTGCCCCTGCCTCAAACATGGGTGGCTCATGGTATTTTGGTGCCTCATTCCAGCCCTCTCCTTGCCTTTCACTTTTGCCCTGCAGCCCTTGACAATGCTGTTTCACCCCCCACTCCCCAGCCCTTGCTCTTATCAGGAGCCACGTGGAATTCATGCTGCATCTTCAGGAAATGGAAACTTAAAATAATTTGGTCCCTTCTTCTGAGAAAACTGACAGCACTGCCATAAAAAAGAAAAATTCTTAAAATAACACAATGTGTGGAAGTTCTGTGCCTCTGATGCCCACCGTCTCTCCCTTCTGGCATTCCTGGCTGCACATACTCTTCCCATCAGCCTTTCCCATGACTGTCTCCATGATTTATGGTCTTAATAACTGAGCCTCAATCCTGCTGCCCTCCCCACTGGGGCTCATAACCAGCCGCCATTCAAACGTGTTGCATGGCATACCCTGGTGCAGTCCAGAGCATCTTTTCAGAACAACCTCATCCCTTTCCCCTCTCCCCAGGAAGAAATAACTTTCCTGCAGGAGAGCTCTGGGCAGTCTTTTCCCTTACCTTTTCATAGGACACTTCTGTTACTCTTTCCTGCAGCAGGAGGGATAAGGGGGGCTTCTTCTTGTAGATGTACATGTTCCTCCTCTGCAGCACAAAACAAAACAGCAGCTTTCCCCACACGCATAAAGGTCCCCCCACTCATGTTTCCATGGAGGAGAAGGCAGGTGATCCCTTACAGGTTGGATGAGCATCAGTCCAAGAACCTGGGCACAGAGAAGGACACAAGCAGGGAGCAGGGAGTCTCATGCAAGGTCTGAAAGCTGGGGATGGGGAGCCCCCATGCTGGCTGCCATTGCAGGTACCACCCTGCTATGCAAGGGTCTGTGTCCAACCACAAAGCACCTCATCAAAACATAGAATCATTTAGGCTGTAGAAGACCTTTAAGATCACTGAGTCCAACTGTTGACCCAACGTTGCCAAGTCCAACATTAAACCATGTTCCTCAGTGTCACATCTGCATGTCTTTTAAGCAACTCCAGGAATGGTGAATTCACCACTTCTCTGGACAGCCTCGACTACCCATTCAGTAACATTTTTCTCATTATCCAATCTAAAGCTTCACTAGCAGAACTCATCACAATTTCCTCTTGTTCTGTCACTTGTTATTTAGGAGAAAGGGACAACCCCTACCTCACTACAACCTTCTCTCAGGCAATTGTAGAGAGCAATAATGTGCTCCCTGAGGCTCATTGTCTCCAGGCTAAACATCATAGGTCCTTTTCTGCCAGGCAGCTTTCCAGACACTCTCCCAAGCCTGTAGCGCTGCATGGGGTTGTTGCCAGCAGGACCCGGCACTTGGTCTTGTTGAACTTCATACAATTGGCCTTGGGCCATCAATCCAGCCTGTCCAGATCCCTCTGCATGGCTTTCCTATGCTGCAGCAGATTGACGTTGGTGTCACCTGCAAACTGGCTGAGGGTGCAGTCAACGCCCTCATCCAGATCATCAATAAAGATTAAACAGAACTGGCTCCACCACTGAGCCCTGGGAAGCAGCACTTGTGATCAGCCACCAGCTGGTGTGACTCCATTCACCACCACTCTCTGGGCTTGGCCATCCTGGCAGGTTTTTGCCTAGTAGAGTGTGCTTGTCCAAACTGTGAGCAGCCTGCTTCCCCTGGAGGAAACAGTGTCAAAGGCTTTACTACAGCCCAGGTAGATACATCCATGGCGTTTCCATCACCCACCAAATGGGTCACCTTGTCACAGAAGGAGATCAGGTTTGTTAAGCAGCACCTACCTTTAATAAAACTGCGGTGGCTGGGCCCAGTCCTCTGATTGTCCCATACATGCTGCATGGTGGCATTCAAGATGATGTTTTCCATGACCTTCTCTGGCATTCAGATTACGATGACAGGCCTGTACTTTCCTGGATCATCCCTCTGACCTTTATAGATGGGCATCACATTTGCTAACCTTCAGTCATCTGGGACCTCCCCAATTTGCCAGGACTACTGGTAAATGATTTGAAGTGGCTTGCTGACTTCAGGGCTGTGTCTCCCAGGTCTCTTTCTATTACCCCTCAGACTCCAGGGAATTGGTAAAGCTATGCTCACTCCCTAGCAAAATAAGCACGTGTTCTCCCGCTTGCACTCCAGAGTGCATTGCTGAGAAGCAGCTAAAGGAGGTGAAAGACCCCAATTAGTCTCCAAAGAGTCTGCTTGCAGCTTTGAGAACTGCTCCCGAGGTCTCTGGCTACTTGGAGGTAAGGCCAGCCTCTTGTACTAATTGACAGCAAGGGAGACGCACAAGACAATTGCCCCATCTCTGATCCAAGCTGCACTCCCACCTGCCCCTGGAAAACCACACTTCAGCTGTGCAACAGCAGTTCAGCAGCTGGTGCTCCTCCTGCCCTCCCTTCTTGCAGATTAATGACTGTCTAATTGTTCTTTATTTTGCCCTGGCAAAGGTGGAGTCCTTTGCTCCTCACAGGGGAGAGAGAGCAGAGGAAAAGCACAAGGACGTCCCCAGAGAAGCAGGAGCTAATGAGCCATCTGACTACAAGAATTTGCTTTGCTTGTAATACCTGGTAATAGGTATTGCCTTGGAGGCTGGCTCAGGAGAATGAAGCATGAAGAGGGGTTGAGGATATGATAATCTTCTGATTTTGAGCAAGTGCTGCTTTCACAGAAGCCAAGTCACCACCCAGATAAGCATGATGTTTTGCTGAGCAAAAGAAGCAAAAAAATCCCCAGTCACAGCATGGAGGGTAGTGGGTTCAGCCAGAAATCAACCCCTGAGATAAGAGGTGAGTGCATGTCAGTCTGGTGGGTGATGTGAACCATGAGCTCCTGCACAGGCAAGAAACATGTTGGGAGGAGCCTGCCTGTTCTCTGCAAAAAGAACAGCAGGTACAAAGGGGAAAATAAATCTCCCCAGAGGTGGGGGTGAAACAGAAGCAGTTCCCCTACAAATGGATGCTCTCTGTTCCCCAAACACCGAGTCATGGTGATGGTCTCCTGTCCTCCTTACTCTCCCCCTGCTCAGGAGGGGATTCTCCCTAGATCCCATACACTGCTTCCCCAGGGATGCTGCAGGTCCTGAGCTCCCCGTGGAAGCAACCCCAGCTGCAGCAGCACAGGAGGCAGGCAGCCAGCTCGAAACAGTTAACAGCTTTCCTCAGCCACCACATCATGATGGATGAGCCCTGCCCCACGGAAATGTCACTGTCTGAACAGAGCGTGAGCTCATTGCTTTCCGCCTCCCATCTCAGCATGGAGCCAGCAGGACGACAAAGCCCCTGTCCTCCCAGAGTGGGCAGTCTGGCCTGGCCTCCCACCTTTCCATGACAAGTGTTCAGGCATAAGAAACAAAAGGAGACACTAGTTTTCAGGGTGTAACCTGAAAAGGCCTGCTGATTAATAGGAGAGGGGCTCCCCTCTACTGCAAAGGAGAGGAGGAAATGCAAATGGATGAAGAATGATCTGGTCAAGCATTGAACCTTGTTATCTAATTTGAAAAACGGGAAAATGAGGTAATTATGGTGAGATATCGATTCTAGCAACATGCTCCATAAATGCCACAGCAGTAACTCTCAGTGCTGCCACACTACTCCCCCAGCCCCTCCCCAGCTGCAGGAGGCAACTTCAGGCTTTTTGCTTTAGCCTATACTAGTTTGAGACAGAGCTAGCCAGTGTAAGCAAGGTTAGGTCTCCTTCCATCCCCAGGATGAGTCGGTCTGCTTACCCCCACTGGAAAAACCTCTTCAGGAGCTTGGTTCTGATGGTCTGCCAGTAAAGGCAGTAAGTGAAGAAAGAGGGAGTCATATTGATGGAAAGGGTCAGGAGGTAAGACAGAAGGAAGACAGAGGCTTCACCAACACAGAGGCTTCACTAGCCTCCTACTAGGCTTTGGTAGTGCTTTGGTCGTGGCCAAGCAACTTAAGTGTATCCTGTCCAGTTAGGGTCTGAGCTTTTTCCCACTGCAACAGGAATGTTTTAAACTTCTGCTCTGCATCTGGAGACAATCTTCTCCACAACTGTGGAAGCTGCCTTTTGGGAAGTTGTCTATCACACTGTTAGCTCCCAGATAAGTTCCTATTAGGCTTCTTAAACATAAATGCAGATATATGTTTCCCTATCCAATTTCCCTTTAAATCTGTGTACTTTGTATGTATTGCACATAGAACAGCATATAGAGCACACACACTGTATCACCCATAGCTGTGTGGACCCGTGCCCCTTTTCTTTCGTGTGATAGCTTAAGAGCTAGCCTGAACATCAGTTGTAACCAGAAAGAGGTAGTAGACCCCAAATATTCTCCACACTTTCAGATCACACCCAACACCCTTGTTGACTTGTGAGCTGCCCGCTGAGAGTGGATGAGAAACCAGCCTGATACATGGGAGTGAGGGGAGAGAAAGCTGGGCTTCACCCATGTAAATCTGTTTCTCAAAAACAGGTTTGCAGCTTGAGCACCTCCAAAGGGTGTCAGGAAAATTAATCCACAAACACCAGAAGTTTATGTCCAAAAAAGAGACAGAAAAGTCCTTTCACTTGATTCGAATAAAGGGAGAGGCCATGGGGCATTCCCCTGGAGTCTCTCATATTTTCAGAGGACCCAGCCTCCTTTTTATCCTAATTTTCCAGTTGCATTCCCTCTTTCTTTCCCCATTGGCTGAGGTACTTGAGAGGTACAGACTTCCCAGAACACCTGATACCTGATTCCCCTCTAATGTATAACCCTCCCTTTTAATTTTTAATTCCTATGGAATTTATGGGTTTTCCAAATTGTTTCTTTCTTCTTTCAATATCCAATTTCATTCATCAGCAAACCTACAGTTTGTTTATTTGTTAGGCAAATATCTTTTTCCCATTCATCAATCAGTGGAATCCTTCCCATTGTTTTTTTTTATCTCTCAGTGCTAGTTTTATCTATCAGCAGACTCACAGCTTGTTTGTAAAGACAAATCCGTCATTCCTCTCACTGGGATCCAGGCCACAGGAGACAGAGCACCAGAGAATCTGCCTGGCACAAGACTGAGCCTGTTCAGCTCTGTCCTCGTGGTGTCTGAACGTCTGTCTTCACATCACAGTCCTATCAGGAAGGTTCAACAGGTACCCCCTCGGAATGCTCCTTGGGGTGCCAGAGGCTTTTCCTGGCAGCTGCTGCAATTTTTTCCTTCCCAACCACTGGCTTGGGAACTTGATGCTGAGAGATAACAGTCATGGTTCTATTCACAGCTCAGCTACTTACCCTCTGTTTCACCACCTGCAAAGTGGGTGATCATTATAATCCCTTCCTTCCCTGAGGACACAAAGAGTCAATGAATAAATCACCAAAAGGAGTGCTTTGAGATCTTTGGGTAGAAAATACTCCAGGGCTGTTATTGTTATTGTTAGTGGCACATACTTATTCCACTTATCGGTACTTCAAGCTACATTAGAGTAATTCCCTAGATGCAGGAGACTTAAAAAGTAAAATGTGTGACCTTCTGTTCCACAAGTACTGGCACGTGTCAGTTGTACTGAAGCAAATATTACCCTCACGGGCACTGTCTTGTTTGCCAATTTTTCAACAGCTTCTGGGCTTCATCCTGCCCCTCCAAAGTGTCCTAACCCCATTTCCATGATCAAATCTGAAAGTCTTTACTGCTTCCACATCCTGTCAGTTTTCTTCACTCTATCAAATCCACCATAGCACTCTCTTTCTCAAGAGCATACCCTCAGTCTTTACCCTGTGCACATGCCTCCTGACTTCTCTGTTTGTTTCCTCAGTAGGTCCTTTAATATATATTAAGGATAATAATAATATATATTTTATTAATTATATATATATTATTAATTTATATATATAATTATTATTATACTCTACTCCCCTGCCCCTTCTTCTTCTGCAGAGAATTTGGAAATTTGTGAGCTATTTCATCGTGGGGAGATAGCATGACTAGTCCCTGGAGGCAGTTTAGGATGCTGCAGAGACACAATATGCTGATTATACTTTAGAGCTTTAGCATCATGCCCCACCTTCCAGAGGAAAACATAAAGGATTTGTGTTTTATGATTCAAAAGCGTTATCCTGTTGCACGGGAAACTTCCTGAGAGGCCAAGTGCTAAAGGGTCTACACTAGTCTGATCCCACTGAAACAGCCATGGAAAAGCAGATGGATGCACTCCTACATTGCAGACCCTACTCCTCTGCCAGGGAAGTCTGTCCTAATAATCTCAGGTGAGCTCCTTCCCTGGACTCAGACCTACCAACCACAGAGAGTTCTTTGCAGTTTTGCTGTACATCTGCGTACATGTCTGGCCACTGCAATATCTTTTCTATCTTATTGCCATGTGAACCTCAACATAGCCATAGCAAACTGCTTAGGATGGACTGCCAGCCATCCTACTCCCAGCCTCTTGTCACCAAGGCACATGTCCATTTCCCTACCCCATACAGGCACGGCACATGGATAGAGCTCTGCCCCCCGTCCCTCTGTCCTCCGCATCATCCGGATCCCAGTTCCCCCAGCCTTGTCCCTCTCTCCCGAGGAAAGGGACACAGTTCTTTACATGGCTAGCACAAACTGACCCCACTGGATTCCTGCAACACCATTTCTACCAGGAGATGTCTTCTCCTCCCTGATAGCTCTCCTGTGGGCTGTGCTCTGATTTCTGTGCGGGGGGGGACATGTCAGCAAACTCACAACTCCATCTCATGCTAGCAGGGCTTTCTTGGCGTGCAGGGCAGGGAGAGGCCTCTTACCTCCCTTTGGATGTCTATAATTCAGATATTTAATCTGGAATGGCCACCAAGGTGCTCTGTCTTGATGGAGAAAGAGAGGAATCTTTGGCAGAGGGCTGGCCTTACCTCTCTAAACACTGTTTGGGAGCCAATGAGCCTACTTTTCCTCCTGTGACTACAGCAGGAGTGCAGGTCCAGCCTCTGGACAGATGTTGCAAGGAGGAAGGAACCCACACTTGGCACCCAGCAGGTCCCCACATCCACTCCACAGCCTAGAAAACCTCGAGCAAATACAGATCCTAGAGTAATTCTCCCCACAGAAATTGAATTACCAAAGGGTAAAAAGGCTGAGAACTGGTTCCCTGAACACTACAGGGGTGAGCACAATAGTTACTCAAATAGTTATGCTCAAAGGCCTCCTCAAGCTCTTTAGACCCTGGCTGATGTCTGCTATCTGAAATTTTAAACCTATGAGCACTGATTAAAAACTACCCACTGGCAGAGAAAATGTTTGTTAGTTTACTCGAAGTTTATTAGATGTTAGACCTAATTAAAAGTTCCAATGCATGGTAAATGCTTCTTTAATTACAGCGAGACAGGAACATTAGAATTGTGGTTTTGTAGAGAAAGTACATCTAATTAGCCCAGTTATTTAGGGCATTATTTCTATCTATTTGAAATACATTGCACTACAAGCTGCTTATTCCAGCCAGAGCTTTACGGAAATGTGTTCCAATCAAAAAAACACTTTTAAAAATTTTTGTTCTGTAATTTATTTTTTTTTTTTATTAATACTTCATTTATTCTTAATGAAAGAAACTACACTGAGAGTCCCCGGAGGATGAATTATTTTGTTTATGCACAGAATAAATAACATGCACTGCATGGATCACTACCAGGATCTTTGTTATGAGCAATTTGGGAGCTACAAATCCATCATTCAGTCCTCCACCTCAGCGTATGCATCAGCAACATTGGAGGCAAGATTTTTGGACATGGACACATTTTCTGTGACACTGAGATGATCTTACTCTATTCAGCTAAACACATTTCTACATGGCTGTATTGCCAGAGGCACAATTCTGCCCTTCTCCCATCTCTACCTTTTATGACTTCCTGAGTATCCAAGCTCAAAATCCAAGGTTTTATTTCAAACCCTTTTCATAGAAATGACCTTCACTGCCCTGGCACCCCTGCCACACTGCAAACCTTGGAGAGCAGCAGTGCAAAGCTGGCTGGTGCAGTCCCTGAGCTGTAGAACCACGTTGTGTGGATAATGGGGTTACCCTAGCTCCAAACTGCACTTGTACTTTGTGGGGGGAAAGGGGGGAAAAGAGGAGAGATGGGTAGTTATAATCTATATGAAGGGGAGGATATGGTGAGGGGATTCTTTTAACCATGTAAGGAATACTTTATGAATTTGTGCTCTGTATTAATGGCAGACGTTGCTTTCTTAAGAACCAGTTGTGAAGTCCAGTTTGCTTCTGTAACCTCTGTCAGCACATAGCTACCTTTGCATCATTTGTGGCTTTTCCCAGCCTGATTAAAGGCGCTTTTTTTTGTTTGTTTGTTTGTTTGGGAAGCAGTTTAGAAACAAGCATTGCAACCTCTAAAAAACAAACCAACACCCCCTCCCCCAAGCCCTAAACCAACCAACCAACAAACCAACAATGAGTATTGAAGAAAAAATTACATTCAGCTGGGGATAAAGTCCCCGAATCTCTGCAGACTGGAAAGCTCCATGTTGACACTGTGAAAGTGTTAATTTAAAGGGAAAGAAGATGCAAGCATTCGTGTGGTCTCTGAGTTGGCTTTGCTCCCTGCTCTTCGTTAGGCATTATAAATCATGCTACAAACCAAGTAGTAGAAACCACAAAGCTCACATGAACCAAACCAGGAGCCATTAGCAGTTCAAAAGATATTGCCTATTACCATCACCTTGAACTTAAACGAGCAGTGTGCAGAGCTGCTCCCAAGGAAGGGCAGTGTTAACCCATGGAGAGCAGGCTCTGGCCGAGGCAGTGCTTTGTGTGCTGTCTCTTGCATGAACACTGTTGCACTAAAGAAGCTTTGAAAGTACAAGTGTGGTGTCCCAGCAGCAAATAATTCTGAGCTTTAAAAAATCAGGCAGTGTAGGCCTAAAAGTGTGAATCATAGCTTTCAAGTGTCCTTACTTGCCTCCCTATGAGCCTGAGAGTTCACCACAAAGGCCAGAGGAGAAAGAAGAGAGAAGGGGCTAGTGCATGGAGAGATCATCCCTGAAGAGCCATTGATTTATCTGCCCATGGATTTTAATGCAGCTGGAGTAGCCAGCCAAGTCCCATGTGTTAAAACTCCTGTGAATGACCTGCTGTCCTCAGCTGGTCTCACATGCCACGAAGTGACATTGCTTAGCCAGCGTAGCCGTGACCCCGTGATGCAGTCAGTCAGGGAGTGAAAGCTGCCTCCTCTGGGGGCTGCAGCGGGCCATGAAGGGCAGATTGGAGATGTGGGCAGGCATCCAGAGAGCTGGCAGCTGGCTCACCTCCCTGAGGCTCCCCCAGGAGTGGGCACAGCGAGGACAGTGAAATGCAGCCCCTGCCTGGGGCTGTAGTGGTGTGAACCCAAAAACACTTAACAGGCCAGAGGGACCGTGATCCATGGTCAAGGATGTTACAGTAGAGACATCAATGAGTAGCTAATGAATTGGTGCAGTGTGTTCTCCAAAATCAGTAATTTGAAGGAGGACGTAGGGAATAGAACAAATCCACTTCTGTTGGCTGGGTGTGTAATTCTGCAGCTGGGGGAAATCAAAGATTCAAGTACCTGGAAATGGCTGGCACTTGTGCATATGTGCACATGTGCATGGAAGGGACAGGAGGGCCAAAAACAAAGCCACACACCTCCCAGCATTATCAGCAGTCTCTCAGAGGAACTGAACTAGCTGAGAGCCAAGAGGTCCCCTGTGGTTTATACTGCAACTTCCCATGCAGTGTTGAGGAGAGGGAAGGTCTTTCTGAAGGCAGTCCAAGGCTCACATCTAATCATATCCATGGGGAGGACTTAGCCCAGAAAATCTATTAGATCAGAGTTTTACCACCTGTGGTTTTGTGAACACCCAAGCTGCTGAGAAATTCTCCAGAAGAGCTTCATGTGCAGAGAGCCAGGAGCAAGGCTGATGTACAGCAAAACAAGTTTTAAGGCTCTTTTATTCCATTTTTTTTTCTCTCTCTCTTGTTGTTTAGTCTTCTTGTGCTTTGAGTATGAACAGATAGTGTTGGTTTTCCATTAGGAGATCTATATACAATAGGTCTGTAGATTACACTCTGGTATCTTATAGAATGTCATCTTAAGGCCTGTCAAAGATCTCTCGTGATAATGCTGCACTCCATCAACTTGCTCAGCAATTGCCAATAAATCCCAGATCAGCAATTGTTAGTAAATCCCAGATGCTTGTCCTGGGATCCTTCCTCTAATTTATTTCTTCTGTTCATCAGTCCTGCCACATGCAGAATGAAGGCAGCAGACTTAATGCCTCAAGCACCTGGAAGTGTTGGTATACACCCTCCAGCTGGGCCATGGAGCATTGTTGGACCTTCCATTACTTCCATGGCAGTGGTATGTGGACCACCTGGTTTGTTCTTCACACTCCTGCTAACCCATCCTTCAGGAATGGACCCTCACAGAAGGAAAGAATGGTGCCACGCTGCTATAAAGTGTTTAAAACATCAGGATGAAAAATGGGTGAGCCCCCAATCCATGGCAATTAGACAGAGCTAGGAAGGGTGTAGTCCACCCTGGGCTGTGCTTGTCTGCAGGAACACAGGGATTAGGGACATAGCTCATGGGTCTGCACTTGCCACAAGGGCTGAGGACTCATACCACACACAGAATGGAGCAAGTGGGGAAGGAAAACAGCTGGGCTAGCAGGCTATATTAGTGAACGTCCTTCTGGCTGCAACATCACCCAGAGCAAAACTGACAAGAGCTCTCAGTCTTCTGATTTCTATGTGCAGGCTGATCAGCAAATGGGGTCTGTCAGCAAGAGCCCCTGTGGGGATGCTATCACACAGATGCCCAGATGTGTTGTGAATATCGTTTTTGCAGCTTTCGCTGGAACATCTGATATCAGCCACTGTCAGGATTGAGATAAGGGCCTAAAGGGACATTGATCTTGTCTAGTGCTGCATCTCCTGTACTCACAATGGCCCTCTGTTCTCCCTTCCCTCACCCCTTTTGTTTACTGCTTGGATTCCTGGCTCAAGTGTTTTTCTATGCAGCAGTTGTCTCTTTGTGTGTCTGAGCAGGGCTGGGCACACAGTGAGCTTTACTGTTGTGTAAAGGATGCTGGTCACCTGCTCCATACACCTCCTACAGAAGGAAGGGCTGCCCTCTCCCGCTGCTGTCTCCCTTCCCTCCCAGAACTGACAAGTCCCACTGCTCCCTGCAGATCTCTGCAAATCTTCCTATACCCCATTACCTGTTTCCCACACCTACAGCTCCTTTTTACCCACAACATCTTCACCCCAGCATTAATTCCCCAACAGCACAGCTCCTTCCTCAGCTTCCTATGGCATCACATTCCCAATACATCACGGTCCTTTTTATTTCCCCTTTCCTTCTAACTAACCCCTCTCTTCTGGGGAGTGTTGGGTTCAAAATTCTCCAATTTAATACAAAAATATTGTTTGCTAGGAAATTTGCTTTGGATGATGCCATGGTCTGGTGGGATGCCCAGGCTCTGTGAGCTCATTTTCCATCTCTTCTGCCCTTTGGGTGAGAGTGCTCAGCCTTCTTGGCATAGTTTCTCTTCCCATATCAGACATACAACCTCTCTTCTTCACTTGTCAGCAGCTTGTCCTGAAAGGGTTATCATTTATTTTGAAGACAAGGCTCTAAATGGATAATGTCCAGCTTTGATAGTGGTCTCAGTACTTGAACGTACTATAAAACATTCAGCACACTCAATAGCTGCCTTTCTGTTCAGCTGAATCATGGACTGTGGGCTTCCCACAGCTCAGGTGTGCCCTGCTTTGATCCATCTCTCCCAGGACTCCAGGGCCCTGAATGGTTCAGCAGAGACAACATCAACCCAGAGCAGAGAGCTCTCTGGAGGAACACCAGGACTGGGATGGTCAGTGTAACTTCATCACCTCTGTCTGAAGACCAGGGGCTGAGAGATATCAGTAAAGCCCTTCTCTTCCTGCTTCAGCTGCTTGGCCATCCCAGACTTTCCATCTTACAACTCAGGAGTGAAGGGATTTTGTGTCCAGCTTCTTGACACTGAACAGCACCATAACTCCTAGGCACCACCTTCTGCACAAGACACGGAGGACTATGGATCTCACATTCACAGACTGCTCTGTCCATCCAGCTCCTGCTCCTGTCCTGCTCCAGTCCCAGTGTCTCCATCCACTGAACTGACTGCAAGCTGCAGAGAGCAGAAAGAGGAGAAGAGCTGACCAGGAGAAAAATCCAGCTGTCAGAGGAAGTGTCCTGTGAAAACAATAGGATTAGAAGGCAGAGGGGAGACAGGGAGAGGATTCAGAAGCTCTCTTGGAATTGTGCTAATTGGCTGAGCATCCTCAGTTTCTTATCAGCCATTCTATAAAATCTAAAGAGGTGGGAGGCTGTCTCCTAGTTAGAGATGTCCAGGCTCGAAGAACAGCCACATGAGCCAGCCAAGGAGGAAGTACGTGTGATGCCTCACCTGCTCAGTTTGCAGTTACCTTCTGCTCCAAACATAGTCCAGCTAGGGCAAAAACCTGCACAATGCCCACGAGGCTGTTGTTTTTCCAACATTAAAGTGTCAGCAGCCTGCTAGCAACCTGCCTGCAGATTGGCAATGTTTGAACCATGGCAACTTGGGTCCCAGCCAAGATGAGGGTGCTGGTCTGTGCTGATGTCAGTTAGAGTATTGTTCATTTTCTTCCCAGTGGCTGGTATGGGGCTATGTTTTGGATTTGTGCTGAACACAGGGCTGATAACATAGAGATGTTTCTGTTATTGTTGAGCAGGGCTTACACACAGCTGAGGCATTTCTGCTTTCTGTACTGCCATGGCTGACAAGGAATTTGGGTGTGCATGGGATGTTGGGAGGAGACACAGGTGGGACTGGTGATCCCAGCTGACCAAAGGGATGTTCCAGCCCATATGTCATCCTCATGAGGACATAAAGTGGGGGGAAGGAGGAGGAAGGAGGGTGGACATTTGCAGTGAACACATTTGTCTTCCCAATTCCTTGTGATGGGGCCCTGCTCTCCTAGTGATGACTGAACACCTCCCTGCCCAGGGAAGTGGTGAATTAATTCCCTGTTTTGCTTTGCCTGTGTGTTTGCCTTTTGCTTTCCCTATTAAACTCTCTTTATCTCAATCCACGAGTTCTCCAACTTCTACCCTTCCCATTCTCTCCCTGACCCTGCTGGTGGGGGAGTGAGTGAGCAACTGTGTGGGGCCTGGCTCCTGGCTGGGGTTAAACCACAACATGGTCCATGCAATGCAAACCCATTGCAGGATTTGGCAGAGATTTTGCTGTAAATTTGCAAGACAGAAAAGATAGAGGGAGACCTGGATAGCAGCATAAAAGGCATAGTTCTTCCACCCATATGGGTGCACAAAAGCATCTCTTTGCAAAGCTGTTGATACAACCAGCCCTCAGGACTTACAGCCATTTTCTCCCCATCCATTTTTGCCATTCAGCTCAATCCCATTTCTGAGCGAATGGGTGAATGAGGAGAATGAATGAATGAATGAATGAATGAATGAATGAATTTCTGGGTGAATGAGGAGAGCCACAAAACCCACTCATACAGCACAGGGAGCTGCAAGGGGCAGATACAGCGATGTGAGGAATCCACCCATGCAGAAGGCAAAGGAGAAAGGGTTAAAAGTGTTCAGCTGTGGGCAAAACAGGCTTTTCCAGTGTCTTGGGCGAAAACTCCTCACCCTATTCTATGAAAGGAAACAATGCATAAAATCTAAAAAAATTCTGTCAGTTTACTCACCATAATAATAGCTAAAATTTATAATCTGCTGCATAGTTTAACAGTGTCTATTAAATCTGCAGACAAAGCATTTGCTGAGATTGTGGAAAATTTGTAAAATCACCTATCCTCAGAGTCATTGCAGATGATAGAGCAGCTCTGTTTTTATAAAGAGAATCTGAAAGAAAATGAACATTTCTGAAAACGTGGCTGGAATAGAGAAATGGCCAGAGCTTTGCCAGGGTGCAGGGAATATAAATGATGCATGAAGGAACTGGGTACTCTGTGTTCAGGGAAATAAAACAACCCCCAACCAGTGATTATAAAGTGAGACTGATTTGACCCCAAACCTGCTCAAGAAAGTGGAATATCCCCAGAAACAAGCACTAAAGATGCCAGGGATTTGTGACAGTATTGTATGATCTGTGCAACGCATTAAGCAAGAGTCTTGTGAAAAGCATAGCATGGACAACTGTCAAAAGCAAAGTGCACTCATTGCAAGAAATGATGCTAGTATGAATGGCTGGGGACTGTGTCCAGGTGAGTGCTGAAAGCATCCAGTGATAGAAGCAATTGGCTCTGATTGCAGATCCCCAAACTCCACTCTTAAGTTTCGACCAGTCAAATGAAGGCTCTCAATGGCAACAGCTTCACTGTATAGAAGGGGAATATCCCTGGCTCCTCACTGCTTTAATCCCACACCTGAAAGTATTTTGAGGAGAAAATAGTTTTTTTGTTGTTCTGGCTGCAGGGAGCAGCAGTTGAGTGCAATGGAGAGGAATCGGACAGATGAGCCATCCTCTTGTCATCATGGAAAGGCTGCCATGAGGAATGCTGAGGAAAACAGAGTGGGTTCTGCTAGGACAGATGAGATAATGTCTGCGCACTAATGACTGCCTTTGTCTTTGTTTGAAAACAACAGTTAATGTATGTTAGGGTTGCCTAATGCACAGTGCCAGAGCACATCACTCTGTAATGCTCCAGTGCTGGGTGCCTGTGGGAAGAGCACAGCCAGGAGTTTTGTGATGGCCATAGACTGACATGGGAATGAAGCAAATTCCCTGCTGGAGTCTGGTTACCCCTTTAAAGCCCCCCATACAGGGGTTCCAGCCATATGACCACCACCAGGACACATGTCCCTTGAAGCTGGTGGGCACAGCTGCCTGTGCTTCCACTAGTTCAGCACAGCATGTGTACTCTGGGGATCAGGACCTCTGGGAAGAGAGATTCCGTAGTGGGCTGCAGCAAAGTGGCACAAAGGGACAGGTACCCTGTCATACCAACTGACACTGATAGGATGAACGAGAGGACAGGTTCAGCAGGATGTTTGGTAGCAAGGTCTCTGTGGAAAAGAAGTTCAAAGGAACACCAGGGATGCACAAGTAAAACTCATGCTCTTCCTGCAAGTGAGCATAACAATACAGAGTAGAAAATTGCTCCTGTAGCAATACTTGGAGAAAGGGAATCTCTTCCACACACTGGTGCCATGCTTTTAAGAAGTTGTTGAGGGAGATACTGTACATCTCCTCTCTGAGTGCTTTCATCTTCTTGAGTAATTGCTCTATCCACCCTTTTCCTAGGATGGTGGCTTTGGAGATGAACCATCTCCCACCATAGCCAGCCTGGCTTCAATGCTCTGAAGCAGTGGCAGGGAATATCAGGAGACCAGAAGTGCTAGGACAAAACACCCCTTCTCCTGGTCTCAGAGGCAAAGCCTGTTCTCTGGTGAGGAAAGCAAACAGCATGGTGTAGTGCTGACATCAATGCTGTTAAACTGACTCCTCCTAAACAGGATGGCCTCACGCATGCATCCTGCTGGCAGCAGTGCTGAGGCCATGGTGTTCTTTGAACACAGAAATATTTTAAAACTGTGAGCCCTGCCAACTGAAAATGCAGAAGACATAATATCTGAGAGATGTTTGGACTTAAGAGGGTAAAAGTCAAAGAGAAAAAGAAAGCAGTGCCTGGAGCTGACATTGCTTTTGGAGTCCTACCAGCTGTGGAAGTTTCATTGAATTAAAGATGTTTTTATTTAATAAAATGTATTTGCACTCAGGCTGCAAATAGAAACAGACATACGGCAGAGAGGGAGAGCATCTGGTCCCCAGCAACAGCCCCTCTTGTGTCACCATCAACACACTGCTATGGCATCTCCCCTCTCAAGGGATTCCCAAAAGTAACAGGGTCCCTTTGTGCTGCAGTGTAGCTGCCTCTGGGGTGGACTGTGAGGCAGCAGTTGCAGAAATCAGGCAAGCAACAATAAACATCCCAATGGTGCACAAAACAGTTTCACAAGCTTTATGGTACGGTCATAAAATCAGGGCTAAAAATTGTCAAGGCACCACTGCAGTTGGCATTTCAGGATTTAAGTACAAGACTGCTTATCCGGCATCTACACCTCCCTTCATGGCACACCATGTCAGTGATGCTGAAAGCCACTGCTCTTTGTTTTAGCACTTTGCATGTGCCCTGCAGGCTTCCAACCAGGACACTGACCAGGCAAAACTCTACTTATTTTAGGAGATCTGGTGAAATCCTGACTATGGTATGTCCTTCTGGTGAATTCAGAAGGCTACAAAGACCAAGTTAGCCCTCCAAAGAGAGAGGAGGGAGCAAGTATAAGTAGATTCCACATCTATTGCCTTAGCCTGAGATATACAGTCTCTGCAAACTGGCAGGAAAACAAGCTCTCACAACACAGTGAGGAGATGCCTTGATGAGCGAGGTAGGACTGGCAACTGGCTCCCACATGAATTCAGAGCTGTGGTTCAGCTGGCTTCCTCAGAGGCAAGGGTAGAAGGGATGGAAGGGCCTGTGCTCCACATCCTCTGCACCCAAGGCAGGAAAATGAGCTGTGGATCAGGTGTTGCCTTGATTTTCTTGCCTGCACCAAGCAGGCACACACAAGCCACTGCACACTGGGATCCCTCAAATGAACTGAACCACTGAGAAGCTCTTGGGAGACATTTTGAAACTGCCTTTGCTTCCAGTAGAAGCTGGAAGCTCCTAAGTTTGAATGGGACTCATTGGTTGGGTCTGTTCTGGGAAACACCACTTTGGTTCCGGCTTTACAAGGCAGCAAGTAGAAGAGTTGGGTGACAGCTCTCATCTCTGCAATCTGCTTCTGTAACCAGGGGCAAAATCTGCCCCATCCTGCTCACCTTCTGCGTGTCTGCTGTGCAAATGCCTCTATGTTCAGCCCAAGTACCCTTACTGGAGAAGAGCAATTTTAAGGACAAGAGAAATCTTATCTATTCCAGATGAAGAGAACAGATAAAGCATCCACTGAAAATGCTCTTTAGTTTAATGAATGGCACATTGTGCTGTTGAGACCTTGTTTCTTGGCTTTGTTGTAACATATTTCTGTTTTTCCTTCTTCTTGATACTAAGTGGGGTCTCAGATAATCCAAATAAACCCAAGAAATACTGCTTCTTCAGTTGGAAGGAATCCAAACAGGACCCATATGGAGAAAAGAAGAGAAGTTTTAGAACCAGATGCAAGTCTTGAAGGAGGCTGCAGGAGTTTGAGGTTCTCAGCAGGGAATATCCTCATGTTCCTTCTGGACCCCAAGCTTTTGTTCTAAGTGGCTTTTGTTCTAGCTGTCTTACCTACAGGGAGCTCAGCTGAGGAAAAGGTCTGCAGGAAACTAACACCATTGGGAACATGGCACAGGTGGCTCTGATACTGTGGAATAATACAATGAATAATAAAGTTTTCCTTTTTTTGTTGCTGCTTGGGTTTTGTGATCAAGATCCTTAGTTAGCAAATATAACTCAGGTGATTAATAAGCCAGCACACAGGTATCCAGAGGGACACACAGCTAACAGTCAGTGCATGTGAATAAAGAAGCACAATCTAAGAGTTTTCAACTCATTTGACCCACAGAAAGAAGGGAAGCAGACAAAAAGATATCTGTGGTCTCCAGTGACCCAGAGATAGCTCTGACACCTGGCAAGGGAGGATGCTAATAGATACAGGAATCATTTGGAAAACTGTAGTGTTGAGAATCCTAATCCTACATGAAACTGTGAGTTAAATATCTGAATTTCCAGGTCCTGAGCTGGTGTCTTCAATCTATACAGCAGTTTAGTAACTGAGTTGCTACGTAAGACTAACACTCTGGTAAGAGGTAGGTACTTGGGGTTGTCATAGATCCACTCCAGCAGGAGAAATGGCCTCCAATTCTAGCCACAGACCACAAAGAGGTCAGTGGACACCAGGCATTTATTAACTTGTTTGAACATCAGGCTCTGGTTTCTGAGCTCCACCAACACTATTTTCTGTGTTTTTTCAACATGATGTAAAATATTCTGCTGTTGCTTGTGCACCCTTCATTCCCTAGGCTGTCTCAAGGCAATCTCTCCTCCTTGCTCCTGGTCTTAAGGCTTTCAAAACCTTAATGTAATATCAGAAGAAGATTTCTTCCCTATTCCCTTGTCTGCTGTGATATTCACTCCCCGTTGTTCCCTGTTGACCTTGAAAAATGATTGAGGCTCACTGTGGACTCCCAGTCCCTGAGCAGACTTTCTGAGCTCTCTTTCAGAATACCTATTTAAAACTAAAAGCAAAACAAACACATAAAAGTCCACAAAAGCTCTGTGTGTACCTTGCTACCTAGAAAGCAATTAAATCCATTATACTTTCTGCATTAGTTTTAACATGCTATGTCTCAGGGGTTACTGCAATGAGCATTAGTCATAAGCTAATCAGAAACAGAGGTGCTTAAATAATTCATAGGCTGCCTTTCTTCATGAAGAACCTCAATACACAGCCCTGTCATACCATGAGTGCAGTGCTACCAAAAGGCAGCTCACTTCACAGACGGTGTCAGTCAGCTCAGAGACGACAGAGGCAGTTTCTGTGAAAAGCCATACTCAAAGAGATGTAGAATGACCTGGGAATCCCTGCTTAGGGAAGCACATTTTTCTCCCAGAGGAGATCGGGGAGGCCTCTGATACACTCTGCTCTCCCCAGCACTTAAATGCCTCTCTGAAACAGTAAAACAGAGTAAAAACCCTTGGGTAAGAACCAAGATTAGAGTGATCGCCAAAAGAGTCTGCAAGAATCACCTACACCTTGGGAACTGGGAAGAAAAAGAGGGAGCTGCTCCTGGAGGCAGCACTTAAACAGCATTAGTCCAGGTCTGTGCATGTGTGGAATTTCTTGGGAGGCACAGTCATAGCACAGTTCCAGTCAGGAAAGGGAGACCCCTCTGCTGCTCAGTGTAGGGCTGGGGAGGGACCTCCAGCTGTTGTGTGTTTGAGCAGCCTAGCCTAATGACCCTACATCACAGCATCCCTAATGCCTAATAAAGGTTGCCTGTTTCTGAGAAGCCTGGCTTTTATGATGGCAAAATATCTGCTTGCTGCCAAAAGAATAATGTCTCTGACAGGGAAGAGACACTTCTGACCTTATGGGAAGAGTAGCTGTAAGAAAAAGTCATGCTAAAATTAGACACTAAGCCCAAAAGGAGTGGGTCTGCCTGTGACTTGCAAGGAGGGCAAGTCTCATGCTAATGGGTGTTCCTTGGACTGTGTCAAGGGAAGGACGCCAATGCAGCGGCTGGAAGTGGCATCTAATGAGGAGAGGCCAGGGAGAAGGCAAGGCAAGAAGGCATCGTGGCATCAGAGAGGTGACAAGGACACAAATGATGTGCAGTGGAGGGGAAGGAAAAGACAAGAGCCCAACTCACACCAGGGAACACCATCTTGAATCTGGTGTGCAACCACAGTGACAGGGATATGAAGGAGGCAGCCAAGCAGACAGCAAACAGTGTCTGTTCCAGATTGATGGACAATGTCTGACAAGTTCAAAGTGTAGGATGAGGGAGCTGGGGTGTAGACAAAAAAGGACAAGGAGATTCTCCCAGCAGAAGGGTAGAGCATGCTTTCAGCTGTCAGAACTGAAGGTCACAAATTCTCCCAAGCAACAGCCAGGGTGGTTAAGGGGCTTGACCTGTAAGATGGTGTTGTTTGGTTTACTGACAACTCTGGGAAGGGAAGGAAAGAAATCTCTTAGACTCCTGTGAGCTCCATTTCTGACTCAGGGTACATCAGCCAAGCATCCTCCTGCAGATTAAAAACATTCGTTACCTCTCTAATCCCCTGCTAAAAAACATTAGTGCAAACAGAAGCATGCATACAGCATGAATATAACAAAGATGTATGTGTTCAGCAGGCTGAAAAAACAGCTGGGAAAACCCCTGAAACCTAACAGCTAGAAAAGAAACTCCATCTTATACCGTGGATCAAAAGATTGTATTACTACACATGCTGGTTTGCCTTTCTATGTGTGTCATCAAGCTTGGTTAAGTTATTCTCACCATTAATTTCTTGTGTCAAGGAGTTCCACAGCTTAGCATGTGCTGTGTGCATCAGCACAGCTTGATTTGCGGTAGTGCTTTGCCTAAAGGAGCTGAACTCACTCTTATTTACACAGTGAATTCTCCTTATTCTACGCATGCCAAGAATTAAGGTGAATGTGAGATATCCATTAGCCCATAAACCCTGTTTGGCATCACAGTATAATGCCCTCAGACCTGCTTGCTTCCCAGCACTTGCAGAGCAAGGCCAGCAAGGAGTTTCCCAAGGCCCACAGACCCTGTTCTCATTACATGAAGATGCTACGTGCAGCTGGATAGAAGCCTCCATATGGCATTCTCAGCTAATCATACCAGACAGCCAGCACTTTCCATAAGAAGCACCTTTTTCAGCCTGTAGGTTCCAGTGGACTCCTCCACAAATACTGCTATTTTATCAAGCACCAGAGTTATCCAGTATTTGGGGACAGACTGAGTACAGTCCCCAAGCTTCTCCAGCAAAGGATCCATGTAAATTGTCATTCTCAGTGCTAGCACATGGGCAGAGGGTGCCTGGAGAGCCAGGGAAATCCCATCCCTATGTGCTCATGGTGGGGTCTGAAGCTCCACACACTCCATGGCTACACCATCCATGGTTCTCTAGGTGTAAGAGGATGGGCTGGGAGGCTGCTTGTGAGCACTACATGACTATCTGCAGCATCTGAACACAGCCTCGGTTTTGGCACGTGGGGACGCTGTTTGTCCCCCTCTTGCTGAGCCCACCAAAAAGCCCTAGCCTGTGCCTTCTCATTACAGCATCCTCTCAGGAGTCCAGCTTCCTCTCTGCCTAATGTCAAAACCAGATTGATATTTCAATTGCCACAACCTATAATGGACCTTGGTAAGATCAATCAATACACATTCCCTCATTTCCCCATGTCCGCTTGCTTAATGGAGGAAATAGCTGCTGCCTGAGACCTTGAAATTCAATGGGTCTTTAGTCCCCCTACAAATGTACTTGACTGTGAGTTTAGAAAAAAGTAAAAGCAGATCCTCATAATTATGTTTTTCCCTTTCTGTTTTTCAAAGGGAGAATGGAGCAGGCAAAGCAATTGGTAGAGTGTGACTATGGATCTTCATTGGGGTAAATCCAGCAGGACTGCTCAAGGATTTTCCCTTCAGCCATCAGGTCATCAACCTGAAATTCCTCAGAACTGAGCAAGTAAAAAAGTACCGGAAACCCAGCAGTTCAGAGGGGTTTGCAGTTTGCCTGATCAGCTTTCACCTATCTCAGAAGGGTGAGTGGTGAGAGGTTCTTCACCTTCTTTTTCTGTAGCGTGGAAGAAATGTGCTTATGGTGATGGAGACAAAGCCCTGTCACTTTGGTGTTTCTTATCCTCTGCAACTTAACTGCTAGGACCATGATAGAGATCACTTTCCTCCTTTGTAGAAACACAGCTTGATGACAAATCAATGACAGGAATGAATATACAAGAACAAACCACAGGCCACGGACATTAGTCTGTGTTTTGCTGAGAAAGTCTTACACTGTTCAGTGGGATATGGAGTAGTACAGGACAGGACAGGACAGGACAGGATAGGACAGGATAGGAGCAAAGCTGTCAGATCATGTAAAGCAATAGAGTTAAGTTCTGAAATGTTTAGAAAATTCAAAGGAAATCCACCGAAGGCAAATGCTTAGCCAAAACGCTGGCTCACGCTGGACCACGTAGTAGGCAATACAGCAGATAATACAAAACCAGCATCTATGAATTAATAAAACAGCAGAAGAAAAAGAAAAGAAATGTGGCAAAAAGATTTGGTGAGCAGCTGGGACTAACAGAGGAGAACCACATCAGAAGAATTTGACGTGCCCCTGCAGGGGTAAGAGGATGATGGCACCACCAATGTCAGCTCGTCCAGTTGCCTCACTATGTGTGCAGTCATGGCAGCAGGATTGTGCAGATGCTGTACATTGAAGGCAGTGGCCCTAGAGTTCTTTATTTGCACAGCTCTCACTTTTCCCATGCCTTTTCATCTCCACCCACAGGGTCACCTCTCTTACCATCCCTTTCTAGGCCAAGAAATGCTTTATTTATCCAGGGGCATTTGATGCCTCTATCCACATAAATTCAGCTTCCCTTTATTCTCTTGCACTTCTTTATATTCCCATTAGCACAGGTTTGAAGCAGAACATCAGCTCTTATAGCTCTTTACCAGGTTGTTTACTGCAGAATCTCTCTGAAGTCAGAGAAACGGCAGCCCTGGTGCCAAATTCCATTTTAACTACACAATCAGTTATCAGCCTATTACCATAATAAGGAGATTAAAAGCGCTGAGAAGTGCAGAGTTTACTCACGGCTGGGGACTTTGCTGCTGTCTTCCCAAGTCCCACAGGTTCCATTTTGTTCTGCTTGTCACTTTCCTCCAGGATCCCTGGGGAGGGAAGCAGGGGCTGGAAATAATGAGTAACACCATGTCCCAGCCAAGGCTGGGGAAGGGGATTCCTCACACCAGAGCCACTCAGGTGAAGTAAATCAGGCCAGGTCACCTTTCTTGGGTCCTTGAACATTTCCTTTCTTCTTTCAGTGTCTAACTTGAAACATTTCTCCACTGGCAAGGTTTCAGACATCTGTTACCCCTGCATTCGTTCTTCTGCCTATCATTCTTCTGGGGCCAGACTGGGGATCATTTCAGCCATCCAGAGTAATCCTGTCTGGATCCAACCCCATTTCTGCCTCCTATCTGCAGAGGGCAGAAGATAGGGTTTCAATGGCATATACTAATTCCCATGTACTTCTATTTCTAAGAGGCTCAAAAGATATTTCTGAAGTAACAGATGTGCTCCATCACAACAGGAAGAAGGCAGACGGAGACCAGGATGCTGATGGATGCCTCCTGTGAGCATTTCTCAGGAGTCTGCAAGACAGACCTGCCTCCAGACTGCAGCAGCTGAGTGCAAGCACAGAACAGAGCAGCAGTTGCAATTGTGAGTCACCTGCCACCCAAAGCAAACATCTCATCAAGACAAAAGCAGTGCCTGCATTGACTCCAAATTTATTTGTGTGGCAACACCAGAAACCTTCAACCATGGCATTGAAATCCAAGCATTTTACAAAAGCAATTATCTAACTACCAAGTTCCTGCTATTTTATGTAAGATCAGTAAAAGCCAGATTTAGTTCCTCTCCCCTGAGTCTCTGGTTTTATTTTCTGATCATCTGTTTTCTTTCATTCCCACTGCCCAGACCAATTGCTAATGACTTCAGCTTCTCTCTCCAGAAGGCAGGGAGCCCTCTCTTCAGGGATGGGAGACTGAATCAGGACAGGAAGGATGGAGACTTTTCCCTGTTTGGGGGCTAGTAAAGCTGCTCAGGTCCCTGCACAGGTTACTGACACAAGCAAGCCAGGTGGGCTGGCAGCAAAAGCTCTGTGAATTTCTGCCCCTGAGGTGTCTGAGCCTGAGAATAGGGGCTGGGGGAAGCAGGGATTAGGGGAGGCAAGAGCATTTATGAAGCTAACACACATATGCTATAACTATAGCAATGGGAACAGAACTGGGAGCATAGGAGTACATAGCCTCTCAATATTGACCTTGTGTGTTGAATTTTTTGTGGTCTGCAGACCCAGAATACATCTGTTGCTACAGCATAAGAAAGAACAGTGTCATCTCAGGATCCTGATCCCAAGTCAGGGTGAGAATTTACAGTATATTGCATAGACAAAAAGAAGTGTTGTAACATTGCTATACTGCAGAGGAGGCACAAAACTCCAGCTGTTGGTGATCACTAAGTACCCCTCCCCAGTTTTATAGTATTTTGCTTCACTTCCTGCTCTGCTACCCCTGTCCTTCCAATCAGCTGTTGTGCTTCAGGCTGCGGTCAGCTGCATTTCAAATGTTAGAATACAAACCATAAATGCACTCACACACACAATTGTTGTGCTGACCTAGAAACTTCTAGCTTTTCTTCTAGCAGAGTTTGAACCTGTCAGCACTAGTAATACAGTGCATTTCTATCACTCCCAGAGGTGATGGTAGTAGGAGACTCTTACACTAATGAGAGATCCAGGGACCAGTTATGATCCAGGAGAGGTTACACTGGAAAGTAAAGCTGCAACCAGCAAAGCAGTTAAGATGCAAGCAGGTTACAGGCTCTGAGATAGGGGCTTCATTACCCTCCACTACGTTAACCTTACACACAGACTCTCTCACACACACACACAGACACAGACATACAGACACACAGACACAGACACAGACACACACACACACAAGTTTTGACTCTAAACTCAGCCCCAGTAATGCTTGTCTTTCACTACTGCTGTGAATGCAGTTTCATTTCCCAAATGTCCTGCAATGGCTTGGGGCTTGGAGCATTCCTATGAGACTGCAAGTACCATCTGAAAAAAAGGTGGAATGGTAACACCTTTTCAAGTCTCTAGGTGAAAGACACTTGCAGGAAAAAGCACTGGGTATGGATGAGCTGTTTATGGCTGTGCATGTAATTGATATGAGACAGTAACAAGTCAAAGGGAGGGGAAAATATTTCAAGGGTCCCTGAAGAACACAGCATCTGCTTCGTGTCTCCTTCTGTCTGGATTAACCGCTGCCTGGTCCCAGTAAAGGCTCAGAGCTGGGGGTGGGGTATTGGTGTTCCCTGGAGATGTTTTTCTCCTGCACCTCTCTAGTTAAGATATCAGAAGTGAGATTTGTCACTTAACCATCTGGAATAGGAGATCACAGGAGGCTGCTGCTCCTCATCCTGTCACACTCTTTAACCGTGCTAATGTCATTCAGATGTTTCACAAAGCAGCCCTGACAAGCAGGCATGAAATTAAGATGTTTGTGGAGCTGGCCAACTGGGAAATGACAATGGCAGACTGGGGAAAGGCAGAGGAGGGGTGCACATTCAGAAGGAAGAAGCTGTGCTGGAATCTATTTGCTTCTTCTTTCTCCCATGGATCAGTTACAGCTTGGACCAGCTCAGACAGGAGGGCTGATGCAGTGGCATCTCCAGGCCAGGGAAAGTCTGGGAGCGACTCCCCTGCTTGCCCCTTGATGCTCTTCTGTTGTCCAACCTCAAGACTGAACCCAAGACAACCACTCATGTCCTCACTGAACTGGGATTTCTAGTATGAGAATTTCTGTCCCAGGGAAGTACACATATCCTGTGGACCGTTCTGTTTGGAAACAGGCCAAGGAAAGATGAGTTAGCCAGAAGCCAAGGCCACCCTTGATCCCCACAACACCACAGCCCTGTGGGCATCCTGTGCTCCTGCCTCTGTCCTAGCAGTGCTGCAAGGTGCTGGAGCAGCTGGATCTCATTTCACACTGCAAAGCAGTTTTATCAGCAGGGAGTTGACATGGGGCTTTAAAACACTTTCTAATTAAGGAGCAGGCCAGCCTGGAGAGCAATTAGGTTTGACGCATCCTGTATTTGAAGAAGTCTGTGTTGCAGGCTTTGGAAAAGACAGTGAACTTCAGCAATTAAATCTTGTTCCCATTCCTCCCTGACCTCCTCATTTGCAGGACCACCCTTGTTGGACAGCTCTCAACCAGTGCACCCACTGCCCTAAGGGCAAGGGTGCAGCTGGCACTGGGGTGGATGGCAGCTGGTGCAGGTGAGGTCAGATGTACTGTGTGTGGTGGGGAAAATGCACAGTGCAATTTAACCTGGAAGGAGGTAACTAAGGCAGCTAGGCACAGCTGCCTTGTTTAAACCAGCCCCTCTCCCATTCCCCCATCCTCAGGGCAAGAAAAACTGTGATTCCCTCTATCTCCTGGGCTTGGCAGAGATGTTGAGCTGCTGAGATGCACGAGATTCACGGCCAGCAGGGAAGTCATTTCAAGTGTGATACTGCCTGCAAGTCAGGAATGATGCTTCACTTCCCTACACACTCACAGGTTGCCTTTGAGTCAGCCCATGAAGCTGGGCATGTCTCAGTTTCCCCTGCTGAAAGACAGCAGTGAAATAGCTACAGTGAGAATATTTTGTCTATTCAGAATGCCATTAGAATTCATTAAAGGTATCTTTTCTTTATCTTTTGCTCTACAACCACAAAAAATATTTCTTCAAAAATTTCTTCAAAATTATCATTATTCTTTACATTATTGTCATTATTCTATACTTTATTCAATATCATTATTATTATTATTATTATACTTCACCTTTGCAGACATGTAATTTTGGGCAATAGAGGAAGACAAGAGAGTAGGTATTTCTTGTACAAATTTGTGATTTTCCTCCATCTATAAAGCCTAATGTCTGATAGAAAAAGCCAATCTGTTACACCCCCCCACCCCCAAAAAAAATGTGTATAGGAAAGATTTTTTTTTTGGTGAGAAAATATTTCAAAAGAAAACAATTATTTCCAATTAGAATTGAGAGTATAGCCTGTGGTGATAAGCTCACTCCACTGCTGGTCAGTTCCTTTCCTTGCTCTGCAACTGCCTGCTTGCCACCTTTGAGAGTAAGGAAGCAAGGGATCAGAAAAGACCTTAGGAATTCAAAAGCAGGGAGAGACATAGAGGGGGAGAGAAGGAAAGAAAACAGGAAGGAAGAAAAATGAAAAGGAAGAAAAGGAAAAGAGGAGAAAATGGGGAGAAAAGAAAAGAAAAGAAAAGAAAAGAAAAGAAAAGAAAAGAAAAG
>CM031859.1:81353846-81542568 GCA_018697195.1 Certhia americana | reverse complement strand
AGACCATGATGCTCTCACTGCTGCTAGAAATTAAAATGAAAACATCTGAGGTTAAAAGTCTGCCTGATGTTGCCCAATTTAGGGTAGGGAGATGGCTGCAGAGCACTAACTGAGAAGAGAAACACTGGGAAGGTGACAAAAAGAGGGGCAAGAGGAGTGGAAGAAGCAGGTGGCCACAGGACCTGAGCACACACCAGGGAAAAGACTCACAGTGCTCCTGCTCCTTGCTTTGGTGAGTACTAGGGCATTTTTTCTTATCTTCTGACATGGGGGAGTTCCTCCATCACCCCAACACCACCACCACCTCCCTTATCCACTCTTTTTTCTCTCTACTCTTCCTTCTTTTTCTGCTTCCAAGATACTTCACCATATTTCCATCTTTTTTTGTCCACAGCTTCCTTCATTCCTCTCTTTTCTCCTCTTCTCCTGCTTCTCTCTCCCCACCACCCTTTGTCTTCCCTCCAGCTCCCTGAGGAATTTTCTAATGACTCAAATGAAACTCCAGCCTTCTCTATCTTCAATAACCCTCCTTGCTGAGTCCCCAAGAGGACCCTGCCATGCACAGCAATTAGAAAACCAGTGCCTGGGGCTGCTGCATTTGCAGTGTCAGCATGGAAATCCTCTCTGCCCTCTTCAAGAAGAGAAGCAGGTCTCCATAAAGTTGGGAGCACTGTCAGCATGGGGACAGAGGCTACTGCAGAGTCTCAGGAAGGCTTTCCTAAGCCATCCAGGTCCCTTTCCCTCTATTCCTGCCCTGCCTCATGCTAGCAGCATGTTAGCCCAGCAGCAGTACAGCGCTTCTTGTGTTCCTCACATCCAGAAGTGCCCCACCAGCCAGTGACCACGAGGGAATCCAAAGTCTCTGATCCCACTTGGGGTGGAAGCAGTGAGTAAGAAAATGCTGTTCTTCTGCCCTTAGAGATGTGGGTGGCTTGAACAGAAGTTTCTAAGTCCTTCCCATACAATGCAAAAGGTTTCTCTCTAAAGCCTCTCGTTCCCTTACACCTCCTCCCTTCAACCAAGCTATCAAAACCACCATCAATGAACGTTCTGAATTTCCAGAGAACTCGGCTCCAGTGTGACCCTTTCAGCTGTGGTTCTCTCCAAAATCTCATCTCTTTGTGCCCTCATTCCTCTTGGTAAAGCATCCCAGACAAAGGCAGACAAAGCCAATGCCTCTCTTGTGTGCTGATGAAAAGCGTCTTTCAAAAAGCCTCCTGGGAAATGCTTCCCATTAGAGTTAATTCCGTTGTTCTTTAATACTATCTGCCCCTCTCCTCTGCTTTGTCTTGGTTAGCCTCTATTTGTGGGAAAACAAGATCTCAGAACAGGATTCATTTCACTGTTGTTTTCCTTATCTCAGCAAGTGACCCTGTAGTCTCTGCTTGGTCAGGTGAGGCAAACAGACTCTTCCATGACATCATTTGTCTCCTACTAAGGTCAGTGTTTAAGTCAGACAAAGCAGGTCCTAAAAACACCGTGTCCTCTGCCGTAGGGAGAACGGGAGCAAGGGGCTCAGAGACAGCAGACAGAGGCAGGCATGCTGCCTCAGGGACGGCCCCCACCCACCCTGCCCCTGGGAGCCCGTGGATGCTTGTGGGGGGACAATGGATCTGCAAGGAAGGTGCCAGAGTGAAACAAGGGTGCAGATGAGCACAAGATACACGGATCACTGGGAGTAAAAAAATCTCAGGAGGAGAAAATGAGCTAAACACGTTCGCAAACCCCTGGTCCCCAGGAGCCGCCAGCCCCTCCCCACAGGCTCAACCTTGCAGGGCTGGGGAAGGCAGCCTTGGTTTTTCTGTAGCAGCAAGGCTGTCTTTCACAAGGCACCATCTGGTTCTTTTTTTTCTTCTTTTTTTTTTTTTTTTAATTTTTTTCCCTGCCGCTAATGGGTCATTTCTGGGGGATTTAAGACCTGCAAGCCCTCTTTAAAACTGGTTTTTATCTCATGCATGCCTTGGTGAGCCGAGGCAGCAGGCTCACTGCACGCAGGCACTCCCTGAGCAGCCCCGGGATAAGCAATTAAGCAGCCACACGCCAGGTCGGGATTAACAGCTTTCCTGTTTGTCTTGAGACCTTTCTAATTGCTCTTTCCGTGCCTCTCCTCAGTCCCCCTTCATCCAACCCCTCCTATCACATCACTCTTCTCACCTCAGGCAAGCCCCCGGGTGTCCGGACAAGGAGTTGAGGAGCACAGGTGACACCCCAGTGCCTGCCTTGCAAAAACTGCCCCACATGACAAGGGTGCCTCTGCTGACAGGTGTCACTCACTTGTCCCCAGCTCAGCAAAGCAAGGGATTTCGAGGTTGGCTCCGGCACGTAGGCACTCAGGTGTTCACCAACAGAAAGGTGCTGGTTTTGTCTGAAGGAAGGCAGAGAGGAGAAATGAAATCCTTATTTCAGAAGCTCATTGTAGGGTAATTATCAAACAGCAGCAGTAGGCTGGGATGCTTGCTAATTAGGCCACATTCTTTATGACTAGTTATTCTAAGCTGTAATTTGACAGACTTTGGGGGGGGGGGGGAGGAGGGACGTGCACATAAATTTGTTTTTAATTACATTTGGTATGCTAATTTCTGATATAAAATAAATATTTACCAGAAGCAATATTTCTTCATTTCACGCTGGCTGCACTCTGGCATTTATCGAGGGTTACAAACAGACTGCTATCACCCGGCCCTCCTTGCTGGCAGATCTTCCCCTCTCTCCTTCCCTCCCCTCAGCCTGAGGGAGAGGGGTGGATCCAGCTGTGGCTTGGGAAGGGAAAGCAGCAGGGAGAAGGAGTCCCAGTGTCTTTCCCTTTGTCCAGTGCCCACATGCCCTTTTACTGACAGGGTACTCTTAGCTAGCAGCTGGCTACCACTCTATGGCTGAGAGCCTGCCCAGGCACCCCTCTGATGAGATGGGAGATATTGTTCTCCTTAGAGACAGCCTGGCTCTTGTGTGGCAAGAGTGCCTCTCCAGCAGCTTCAAGGCTACAGACCTCTATTCCTGCAGCCTCTTCAACCTTTACAGTTTTCAAGGCTTTTCTTTTCCCTCTTTTTCTATGTATCAATTAACTAACATTTCAAGAATGGAAAGCTGCTGCAAACTGAAAGCCACAAATATTTCATTGTGGTTTTGACAGTCTGGGAACTTTTCCTTCCCTACAAATGTATGTTCTTACACATATTTTCTTTTTTCCCATCACTGAAGTGAGCTCTTATTGCTACACACTCTGGATGTCAATAAACTGGAGTTTTCCAGTGGAAAACACCATTGCTGTGTCATTTCTCGATCAAATATTAGTTCAAACTGCTCAGGTTATTGCAAAGTGTACACTTCTATCCCAAGCAGGTAACTTCTGACCTGGTGCTAAGTAGTATCTCACTGCTTGACCTGACCTGTGCTGTCCACCCTGAGCCAAGATAGTCAAGAGACACTTGCAGATCCATCTCCTGATGTTCTGGTGATATAACATGGAAGAAGTTGGAGTGACCAGGGTTTAGGATGTGTATTACCTCCAGCAATCCTTCAGATGGATTATTCCCATGACTCAGATCACTTTGATTTTTTTGATAAGGTATGGACTTCTGTGGTATAAAGGGAGTTCATACTACCACTGTGCCATGAGAAGCATGTCAGATGCTTTGAATCGCCCAGCAACTGGAGAACCACCCTATTATAACCAAAGAACTTCTTTTTTTTTATGTGGGAGTTACCTCTCAGAAAACTCTTGCCCTTCTGTAGTGCCAATATTTGAAATTAAACTCTTCAATAACTTAATATCTTGAGGCAGTAAGGGAAAAGACACAGAGTTTGGGGTTTGAGAAAACTGTCTATGGGGGATCAGAAAGAGCAAGATGAAGCCCATCTGAGTAGCAGAGCTCTGGGGATGATTTAGCCTTGCACTGTGTGCACAAGCATTTAATCCACTCTGTTGACACAAACTACCGCATGGGAACTCATCCACTGATTAGCAGTTAAGAGAGTTTGTATACCCAATCTGAAATTTTTCAGAAATGCTTAATGGCTATGCACTATTTAATATTTAACACAAGTTCTTCCTTCCCTTGCAGATTAGTTGCATTTAGGCTGATGGCACAAGCTGCCTGCTCCCAGTCTAACACCTGGCTGCAGGGTGGACAGGGGGCAGGAGGACAGGAAGTCATGAAGGCCAGCAGCATGGAGACAGATCAGTCAGCTGACATTGTCCTACTTGTAGATTGGCACACAGAACAGAGCCTGGGCTTGGTGGAATTCCTCTTTTAATACCACATTCCTCAAGGACAGCCATTTGTCTCTTCAGCTTGGTGCTTCTTTGTAGGTGGAAATTACTTGATGGAATGCTGTAATGGAGATGACCCACTTATCCCATCTGGGGACCCCATTCCTGACTGTTGCAATGCCATCTGACTAGTCTGTTCCCAGGGATGCCCCAGCCAAATTATCTTTAAGTGTGTTTATCAGATCCTCTGGAATTCAAGGTTGCTGAAACAACAATAGTGCTGAACTGAGAAATCTTCAAGGCCCCTCAAACAACAGTCAGGCTAAATCGAGAGCAGAGATGCTGCGAAACTGGTGGCAAAGAATGAAAGCACTCAATAAAGAAACACCTGAACTTTGACCAATCATTTTTCCAGAGACCCTTGTACGGCTTGAGTGAAAGAAATCTATCAACCAAATGAGCAATGTGTGAAAGTGTAAACAGTAGTCTTAAAAATGTGTAATTGGGGTTGTAATTTAAACAATAAAGAGCTTCTGCGTAATCATATTAGTTCAGTGTTCAAAAATTCCTTTCATCTGCACCCTCAGCACTTCCAGTCTTATCACCAAGCACCCCCAGATAAGTATCCTCATGTCTTCTCCCTTCAGTGGAACCAGGGAGAAGGTTTCCAGCCTGGGAGACTCACAGTGACAGTCATCTTTCTTTGCTCACAGTGACTCCCACTGCTCCAATCCCCCCAGTTTTGCCTCTGCCTTTCTGGCTTCAGCTCATTCACAGCCTTCAGCAGAGTCAAGATCTCCCTCAAAGTCTTTCCCAAGTTCTGCTTGTGACAGCATTTGAGTGCCACAGGTATTAATGAATTATTCATCAGTGCTTCCCCTGTTGAATCCAGTGGCTTTATTATCTTTACACCTGATGAACTGAGGCACAGAAAAATCATCCAAAATTATCATTAATTTGGGATGCTAGATTTGCAAAGATCTTGAAGGCTCATTTTTTCAGGGTTTACATGGGTTTTTATGTGTTTGAAGCATGAGTCCATCTGGTTATAAGAAGGAACAGCACAAATCAGGCTCGTCATTCAGGGAAGGAGTAAATGAGTTGTTTTCAATGAATGTCTTATCTTATGCCGCCTTTCCCTGACAGCAAGGAGCAGAATGACAGAGGAAGAAAGCAAGCCAGTCTCTTGGGGTGGGCAGCATGAGATCATTCTCCTGCATTTTGCATTTTCCTCATTTAGTCCTTCCTAATATTCACCATGAGCAGTAGCTAGGGCAGGACTTGGAGAGGTAGCTTCCTCCAGCCTTACCCTCACCTGCATCCCAGGGAATACTCCTCTAGAAAATGGGGAAGTGGGGAAACAGCTTTCAGCAGTAGTACTGTAGGATGCTTTGTGGACTGAAAACTTTACCATGATACAACAGAGTAACAGCTACACCAGACGAATCACCCTCTAGAAGTGCTGTCAAATTGGGCTGCAGGAGCTACAGGAAGGCAGAGCAAGCTCAGCAAACACAGGTGCTTCTGAGGCCAGAGCAGGTCAGATACAGTCTCTACGGAAAATAGATGGGCCATGGAATTTGCAAAGATGCATGGCTTTTCACTGGGGCAGTTCTAGTTAGGTTGAGTGGAATTTTACAGACACTGATTCCCATCTCCAACATGTAAGCTTGCACTTCCCACCCATCTGTCAGAATTTTGCTCAGTGTGGTCAGAGCAGTGGTGTTTGTTTTTTCCCTAATCTTCTCTTCAGAAATGAATGACCCAATTTAGATGAAACATTAAAACAGCCCAAGGCATATTTTCAGCTTTGAAAACCCCAGCTTGCACAGTTAACATATGGATCAACTTTGGAGCAGGCACATAGGAATCAAGGTTTTAAAACTAGTGGTTCTAGTGTAGCAATGAGTCTGGATGTAAGGAAAAGATACCAGAGCCAGGCTAGTGATCAAGCCACAGGATTTCCAGCTTCTCTTTTTGTTTTGAGTGTCATTGTGCTGCTTTTGGAAATCACAGCAATGACACAAGACCTGAACTGCACCAGAAGGCTTCACTGGAGGACTATGGAGATTCCTAAACACTATTCCCTTCCTCCCTTCTTCTCCCAAGACCAAAGAAAGCTCCAGCTCTCTTGTGTTTCAGCCATGGACTAATTTTTATCTCTTCTCTCTGAAGAAGACTTCAATATGTAAGGAAAGACTTTACCCTACAAATTCTCACACTCATCCCTATCTTCAAATTTCATCCCTTACTCCTTATAGAAACCCTTTAATCTGAGTCAGAAAGCAAGCTTTTATCAGAAAGCACCTACTTTCACCAGGCTCCACAGCAGAACAGTGAGGTACCAGAAAGCCTCTAACATATCAGCCATGGCTCTACGGATCTTAACACTTTAAGCACATTCTGCAGGTCCACATCAAGCTGTTTGTTGTTGTAGGGTAGTGAAAGTGTGACCAAACGTGTGACTCAGTGATAAACTGGACAGCTGTGTCAGCTTCAGGGAGGGAAATCTGAGTCTTGCACCTACTTCATTATTTGGAAGAAGGAAAGAGATCTAATCCTGCTGACAAGCTTTCTCCATGCTCCTGGAATTATTTCCCTTGGTTTGGAGATTCTCCATCCCCCACATTTTTCTTCCACTTCGAACTCTGCCAAGTCTCAGTCCATTTGAATTAATTTTAAAGGCACTTTTTAAAGCCTCTCACAAAGTATTTCATGATGTGTTCCAACAGGAGCCATTGGAAAAAAAGAATCCCCTCCTTTATTATCCCAGCTGGAAAATGCTATTTCAGTGCTCCATAAAACGGTTGTGTATCATGCCCAGAGGGTCTTTGCTGCAATTTAAAGCCCAGGGTGGGTGAAATGTCAGCTACAGTTCAGCCAAGATGGGATCCCTTAGGCTTTGAAATGCGGTCTGCGGCTCCCTTAATGCCACCCTGTCCTCCTAATGGGTATGAAAAGGACACAGGGGGCACCAAATGATGAGAAATTAGCATCAGAAACTGTGTTCACTCTTCCTCAGTCTGGAATGTCATCACACCTAAAACATTACAGACTGGCAGACAGAGAGATACGGGGGCCAGCTCTGTTGGTAGAAGCATGAAAGGACATGAAGAGGACACATATCATTGTCCCATGTATGCTGGAGGCTAATTTCTTAGCAAATCTCATAAAATTTTACAGGTATCAGCTGGTTAAACCAAAAGGATGATGACTGGGATCAATCCCCCTCCAACTCTTCTATTCATAGACTTCAGCCACTCTTCTCCCCAAATAGGATTGTTCCAGAAAAACAATGTGGAGAACACAAAGCACATTGAGGAGAGGTAACTTGCCTGAAACAGCCAAAAGGCAGGCAAGAAAAGCTAGGAGTGATGAGAGCTAAGCTCCTGTCCTCAGCACTAGACTGTGGCCAAATGAGAGCCCAGGCGCTCACTCTCTTGAGTCCAGCTGTGACATTTTCCTGTCTGACACCTTGCCCAGTGCATTGCCTTGGATGTGTGCCTGGCTAATGAGATGACAGGAGACAGGCATGAAGAATGAACCTCACATGGCTAATCCTCTACCTTTCAAGTGAACAAAAAGCTCTGTCAACAGCACTCAAACAAAAAGAAAAAATAAAAGGATTGTTTATATTTAGCTGGTGCTGTGGAACCTGCAGGCTGCATGCTAATTAGTTGAGGAAAGTAATGAGCTCAACCTGAGGCATGGGGAAGAAGAGAAGGTCTAAATACAAACATTTTATCCTAAGTGTTGGGATGGCAGAAATTTTTTTCTTCTGGGTAGTTTGTTTCCTTGTTTTTATGAGAGAAAGTCATAAGGTACTTCAGTGGATAATGACAGCCTGGTAAATACCTGGTCTCCAAAGAGGTCTTCTATTTGACAATTACTGTTCCTGATCAGGATTGCTATTGGATACCTTGTTGAGTGGACAGCAGCAAGGCCATGAGTTGGTGCTGCTGATTGTGATCATGTGGCACAGGCACAAGGACAGGCACAAAGCTCCCTAATCCCTTCATTTAGACCACAGCTGTGTGTCACCTCCAGGCAGGAGGAAATAAATCCAGGTTAGTGTCTGGTGTTAACCACAGCAGAAAAGTCATAGTCAGTGCTGTGATAACAAAGGATACCATTTTGCATGTTCTTTCCAGAAATTCCTAAGGAAGTATATCCTGGGTAAGGATGATTCTCTGCTTTTATTTGGCTTTTACTGTGGATAGAGAAGATATCCCTGCTGAAATGCTGTGGCATTGTGGCAAGTTCTCCAAGCAACTCTCTCACCTCAGGGAGCTCTGCATGTGAGCAGAAGGCTCATTTATCAGGGAAAAGCAAAGCAGAGCTTTTCCTGGAGTAAAGAAAAGCAGCAAAGAAAATGCCTTTCTGCCCAAGAGCATTCTATTCCCCCTGATTCAAATACTCATTCAATTAGGTTTGGTCAAATTAAGGTAGGTCTCTGGTTTGCTCTGGTTGAGGCTGGTCTGATGGTTCTTTCTGATTCTGGTCTGGTTTGGCCATACCATAGATTTTTTTGTATTTCACATAGCTTGGTTTAGTTTGATTTGCTTCAGCAACTCTCAGCAACTCATGATCAAAGGTTTTTGCCAGGTTGGCAGGTTCTGCCACATGAAATCCCAATGAACACAAAATGAAAAAGAAGTTATTTTCCAAGCAGACTCAAAATTGTAAGAAGGAAAACCCAAAAACCCTTAGGAAAAAATTCAGATCATTGCAACCAGCAAAACTAACAATGGGCTCAGTGGCAGCCTGGAAAACTCAGGCTGATCTGCTAGGAATGACAATAAGATCAGCTACTGCTTTAATCAACAGATTGAAAACAGCAGGGGGGTTCTTCCAATTTGCTTTAGGCTGACAGCTTCCAGAGATTTTCCTCAAGGTACAGTGAAGCCTAACCCCTCTGTTGCCTGGCTGAGGATGATGGACACACCATGAGGGTGCCAGTGTGGGATTGTCCACAGCTCAGTGGGAGAAACCCCTTGTCACAAAGGCATGGAGAACAACACAAAGTGTTGAAAAACCCAGTCTGGTTTGGACATACAATGGGCCACATTGGAGTGCAGCAAGGAAGAAGATCAACAAGTATCTGTGATCTACCACACACTCAAGTCTTATATCACAGGTCACCCTTAGCAGGTTCCTGCCTTATCCCAGGTCTCAACCATTTGGGGTTTTCTCCTGCACCTTTTTTCACCCGGCACGGAAGCAGGAAGGAGTCTCTCCTCTGGACATTATGGAGGAAATAAATGATACTATAATAATGATAATGAAACCAAATCTTCCCAAAAAAATGATGCAGTATGTGGGTGCTTGAACGACTCAGACAGCTCTAAAGTTTGCAGAGCTGCATTTTGCACTGTGTGAATGTGGGCCGCCTCATATACACACAGGCTTAGGAACTCCTTGGATTGCAATGACCTTGCTGTCTGTGAGGCAACAGTCCCAGCTCAATTTGAGATGTTCTGGCACTTTGTACACTGGACCAAGGCAAAGGGAATTGCAGTCTAATGAGATGCCGGTCCCAACTGGCATGCTGCTCAAGGAGGGAGCGGGCAAAGGAAGCTCTGACAGTAAAAGGCAGAGAAATTAATAGGAAGAACAGGAAGGCAAAGTGACAGACCTGTTTCCTCCCCAGATAACAAGGGGGCAAGGAATGGAAATGAGGAATGGAAGGGATGATGCGATCAAGGTTAATGTAGACGGGATGTTGCACTGAACAAATAGCACAGTTAAAACCAGGTGAGCAGCTGGTACGCTCTAGAAATCTCCATGTCTGCTGAAACAAGAGACTTTGTGGTGCTGGAGAGGCCACCAGGAGCCCCAGGTCATGGGCTAGAAAACAAGAGCCACTGTAGGTGGGAAACTGCAGCCCTGTCACTGAGCACTCTGGGTTACACCCCTGTGGGGCTATTATTTGCCCAGACATACAGTCTCAGCTAGATGCGCTGCCACAGCTCAGGAGATCTCCACAGGAGACAGTGGTGGGTAAAGGGGCCAGAGGAGAGTGAGTCCAGCATGCAAGTTCCCTGATTCCATCCAGATTGATGCAGCAGAACAGGGGCTGGGAGCAGGGGGCATTGCTTAGGACCTGGGGTGACTGTCAGGACAGAGTGTGGCTGGTGCAGAGATAACACCACCTGCATAAAGAACAGCGGTTTGGACAGAGAGACCTGGGTGAAGCAAGGGAAAACCCTGACTGGGACAAGGGTCACATTCACTGAGCACAGGATCCACTCCCAGTTGCCAGTTCTGGCTCCCACACTCCCAAAGTGTTCTTCCTCTAGGATCCTGGGCCAGCAGGGTCCAGAGGATCATTTTACACCTTGCAGACTTTGTCTGCAACAGTGACTGACTGTGCAGAGCTGTATCCAAGCCCTGCAACCTTTCTCTTTCCTTCCACTTTGCATTTGCTGCCTGGCTCCTTTCCTGCACAAATCATTTTCTTGAGCAAACAAAATTTACAGCAATGGCAAGCATGGTCTACAGAAAGGAAGGCTATTATTGTTCTCTCTGGGTAAAGTGGGCTCATTATGAGCTCTCTCCACAGCTGGTCAATATTGCTTCCCTAGAGGCTGAGGGACATTTCATAATTCTTCAAATTACTTTGTTCATCTCCTCTGCTTTTCAGGGGTATTTATTGAACATTTTGTGTAAGCAGCTTTGGAGTAGAACAGTACACATGAAGCATGGGTGCAAAACACTCTTGACTAACATGAAGTAAGCAAGTGGGGTCCCCCAGCATTGTCCCCCCTGGCCACCAGCTGCCTCAGTCTGCTGAGGGTGGTATCACCATCCTTTTCCAACACTGCTGGTGAAACCAGATTCTTCCTACTGCTCTGCCCCAACGCTGAAAGTAGAGACAGAGTTGGCAGTGAGGATGAGGGAGCAAAGTCTGTTTCTGGCTACAGTTTGAAGCCATGGGTGAAGTCTTTTGTCTACATCATAGACACACCACAAACCCCAAGATGGAGCTGAACACAAACTCGTAAAGCACCTTCTGTTCAGATTACAATAAAATGTGTTAAACTGCTGCTCACCATGATTATTTTCCAATTACATTTCAGTTTAGCTCAATTACTTTCCCATTACTGCTCAGTGAATCTTCTTCGTTTTTTCTTTTAACTGGCTTCTCCATGTTTTTTCCCCCCTGAGGCCAGCTCTGCTGTCTGACCCTCTGACAGAGCAGCAGAAACCAGGTCTCAAGCATCCCATGCATCTTCAGCTCGGAACTGATCCCAGGGGTGGCTGCAATACCACATGGGCTGCCTCTCTGGGGTGGGAGCTTCCTTTATTCACCCTTACTTAAGCTCTGGGAACTTCCTCTTTCCCCCACAGCTGATACCACATCTCTCCTTTCTCTAGCATTGGATCCAAGGCCCTTGGTGCAGAACTGCAACCTGTCTGTGAGGCTTACAAGACCCAAGGGCTCAGAGCAGCCCTTCCCTTTGCAAGGCAACAACAGAGCTCAGTGGGCATTTTAATCCCTCTTTCTTTTTGTTCAGTAATCCTCATCTCTCCCTCTCCGTGCCTTTGCTCAGGCCTGGGAGACATAGGGATCTCTCTCTGTTTTGGATACATCCCTATTTAGGAGGTTAATTACAAAAACTGTAATTCTATGGCCCTCCTAATGTTCAGTGGGACAAAGGTTAATTGATGGGATTACAGCTCATAAACTGAATTGCAGTCCTTAGTGGGATGGATGATTTCAGGCATATGGGCTGCAATTATTTCTCCCTCTTGGCTCATCGGGGTTCTGCTAAACCCATTGTAGGGACCTAATGACACTTAATGGCATGAAGATAAAGCAGTTAATAGTCACATAACTTTCTGAAGTTGAGTGGTCTTAGAGCTGAACTGACTACCACAGGGTGTTTTTTGAGCAATGGACTTAGAAGCGCAATAACCATCATATTGAGTAATACCAGAGACCCATCTTCTGTGACAGCCTGCCTGCAAACAGCAGCAGGTGAGGGCAGAACAAGCTTGGCACAGGATTTACCCAGATTACTGTCCCAGCCACCTTTGGCTTCCAGACATACTAAGTTATGTGGATCATTCCTGTCTTTAATACTTCCTGGATTTTTAGCCACAGAGTTGTCCACTCACATTTGAGATGCTCAAGATGCCTGCTCCCAGACATTTCACAGCTCATCAATGCCCCTGGCATGGAGTCACATCCTCTGGTCTCTTCTGAAACCTGTTCCTTTGTACCCCAGCCTAGTCCTGCTGCTGAGACAGAACAATTGCTCTTTGTTCTCCTTCTCTGTGGTACTCACAATTCCACACCTCCTCACCAGACTCTTCCAGACAGGGGAGTCCGAGCCCAGTTAATAATTTTTCACACCCCAGTCACTTCCCACCTTTGGTCATCTCTGCTGCTCTGAGCTATTTTTAGCTCTATTATATAAAAGGCATTCGAGTTGGAGAAGCCAGAGCTGTACACCCTACTCAGCACACAGTGGCATAATGACATTCTCTGCTTTGCTTTATTTACCTTCCTGTGGCTGGGCTAGCAGGAGCTTCCTCCACCTCTGAACCATCTTATTGAACTGCCATACAACAGAAGTGTGATACCGAGTTTGCAGCACATACACGACCCAGCGCAAGATTTGGATGAAGAGCTTAAAGTAATGTAACAGACCCTCTTAGCACTCAGATTAAAAAAAAACCTCCTACACTCAGGTCTTCCAAATCAATTGTGTCCTCACAAACAGCTATTTCATTGCAGTCCGTTCTCCATAAGAGCTACAAAGCAGGAGAATTAGAGCAAAAGATACCTGACTGATGCCGAGTTACACCCAGATGTAATTCTTAGAATGTGTGCAAAGCACACAAACCGATAGCTTTTCCTCGTCCCTTTCCTCTCTGCTTCAAAATCCTCTCTGGGCAGAGACTGAGCACAGGAGGGACTCTAAGCCTAAAAGGAATCAATATGCAAGGAGTAAGAAAAGCTAAGAAACTGTACTTTCTCTCACAGTGAGCACATTTCAGCATTAAAATTGCCATCATTCTGGATATACAAATATTGAAATCCCACACAGTATTTCCAGGGGTTGCTGGAAAGACCATTTCTTCCAACCATGCAGTAGGATTTCAGATGTGTTCTCTGAATTTCAATGATGACCATGCAGATGAACAAAATAATGCACATTTTTGATGGCACATTTGGCGAGAATGACATATTAAATTTACAAGAATAAATTCAATTAGTAGAACCAATCATTCCCCAGCATTTAACTTATTTACACTGAATAAACACATCAGAAAATCCGCTCTCTAGAGATTGTGTGCAAATGCCTGGCAATGGGAATGTACTCCTTAGTGCGTTTGAATATAATGGAAGGAAATTAATAATTTTTTTAAAATAATAATTATTTTGCGTTTATATCAAACGTTGCATTCGATGATCTCAAAGCACTGAACAGATGGAGAGTGATGCAGTGCTGCCTTTTTGCAATCCTGAGCATTTGCTTACATGAAATTATACCTATAGTATCCCAGTATTTTACTGGCTGCAGTGCACAAGCCCTGAACACAGCCATCCTGCAAGCTCCCTCTCTTTGCCCAAGCAAAGGCAGTCCGTGATCACAGATGCCACAGAAAGAGCAAGCAGTCCTGCAGGCACACAGTGGCTCTTCAGTAGGACAGGGCTTTGTGCAGGGAAACTGCTCAGATGGTGCTGAGGAAACAGCCAGGCTTCACTGTTACAGAAAGAACAGTAATACTCAGAAGACCCTGCCAACCAGTCCCAACAGGACTTGTCCCTAAATTCAGACATCATTTTAACCTCAAAGGGCTTTAGTACAGAGAGGCAGAATGTCCAATACAATCTTGTTTTTGTACACAGACTTTTTTGTCTCTGCCAGCAGTGACCAAGAGGCAAGAGAGCTTCACATCAAGCCCCTGATAGTCAATAAGGCAATGTGTTGCTGCTGGGAGAATACAGTCATTCTCACCTGTTCCCTAACAGCCTAAAAGAGCCAGGAGCTTGCCAGCCTCTGCTGTTACCTCTAGATTTCTCTTAGGTCCCTTCTCATGTTACACCCCTTTCTCTCACCTCCCGATGACAGCTAGCCTTCTCCAGAGGAGCAGAAACTCCAGCAGATGCTCATGCTTCACATAATGGGGCTGAAGGGAGTGGGTTGTGATGCAGTTGGGGCTCTTTGAGTCTCTGCCTTCACTAAGGAATGCAGATGGGAATGCTTGAACTCTTCACAAATGGCTGTCACAGCGTGCCTGAGTGATGCCTGGTGAGGGGCTCACTCTAACTTGGCAGTGGAGATGATCTGTATTATACAGACCAGCTCTTCCCTCCCCGCCCTCCACCACAAGCCTCCGCTTTTCTTCCAACTAATGGCTGCTTCAGCAAGTCCCTTCAATAGGCTGCTTGAAAGGCACAGCTCTACTGCAGAGGGAGGATGAGATCAAACAGGAAGGAGGATAAGGAAGGCAGGTAGGGATCAGGAAGGAAAGATGGAAGTATGAGAAAGCAGGGTGCAGAAGGCAGTGAGGGGAAGACAGAAAGAGTGATGGAAGGCTTATTTTCAAGTTGTTAATAGCATGGCCCCGACCATACTTTCCTAAGACACTGGACTCTTCAGCCATTAGGAGAGAGGAAATCCGAGAAGTGGGGCAGATGGGCAAGCTGTAGTCACAGCAGCTGGACAAAAGATAACTCCCAAAGAAATTTGGTTCTTGATCTTGTAAGCAAAATGCTGATGACTTGGTGCTCTCGTTTCCCAAATGACTCCCTTCACTCCTCCCCACCCCAGAAAGCTGTTCCTGCCCTCCCAGCCCCCCAGCAGGAAAGGTGCCCAAGGAACCCCACTCCTTTGGGTGCCAGCAATGTTTGGTGGGGAGAACAGCCAAGGCAGAGCAAATTCATGCCATTTTCTGTTCTCTGTCTGCAGGTTCATTTGCTCTGTCGAGCCTTGGCCATGGTTTTGCAGAGATGCCCAGGGTCACTTTATCTTGCCTGTTTGTTTGGGCAGCCAGTCAAGCAGCTAACAGCAGAAACAACAGGAATTTCTCTTTTGTGCGTGCAGGCAAAATTAAATGAGATTTGAACTCGCTGCTGGATCTGCACCAAATGAGCCCCCCGGGGCATAAGCTGTCAGGCAGTGAGGAGGGGCCGACAGCGAAGTGAGAACCTTCCCTGCCAGAGCAGCACAAGCAGCACAGCCAGGAGATCACCCCCGCTCCTTCAGAGCAGTAGCTGCCAGAACCCTGCTTGCACTGCCTGCCACAGAACAGACTGATGGTCTCTGTCCTGCTGCCACCTCCACAAGTATTGAGAATGAGAGGCATGGGACACACACCTCTGCATGCCTTGGGATACATATCCAGCCTACCCACTCCCCAGACTTCCAAAGGAACTTGTGTGTCCTCCAAAATACTCACTGGACTCAGGCCCCTCTCATGACTTCTGTTTTGAGCAAGCTTCAGGAATATGAGGGTATCCTTGGTCAGCTCCAGGAGGAATATTCGGCATTGCTCAGCCACAAATTTTTCTTGCAAAGATGCTGGTAGTGGCTTCCAGGAGCCCAAATGATGCCTTAAATTTTAGCCTTAAGCTCCCTCCTCTTGGCTGAATGCCCTGGGAAATCCAGTTCCTGGCTGTCATAGCAAACAACTGATCCCTTTCTATGCTGTGCCTTGAAATCTGCAGTGAATGAGAGGTACTAAAAATGGATCTGCTCTTCAGATGTGACTGACGCTTCAGCAGGGGTCATCCTGCTCTCTGTGTGTGCTCAGGACTTGCTTTTCTTAGCCCACTGTTTTCCCCTGCTACTGCCCTTCCTACCCACCCACCCTGCCAGGCCTGCCTAAAAAGAGCATGAAGACAACGAAAGCTGCTCCAGCTCTAAAAAGCACTACTTGCACACATATTTCCTGTTTGAACCATCTCCATCAGGTGCCACAACTTGCAGCTCCTGCCCTTTCCCAACCAGACTTGGTCCAGCAGGCAGTTGAGCCTTACGTTTCCTCCTGCCTGCTCTTCTGGCTCCAGCTGAGGTGCAGAATGGCAAGACTAACACCCACAGTGCTGGGCTACCCATGTGCGGGTGAGGAGGAAAGGCAGGAGAAGCCCTCTACAAGTAAGGCTGTTCCCCTAGTGTTGTAGCTGGAGCACTTATGGACATGGGTTTAGCAGTGGGCTTGGCAGTGCTGTGTTAATGGTTGGACTTGGTGATCTTAAAGGTCTTTCCCAAACTAAACGATTCTCTGATTCTAACAGTCTGGACAGGCTGCATCAGCTTCTGCTGAAGACACTTGTTCCTTAATCCCAGCCTCGTCACAGTCTCACAGCCGTGAGGTTGCTCTGTGGAGCAGCTGGCTGGGAACAGTCTCCTCCTCCAGCCTCCTGTGCTGGCTGCTGGCAGAGAGGCCTGAGATCTCCATCTCTGGGAGTGCTCACACAGGAATCAAAGACTGACCAGGTTGCCAGGCTTGGCTGGAAAAGGAGCATGGTTTGCCAGCATCTGCCTCGAGAAGCAGTCACTCATTCCCCAGGTCCAGTGAGGGAAGGGGTGAGCAACATCTGGCTGAGCCCTCTCTTGCCTCCCCCCCTCACAGCACAGTGCCACAACGGTGAGGCAAGCTAAATAAACCAGGGCTTTTCTTTCAGGCACAAGCCACATTTCCAGGGCAGGAAGGCTGCAAGCCTCTTAGAAAGGGCTACAGATATATCCTAATGCAAAGCCGCCTAGGTTACCCTCCCTGGGCTCCGAGGATCCTACCCTATTTCCCTCCAGGGGTATCTGTGGAAGTTTTGTTGGAGAGAGCAGCACTTCGGAGAAGGAGAGAGGCAGCAAGAGAACTCGTTAGGGGGAAAAAATCAAAGCGGTGTGTATGCTAATGGAGAATGAGGTGAGGAAAGACAGCATTCCAGAGTGGCAGGAAGGTCCCCTCCCTCCTCCTCCTCCCTCGGGGGTTCATTACTGGCTGGTATTTCCGAAAAGGCACAGCCATCCGATCCGATGTCACCCTGCATATCAACAAATCCCTTCCCACGGGATCCTAGTTAATTTGCTTCCCATCTATTGATCCCTGTGGCAAGTCACCATTAGCGGCAGCTCCGCCTGCTTCTTCCTCCTCGCTCCTCTCCGCGCTGGGGAGGAAAGGGAGCGCCGGGCTCATTACTGGAGAGAGAAATTTAGAGGCGACTGGAGATGAAAGGTGCCAAACTGCTCCCTGGGCCCACTCCCCATAAGAGACACCCTCCTTATTTGTAAGGCGAGCAGCATCCCCCTGATTAGCGAATGCTTTCAGGCTCCATCTCCCCTGCACTTCGCATATTGATCAGCCTTTGTTCGCTGCTTTATGAACCCGTTTGGTAATGGGCTGGGAGCTTGTAAACGGCACTGGATTTCCTTTGACATCTGCCTGAACGAAGGTACCGCTGAGTGTTTACAAGGGGGAGAGCTACAGCCCTCCTGCCACTGGCAGCACACGTCACTGATGGTTGGGAGTGGGGTCACCCGTTCCCTACATCACATCCCTACCCAACTCCACCTTAGCTCCTTTTGAACAGGGAATGCTTTGCTGAGGGAAAAGAGGTGACGGACCAAGGAGATTTTGGGTGGCTCCTGCTCTTCGTGCCTTACCGCAGAGCATGGTCTTTCCCAGGTGACACCAGCCAGGGCTGAAGAGGGGACCTGGGAACACACAACTTCCTCCCCATGCACAGGTGACACCTTTCTGCTCTCCCTATCTGATTTTGCTCTGATTACTCTTCCTGTCAGTGTCAGCTCTGTGGTGGCTCCCGTGGGATGTTCCTTCACCTCTTGCTGACTCATCTTCATGGCCCTGTGATGTACCAGTGCATCTCCACCCTCTGCTCCATCCCTAATACTGGAAGGAAGGAGAAGGCACCAGTCCCCAGAGGGGCAGATGGACAGATTACTTAAGGCAGGCAATTTTCTAAGTAGCCAACAGAAGCAAAGCAGATACTATATGTGTCAAAAGGAGGTGCCACACATGACGCTTGCATAGGCATGGCAGGAAAAGTTTACAGAGCCTTGCCATAAGCCATAGCAGATCAGACCCTGGCAGTTGATCCTTTTGATGTCACTTAAAAAAACTGTGATTATTTCCGCACTCTGCCTCTGCAAGCCACTCCCATTATTTTGTATGCTAACAGGATTTAGCGAAATGGCAGATGGCTGGCATTCCCCACAGGAGGAAAAGAGGCTGAGTTGCCTGATATGTATTGCATATTCAATTCTGTTTGATAGCTGGAGATCTGCCTGTCCTGGACTGTACCAGGCTGTCCATCCTCTAACTATCCGACACAGCTAGGACACTATTGCTTACACCTAAAAATTTGATAAAACTCCAAGCATTATGGCTCAAGGTGCTCTTTCCATTGTTTATACCCTCTAGACTCAGACTGCAGAACCTTCACTTCCTTTCCTCACCACAGTTTGATTTATGAAGCTGTAAGGTTTCTTTTCAGTGTCACTGAAGTGGGTATTCTAGGGTAATTTTGATTGCAGATTTTCTGGTTTGGAAGTGTTGATGTGTCTCTCACAGAGCTCACAGCAGCCTCTGGTACAAGGGAACCTCCCCTGGCCACAGATACATCTCTGTTGTTCGAGTCAAGAGTCATTCTTTCAGCAGAAAGTTAGTGGCAAGCTATTAGAGCTGCTTGAGCTGGCTATTGCAGTGAAACAGTCGCTTGTACGGAGCTAATGTATTGCTTTTCCTGCAAGCTCTGATGCATTGGTATTGCTTGCAGTTCCCTAGGACTTTCCAGGGAGCCACAAGCCTAAACTAACATTGCAGATGTGTTTTCCAGGTACACTCTACTGCTACCTGTATCCCTTTTTCAGATGCCAGGAATGTAAAAGTAATAGGTTTGATGCAGAGTTCTTGGCAAAATGAAGCAATAATACAACCAGGACTCTCCAGCCTCCACATTGCTAGGAAAATGGAAGTCTGATTTGTACCATTTAAAGTGAAAAAAGTTCAGGATTTATAGCACTTTGGCATATGTCTTAGGACTCTTGTCTGTGAGACCAGGGAAACATTCCAGGCTGTGAAAGACATGGGAACAGCATCCTTGTTACCCAGCACAGACCCACCTCCTAATCTGGAGTCTTTTCTAGTGCAACGGGCCCCAGTTTGGCTGAATTCTCTTCGGTCCAAGTATTCACTGGAACTCTTCTGCCTTCCAGGCATCAGAGACCTTCACCCTCATATATTTTGCTCAAATGCTGCAGGACACAGCGTGTGGCAAAGAGCAGAAATCCCACCTGAATGGACAGGAATATCTACAGTCACATCATTCTTTTATCCGCCAGTTGCCATATACCCAGCACACACCAAAACCAGAGCCATTTATTCCCAGCTTGCACCCACATTTATTACTGTGGAAAGACACAATTCCAAAGGAGTTTCACAGAGCAGAGCCCATTCTCTGACTCTCCTGTCTTAAAAATCCTATTGTGGAAGTAAATGGAGTTGACCTTTTCTCCAAGGTAGCATCTATTTGCTGTTCTCACTGAAGAAGGAAGCTTGCACTATCCTCTGGACCATGCGTACACACTGAGGCAATGCTCACACCCTCAGCTAAGTCCTTGGTTGGCTCTGGGACAGGAAACCTTCCAGGAGAATCCAGAAGCCATAGGTAGCACTGGGGATCCAGTAACAGGTATTTCTAGTCTGTCATGAGGTTACCCTTTGGATCAGTACTGATTTGTGCATCTCAGATCACGTTTAGAGAGAGACAATTATTTCCTGAAGTTATAGCACTGATAGTTGACAATCATCCAGGTTCCCCAGTGTTTTCTGGAAAAAGGGCCTCAGTGTCCTCATCAAGGTACAAGTGAGGTGTTGACCTCATAGAATCCTGAGGATTGTCACAAAAGCTGCCGTGTTTGCAGGAACCCCCCTCAAATCAATGTCTGTTTATTCATGCATGGGAAATGGGGTATAACTCACATCCACCACTGGAGCAAACACAAGCCAATGCAGAAATCATTCTGCAGCTAAGACAGAAGACTAACATGAAGTGTTTTATCAGATGACATAGCATAGTTCTGGGCTTACAGATAGTGCTCAAAAAATGTTGTTAAGATTCCCAACTCAGAAACCAGAGAAAATCTGATGAAGAAGCTTTGATGAACAGCAGAAAACAAAATCTTGTGGAGGGCTTTCTACTAGATCAGCAATGCCCAAGGGGATGTCATGAAGACTGATTCTCCAGAGACAGAAATACAATGCTGGAGACCTCATTTGGGGATTTTTCATTTTCCCATCTGTAAACATAATGGAGTAGAGAGCCGCAATGCCAATTAATTTAAGATTGGGATAGAAATTGCCATTAATGTGTAGCAGAACTAGAGAAAATTCATCCAGGAACTTGTACCAGGAAGTCAGAATGGACTTGCAGCTCTTTTCAATGAAGTTGCCAATGTTTTTCTATCTCACAAAATTTCCAAAAGTCATAAAAACAGCTGACACCTAAATTTTTGTTTTCAAGGTATATGACACAAGGAAGGGGTGTGTTTGTGCATACAACCCATGGATAACCCAAAGCCCAAAAGATATTGAGACACTCCTTAGAGGGGTTTTGGCTGCAAGCCAATATAGCATTTTTATGGAAGGTTTTATCTCCTGAGACTTTAAAAACCTTGCCGCATTCCCTCAAGAATAACTCCTTTACTAGAATCTGCAGCAAGGTCTCTGAAATAAACCACACCAAAGAAACACTGTAATTTGTCAGTGCCTTCATTTCTGTCTGTAGCCTGTCCTGCTGCAGCACCTCAATCCATCCACTCACACATCTAGTCACACTCAGGCAGCAAAATGATTGCACAAGTTCAGGGGACCTTCACAGCTGACTTTCTGAGGAAACAAGTTTGTTCTTCATATCTATTTATTTTTCTTTGCAAACATGAGGCATAGAGGCACTTCTGGCCACTGTCCTTTCTGCAGCAGCAGCTGACAGCAGCACGTTTCACCTGAAGCCTGTGACTTTGTCCTTCGTAAGAGTGCTTCAGAGTTGTCACCATGGGTAAGGCAAAGATCAAACACAAGTAGGGTGGGGGGGGAGTAAGTAGCTCAGCTGCTGTAAACAGTGAAATGGGGAGAGGAGAGAAATAGCTTTTCTTCACTGGAAGTGACCCCAGTCCCAACAGCCCCATCTCAGAGGACTCTGGCAGCCTGTTCAGGTGCTCTGAGCCTGACTGGCACTCTGTCCACATCATCACCTTCAAGGGGAAGAGGCTCAGCTCAGGACTCTGCTATAGCATCTGGGGAGACAAATCACATGTCCCTGGTCAGCCTCGAGCCAAAATTAGGAGTTGCTGGTCCTGAAGTGAAAAGCAGGCAGTACAGAGACTGCCCTTGCATTGCCTTGAAAATGTCACACAAACACTGCCAGCCTCTCTTGGGACTGCTTCCCACCTGGCACAACCTGTCAGTGATGGAAACACAGCAAGACAAGGATCCAGGAAGATCTGAGGAGATGAGGGATTGCAAAGGAATAGATGAATAGGATAAAATTAGGGCATAAATTGGACTGGGGTAACATGAGTGCTATAAAATGCTACAAAAGGGGAGGCAGCCACATAAAATGTAGTAGCAGTGTAAAAATCAAAGTCTGGCACTAATGGTTGTGATCTTTTTTAATCTATTGATTAAACTAGTGATCCTTTGTAGCTCTAGATGCTACTAATCTGTTGTCCTGGGAATAAACTTGGAGATGGGAAGGAGAAAGTTGTACTCTTATGAACATTTTTCAAGGTTTTAGCATTTTTCTCATGTTGAAATAGACTTCTGAGCTTTCTCATAAAGGAAAAAAGAAAAAAAAGAAAGTGTTACCTTTCCTTTCACAGGAAAGGTGTCATTCCTCTAATAGCTGGGGAATCAGAGTACATAGAAGGGAACAGTGCACCCCAAGCTTAGTCAGTATCCAGCTGTCAGGTTTGGGCATTCTGAGCGAGCCCTCACTGTCTCTCCCTGTGGAGCTGTCCCACATGGTAATGAGTAATTAGAAGAGACACAAGTCACATAATACACACACAGAAATGGAGAAACAGATAGCCTGGTCAGACAGACTTAAATTATCACTGCAACTTTGAAGTGTCACGTTTATTGTAGGTAGAGCTGCCTTTTGTAGGCAGCTGCTGAGAGGATTTGCTATTTCCCATATTAGAGCAGCAATTCAGAGCCACACTGAGCCTGCATTGGAGAGGTGCCTGTCCTCACTGTGGCACCTTGTTCTTTCTACAGGTACGTGGAGCAAGGCTCGGGCAGCGGAGTCAGGATGAATTGTTAATCTCCCCCAGACACAAAAGCAACAGCAGAGATATCCCAAGAATGAGGAGGAGGAAGGAGACTGGAGTTAGCCAGGAGTGGAACTGGAACTCCTTTCCTCAGAACTGAGTCCCCATCCAGACATTGGGATCATCCCTGTGGATGTAAGTGTTCTAGACCCCTCCCAAACATGTGCATGTGTTGTCCAGCATGAGCAGTCCATATTTGTCTCCTCCTTATTCCCTCTGAATCATCCCTCATACAAAAAAAAAGATTTTTCTCTCTCTTCCTCCTTTCGTTGTAGTCTAGAATTGCCCCAGCTCCCTCCCTCCCTCTCTCATGTTTGGGCCAATTTAGAGAGTTAATTAGTGATTAATTAGCAGCACAAATCCCATTTGAAGCCCCAGACCCACTATGATGAATTCCTATGAGGGACCTGACAAATCTTATGTTAATATCTTCCTTTTCTTCATCAAGCAATTACTTCTCACTTCATTTGTCTGCAAAGACTGAGCCCACACCCTCAGCTCGGGTGCTGGCATGTGCAGTTCAACTTTATCAATTAATTATTGAATGGCTTAGTTCATGCTGTTAGACTATTAAAAAAGAAAGGAAAAAAAAAGAAAAAGAAAAATTGAAAGTATCTCCTTAATTATTAAATTTCAACATGTTGGGCATTAAAGCTCTTAGAGGGAATGCTGACACCAGCACCCTTCTAACACTTCCTACCATCACCCCTGCGGCTGGGTGTTTTAATCACAGTGGCCATGCAGAGATCACAATGAGTCAAGTCCTGATCCAAAGACTGATGAAGCCAAGGAAAATATTTACATAATTTTCAGAAGGACTTGAGTCCTTCCAATATGCTTTAACACATCAGCACTTTGGGGATCTACAATCTTTCTGATAAGGAACATTAGGAGACTAGCCACGGTAGCTGAGACCAAAGACCTTCCTCCATTTAGGATGTTTCACAGAGATTCAGGGTACAAGAAACTTCTTATTATCTTTGCCTAATAGTATGGTTTGTTGAACTGCAGACATGCTTTCTAGGGTTTTTTTGTTGATCAAAGTGGTTAAGTCCCAGCCTTAGTCTTATTTGTCTATACCCAAAGGGAAACTAAGCCTTTCTTCCCTGCCAAATTGCAAAAGTGCAGGATTCAGTGCCAAACAGACCCCTTTTTCCAAACCAGAGACCCCAGGTCCTGGTACCTCTCCCTTGGGCACTTCTCAAGGTGAGCTCTTGGCTTCAGAATCTCTGAGCTTAAAAAGAACAAGGGTTTGAAGCAGATGCTTTGCTTTTCCTGTCAGCTCTGCTCAGCATCCCACTAGGGAGCTGTGGGCAGAGGACTGACTCACTCTGCATGAGCACCAAACATCTGACCCATCCCTTCATGCTCTCCAGGTGACTGCCAGGGTGACTGGTAGCTTCAAGTGACGGGGTGTGGGGTGCCCCAGGAGACTCAGCAGTAGTACCCTATCCTGTAATCTCTTTTCCTGGCGTCCTCCCAGGTCAGCAAACAAGAAAGCTCTCCTGACAAAAAGAGCAGCCTATGTGCCTACTGAGCTCATGCTCTGGTTTCACCCCTTTTCTCTGGAGCCCTCAGCAAGAGGAGGCATCTCAGGACCCATGATTGCTGTGGTCTTGCATGCCACCTCCCTTTAGCAACAGTGATGCCCATACCACAGCCTTAAGGGTGGGGCAGCCGCTCACACCTCCTGCTGGCATTTGTTCAGTCTCAGCCCAAGTGGTCGGATTACCTTGCTGCATCCATTTTTATGGGGATTCAGACCATACAAGCTCTTAGGAGGCCTGCCTGGCCCAGCTGAATTCCAGTGAAGGCAGCATTTAAGTTCAGAAGAAGGGACTAATATCAGGAAAGGGCTGTGGGGATACCTCCAGCCTGGTCCTGGCTGGAGATATCTCCACAGGCATGCAAGCCCCTGCAGTGCATCCAGCAGCAGAGCCCAGGGCATCCAGCACCACAGAACTGCAGCCAGCCCTGCACTGCACTTCAGGGTGCCAAAAAACAGCTACATCATTTGAGAACAGAGAGTGAAAAAAGCAGCAGGACTGTGTCTGGGAGGAAAGGGGTAAAAAGGAGCAAAGGCAGCCTAAGCTTCAGAAAAGCATCTTTCCCTCTCCCCACTAATGGATTAAAGACTTCAGAGCTGTCTGCCTGCCTGGAAGCAAGGAGCATCTGATGCATAGGCGCCAGAGACTGCAGGCTCTATAGCAGCTTCGGCGGCTATAGCTGGGGCTGGCCGAGCCTTTCCTTTCACTGACATCCAGTCTGGAGAAATAAAAATGCCCCTCTGTTCCCTCCAGCTGACTTGCAAACCACAGCCCAGCACATCAGAGAGAAGTGAGCAATTAAAGAGACAAAGTGCTGAAAAATACATAACAAAAGCCCTACAAATGGGTACTAGGAGCCTGGAGAACAAAGGCAGCGCATGTTAATGGAGAACATGATTTGGTTAATTTTTAATAGTCCATAACAGAAGCAATGGATTGGAGAAACAGGCAGGTGTCAGACAGGAAACTCTTCCTTCCTTCACAACATCTGCCCATCGAAGATGACAGCTTGCCCCCTCTGTGCCCTCCATGGACTGTATTCACATCTCTGACCCAAGAGGCTTTTAAGAAAGGCACTGCAGGTAAAATTTTAAGTTTTACGTATGAGTTGCCTGCACCCAGAAATGCAGCCCAAGAACTCTGAGAAAATCTTAGAGAGAAATCTCATGATGCTTTCAGGAGGCTTAAACTCGAAGACTGCTTGCCAGAGATGAAAGCATGTGTGCCACAAAGCTTGCATGGGCCCCTTGTCCCACTGCCTCACTGCAGGAGAGGTATCGTGGTTGTGCATATGCTGAGGTAAAGGAGTTGGGATGTTCATGTTGGCCCCTGGCTGGGCAAGTACATGCCTATCGCTGAGTTTGCATTAGCATATGCCTGAATCTGCATCAGCTTTTCCTTGGTATCCACCAGCACATTAGCTGGTGTGCCTATGCTAAAGTAGCACAGCCCCTTGCTCACCACTCCTACTCTTCACAGACATCAACAGAACCCCTGTAGCATGCTGGGCTGTGAAAGGAGGGACAGAGTTACCCTGAAGGCATCCAGCGCTTTGCACAAGTCCACAGCTTCTCTCTGAATTTCTCATCATTCCTCTACCCTTCCCCACTCTGTCACTGCTATCTTCTCTGTAACAGCTAATCTTAACCCTGATTACTAACTTGCAAAGCCATTTTTTTGGCAATCTAAATCCCCTCCAGGCAAGCTGAAACAAACTGAGCTCAGGAATTTTGGGCTGAATCCCTCATCCCTCTGCTGGGGAGAGGGTGGTAGGGGGATGTTCTGTAGAGCTGAGCAACATGAACAAGTCTGCCTCTCCATACATGCAGTACACTCTGCTTGGAGCACTGCTGGGAGTCCAGCACACCTATATCCTCCCTTGCAATACCCTATCCATCATCCCAGCCTCTGCTGCCATACAGGAGAGCAGGGACACGGCAAAATGTGGTTGGAGCAAGGGATAGGCAGCTGGGCCTGGGCTGGACTGTAAGAATGGACCAAGAGTTGCTTTTGGCAGTGGGAGTCTCATACTGAGGAGCCATGAAACTTGGGATCATCATCAAGTCACTCAGGTCAAGCAGGAGTCTGGCATGGTCATCACAGCCAGTTCCTGGGAGAGAGGGTCCCAGAGAGAGCCCATCACCCTGGCATGAGATCCATGATGGTGTGAAGCCATCACAGGCCACTCATGCAGCCGCCTGTGCATCCACATGAACTGGGGAAGCCCAGAGGAGCTCCAATATGATTGTCCCAGTTCTCACCAGGTACCTAAGACTCCAGGAGCACAGAGTCCATAGGCCTGTGGTCATCTCACCTCCACAAAAGGAGAAACCAGTACTGCAGGTCCCAGCCAAGGACACTGCTTTGGGAACAGGAGAGGGACTGGACACATCTTCCCAGAAGCTGCAGCCTGGTGAGATGCTGGGGAAAAGACTGTCAAAAACTAATTTTAAAATGTAGTGCTCTGCTTGATTTGGTGTCTGAACATGTCACTTAACAGCAATTTAGTCATTCCCTCCTGCCTTTCGCTGAGGCACTGACACTTTTTTAATAAAAATACGTAGAGGAGCTTCAGGCACTTTATTAAGTGCACAGCAAGGGTGCTGGTATACATGTTTCTGCCCACAATGTTCCCTGTTAGTGTAATGAGAGCTTGCAGGAGCATAGAGGCTGGCAGAGCCCCTTCCCTGGCTCCAGCTGAACACTCACAACCTGATTTCCCACAGCACATACTTGGCTTCCTCTAAAAATCACATCTTCAGCTGGTGCCCAGGGGTGAGCCCTGCCTAGGTGGAAGGCATTCAGCAAACCTGATCTGCCACCAAGCTTACATAATTATTAGACTTTCTAATTGCTTTTCTGGGCTGGTTTTTGGTTTTTTTGTTTTGGGTTTGTTTTTTTTTTTTTTTCAGAAAACAAAAAAAAAAAATAAGGTTTTGGTTTGGTTTGGGCCTTTTTTTGTTGTTTGTTTGTTTGTTTGGGGTTTTTTTGTGGGGTTTTTTGGGATCCCCAAGAAATATTGCAATGTAAAAGCTGCTGCTTCCATGATTACAGTCCCAACCAGCCAATATCCAACTCCCAGCTACATCCTCCAGAGTGGGCTGAGCCTTGGGAGCCTGTGTGCCATGCTGACCTCTTCCCAGGGCCACCTTCCACTGACAACTTCTCTTGCCACCTCTTCATCAGCTCTCTGTATCTGCAGACTTCTGGCTTTGAAACACATCTCTGTTGCACCAAAGCACTGAGCACATCCCACTCCAAGGTGAGCCCTGCACCCAAGGGAAGCAGCAGTGGGACTGCTGGCAGCAGAATAAGCAGGTCTGACTGATGCTAGGACTGTCCATCAGGAGACAAGCCCCAGATGACATGCTGTGGATGGCCACTGGTAGGATGAAGCTGAATAGGCACCTTCCAGGGCCCTGGTGTAGGCTGCTTATCTCTTGCATGTGCATCTTTCTCTTTACTCTTTCTAAGAAGAAAAGCCAACTAGTGGCTAATGAAGTGTCACTGTACATCAGCTAATGTGATCAAAAATCTTTTTCTTGATGGGGAAAAATTACTACTCTTTCTCTGTAGTCACCTAGTAGCATGACTCAAGCTTCTATCTGCCTTTTCAGGGGTTCAGGCTCACACTGAATACAAGTAAAGTGTGTTTCATGTCATGTCATGTCATTCCATTGACAGCCCAAAGCACAGCTTGAGTTGAGGCTGCATAATCATCTCCATGTATCTCAATCACCAATCTGCATAATCATCCTGCACACACCTCTTCCAATAGCCCTAAAGAGATCTAAAAACTCAATCCCCCAACCAGACTGGTGGATGACAATTATCCTGCAAACCCTGACCTGTTCCCAAATCAGGAATCTCAAGGGAAGCCCTCTTTCCCCCTCAGTTGTGCAGGCCCATATCTCCACAAGCATCCCAGCTAAGCCTGCAACCAACCTCTGGATGCTCTTTGCACTCTTGCAGCTTGGCCCATCCTTTAGCAAATCCCTGCCCTGGTCCTGCATGTCCAGCTGTGCCCCACCACCCCCAAGGCTGCTAGCTGTAAGGTGCCTCAGACATTTCCCTTGCCCAAGTCAGCACAGGTAAGGGGTTATGCTTAGGACAAGCAGACTGATGTCTCCCTCAGCTGACTCCCACTGCCAGCAGCACCCCTGGGCTCTGGGAGACACCTCTGCTCTGTGTGTCAAATCAATGGGCAGCTGCCTGAGCCTCCCTCCTTACAGGGATGGGGAGTAACTATGGTAACTGTCTCCGGCTGCATCCCAGTTCCATGTTTGCCTCCCCTCAATAGTGCTTGTGTTTACCTTCGATGCTCCACTTGCATCTTGCTCCTTCTTTCTCATGACCACAGGCAAAAAGTGAGGTCTTGTAACAGCTCCCAGCCTCCTTTTGCAGAAACAGCATTAACCACAGACAAGCAGATCCCCACAGGTAAAGCATTACCTCACTCAACACCTTCCTTGCTCATCACCTGAGAGTCTCTGCGGGTCCACAGCAGAGATGGTTAAGCACCAAAACACAAAATTAGTGTTTGAAGCCTGGCAGGAGTCTGGATGCGCCAGCAGGCATCAGCAAGTGTCACATGAGAGGTGTGCTGCAAGGGCAGGTGGGGTGGCATACACAAGCTGGCTTGTGCACACACACCAGCCTAGGTGGTTTCCAGGACTACCCAGTAAAGCAATATAGATGCCACCCTTAAACCCTTCATAACTGAACCCCTCAGATGTAGAACAGGGTGACTGAGTTTTCTCCTGCACATTCATCAAAACCTTTGGGGCCCGGCCACTGCTCTGTGCTGTAGTGCCTGGCACCAGAATTTATGCTTCAGTGCCAGCTGTGACTGCTAAGGTAAATATTTTCAAAAGCATTTTAATGACTCAGATGTGGAAATCAGATCTGGGTGACACTTCTGAGAATGGATCTTGGGTTCTTGACACTTTTGAAATGTTCCCCACAATAATTTTAGAATGTCTAAACTACCAATTAGTGCTTGATTAACAATGGTAAATAGAAGCTTTGTGTTCTGCTATCTCCCTTGCTATTTCAGCTGTTAATGACAACTACACCAGGAGCTGCCAGGGGAAACATTTAATATGTGAAGCCATGATTTATTTTCCTTCTGTGTTTTTAAAAAAAAAAAAAAAGCATGATGACATTTCTTTTCCCTTCTTTCTCTCTGCTTTTTTTCCCCCTTTTGCTTTGTCATGCCAAGCAGCACATCTGACACCAGCTGAAAACATCTGGAATGGTTCTGATAGGAGCAGAGCAAGCTGCCTTTTCATATTTCTCTGGACTGGGAGATATATATCAGATGTGAGTGTCTCTCCTCACTAATAATATGTTATCTGAATAAATAACTGGTGGTGGCTTAGACCTGGCTGAAATGTTTGCTCTCTGCCTCCTTTTGCAGAATTTGATTTACAATGTCTTCTCTTGCTTCACACGGATTCTTATTTTACTTTAGGGTTTTTTTATTCAATCATTTCTTTTCTTGTCCTCCTCTCCCTCCCTCCCTCCCCTCCTTAGGCATTCAATCACAGCTGCCTGCAACAGGGGGTTGCAACCCAGCTTTTCACCTGCTTGCACTGCAAACGGAGGAAATTTGAGAAGCAGATGTATAAATATTTTCTACCTAGTCCCTGCCCAGATCCATCCTGAGGATCAGGGCTTGTCTGGGAGGCATGGTTTGGACCTGAGACTACCAGCACAGGGGATGTAGGTTGAGTTCTGGCTGTGCCCAGGCACAGAGAGATGACAGGGAGATGCAGTGTGGTTATCCATGGGCATCAAGGCATTAGCACTGCAGTCCTTCTGGGACTTGGTTTCCTCTGCCCCCCACATCAAGGGTGGTCCTGCTTATGACAGGAACCCTCTTTGGTGCCACAGGGGAACCCAGACACCCAGTGCTGATCCCCAAAGGAGTCACTGTCATGCCCACTACACATGAAGCACACCTCCCTCTGCGCAGTGCAGAGCTACCCAGCACACAACTAGCAGGAGGCTGGGCTACACAAGCACGGAGAGTCCCAAAGGCATTCCCACATGTCCCTGCACCACCAAGGTTTCCCATCCCAGCTCCATTCCCACTCTCATCAGAGCTATTCAGTCACCTCTGCCTGGACAACCCTGCCAACCTCAAATCATCCCTTCCTTCCACAATCAGCGTAATGCTGTAGTCTCCAGCAGTCAGGAGCAGAGAGCTGGGATGAATCCTTCCTCTCCAGACATCCAGGGGCTCTGCAAAACTACAGAGGTACCTGATTCCAGCAGACCATCTCTGGCTGAGCATTGGCAAGGGAAAACACCTTGGGATGCCAAGGGCATTTCTGGCAGCAGGAGTGATTTCAGGCAAAGAGGAAAGCAAGTTATGTGACAGTGATGAAATGTGAAACCAGCTGCTTTTAAGGCCTTTCATCCATCATCCTCATGAGCCTCTGACAGTGACAAGAGGAAGGGTGGGATGAGAGGAGAACTGAGAAAGAAGCATAGTGAAGGGAGTTGGCTCTGAAGACTTGGCATAGATTAAAAATAAACAGCTCTTCCCACATGTCTCTGTACCTCCATCCACTCCTGCCTATACAAACAACACCCTGAGAGTGACACTTCCAGTGTCAGTGACAGCAGAGAATGGAGTCTAACTGTCCCATCCACCCTACAGGTCTCCTCCCCTCCTAAATCACTGCCTTCCCTCACACAGATGTTCCAAGGTCTCCATAGAGAGAGTCTCTTTCACTGCAGATACCTCTCTAGACCTTAGCCCCATGGGAGTTACCCACACCACAACAAAATAAATCCCACCACAACATATGTTAGTAAGCAGAACCCCTTGAGAGCTTTGGCTGGGAGTTCTGAGAACCACGGCAGCTCAGGCTGCTCCTCACCCCCACCGGAATCTCTGGAGTGTGTGGCTAGATGTAGCAGTGCCATGCTGGAAGAGGAGCTTGTTCCTCTTCCAATGTATGTCTTCACAGAGGTGGGGCATTTTCCTCCACATTTTCTGTTTGTTGATGAGAAATGAGGGTAAAATCGGGTTCTGCTTTTTACTGCAGAGGAGAAAATGTCTCCCAGCCTGGAAATGCAGCTCTCCCAGCTTCTCCCAGTTCAGATGGGGAGTCCACTGTGGGCAAAAACATCTTCTCCTGAGGATCAAGGACAACTCGGCTGCCTAGAGAAAATCACACTAGGAAGCACCCTGCAGCAGGCAAGGGTTATGGGGCAGCCAGCAGTGGGCATGGATCTCCAAGGCTGAGATCCTTTTTGTTGCCCTTTAAAAGCTTTTGCTGGATTAACTGGAGACTTGAGTGTGGAAATGTATTGCATCACCTGCCAGCAGAGAGTGAAAAGCAAAGCAAGAGGCATGTTCCACCTCAGTGAAAGGCCTCAGATGAAAGGCAGCCATGCAGTTGTCATGAGACTGCTTGTTTGCGTTATTCTGGGCTCAGATATTTGCAAATACAACCTGTTCTAAACTGATCGCTCTCTGTTTTTTCAGACGGTGTGTGATAAATGTGTTAATTTTGCATTCATCTCTGGGAAGTGAGAGGGGGCTGAGAAGGAAGAGCAGCTGAGAGAAAGGACTCTGCTTGCCTGGGGTTTAGCAAGTGCCTGGATCCCTGTGACTAATGGCACATTTACAACTCACTAATCACCACCATGCCTTCCCCAAAGCCTTCCCCACAGCCACCTCTGAACTCCTTGTGGACACTGATGAATTCAACCTCACAGCCCCCAGGTTACCCTCCCTGTGCCACTCAAAGGGATGGAGACAACAGAGGGAATCACTTTCCTGAGAACATGCAATCTATCTGCAGCAGAGCATGCAAGATCTCACTCTGCCCCAGCTCACCTCCCCATGCCCACCAAACGGGGCCCATCTTCACTACCTCATGGGCTCCATCTGGCCATGCCCATGCCAACCAGGGCCAGGATTCAAGGACAAAGTACAGCCAGGGAGTTTGGGCTGGCATGCAGAGTTAAGCCCTGAGCTACCATGATGGCATGTACATACCCAGAAGTCCTGCCTGTGCTTGAAATGTTCCTCTGTTGAACCTCCAAATCCACAGCTACATGCACCCTGCTGCTCCATATCCACCTAGCACTGCAAGATTAAAACCAAATCTTAGCATCCATTTTGTTCTCTATTAAAGTAGCTGAACCTAGCTATGGGGATCCATAGCAGAGGTCTGTATAAGCATCACAGCATCCTAGGACCTTCAGCCAGATGATGTACTCATTATCACCCCTCCTAAACAACACAGGTGTCCACGAAAGTTTGGAAACCTTTGCTTCTTTTGTCTTTTTTGCACTTTTCATGTCAGGCAGAAAAGCAGGCACCATGATAAATGCTGTGTTCTGTCCAGCTGAAAGCATACCTAAAGCCACCCAGCTACTTCAGGAAAAAAATGATAAAGACCCTTGAGGAGGAGAAGGCTGAAATGAGGCAGACAACACTGTAACAGCTTATTTTTTAGAAGACCTTCACCAGGGAAGCTGTGTCTCAGGGACAAACCAGAGAGCTGATTAGTGGCAAGGACAGCTGTGAAGCTGCAGCAAGTGAAAATCAGTGTGGCAGGAGTAGGAGGACATTTTAGAGGTGGTCCTGAGGAGGAGAAGGAGACAACTTTCAGGGTCACTGTTTCTCACTGAAAGATTCGGCTTTGCGTTGACCAAACTAAGTCATGCATGGATACAAAAATCAGTGAATTATTTCAACTTAGGGGAAGAAAACTGAGAAATTCAAAGGTTCCGATTCAACATTTTCTGAATTAGCTGGTTTAGCTTCTTAAAATAGCCATTTATTTTAACAGATTTCTAATAGCCCATTAGACCTTTTATTTATATATCCCTAAGCAGAACATTTGCTTTCAAACTGAGTAATTTACTTAACACAAGATTATTTTTCTGCTTTTCATTTCAGCAGAAAACGGAAAAATAATGAATTTCCCAATGACCCCCAGTTGTGGGCTTGTTTTGTTACGTTTTTTTTGTGTTGCTGTTCCTGTAGCAAGCAAAAGCAGTGCTTATTTGCACAGTTATGGTCAAATGTTACATCTCTGGAAAATCTCAATAGACCCAGTTAAGTGCCAGAGACTGCACAGCTGCTGGTAGAAGCAGCACACTCTCCCAAGAAACACAGAAGCCCAGGCTGCCCGATGTCTTAGCTAATTGCGTGACAAAAGACAGCAGGCTTTTATTTGCCATTTTGCAATACAGTGAGTTTTGCCGTGAGGAAAATGCCATCCCCCCTACAAGAACATCTGTATGGTATCCCACAGGATTCCAGGAGCCAGTCAGGGACCAGGGGCCAGGGCAGAGTGGGATAAGTATATACTAAAACTTGCTCCTAATTTCTTTCCTTTCCATGCAGTTTTGATACAGAGATTTGCTGAAACAGAGGCAGTTTTGTCATGCCTAGTAATCAGCTGTGGGCTTTCCTCTTTTGGATTTAGTGGAAATTTTATCATTACCTCCTTCAGCAGAGTCAGGCAAAGTAATTATCTCTTTTGGGAAGAGATGCTCCTTTTTGCTTCTTTCAAGCCCAGCTCCCACTAGCTTTATTCGATGATGCTTGCTCTTGAATTGGAGGACAGAAGGAACAAGCAAAAAATCCGGTGGCACTGCTGCTCCTCCAGAGATTTTAGGGAACATTGTGACCTGATTCCCAGACCTGCAAAGCTCCTTCTGGGGCACTTGGCTGAGGTGAGCATGGTCTTACCTGCAGGAGAGCAAAGTGAAGTCTGGAAGACGAAAACATAGGCAGGGAAGTCTGCAAGCAAGTTTGGGCACTGGAAAGGAGGAAATGTCTTCCTTGACTGTGTTTTGTGTAAGGGTCACAGGAGGCAAAAAAAGGTACAGCTAAAGAAACAGGCTCTGGAGATCAAGAGAGGACTGTTATGAGAAGAGCTAATTATAAAATGTTGCCACCAATAAGTCAAAAATTTAAGAACTCAGGGTGGAGACCTCTGAAGTCATCTAGTCCAGCCTTTTGTGAGTGTCTTCAGGACTGAGACCTCACAGACCCTCCAGGTACCTCTTTCAGTGCTGGAATCACTCTCACAGGGAAGATCTTTTTCCCTTTATATCTGATCAAAATTTTCCCGGGAGCTATTTTTATCCCTCATCCTTTGCTATGTATCTCTAAGAAAAACTTGGCATCCTATTTGCAATGGCTCTTTATACAGCGCAAGATAGTAAAGAGTCACAAATCCCCAAACTCTCCTCACATGCCTGGTGCTCCTGCCCTGAACATGTCCCTCCTCTTGAGGGAGATACCTCTTTGTTGGTATCTCTTCCCAGGGAGCCCCAAACTGGACCTGCTACTCCAGATGCTCTCTCCAAGTGCCAGACAGAGGGGACAGATGACTGAAGACAGTACGCTTTCCCTGGGCTTGCAAATACCATCTTCACACTTCCAGGAGCTTTCCATCATGATTATTGCAGGTAGCAGTGCAGACTCTGCCAGCCAGCTTTGTCTGCCTGTGTTCTGAGCTTGGCACCAGCCAGCCCTAATCCAGAAGCTGTGGAGATGGTTTATCAAAGCATGACACAAACTCCTAACCATGCTGAAGAGACAGGCAGGGCAGGTGCAGCTCAGCATCTTGCTAGCAGGGGTTAACAGGAGGGGAGGGCTGACTGACTGTAACCTAGAGGGGAGAACTGAAAGTCTGTGCTCACCTCCATCTGCAAGAAACTGCACAGACACCTCTGTCCTGTGGATGTACAGCGGGATAAAGATTTTATTCCATCTGACATGCACCTTTCACTCTCTCAGTGGTGGAGATCAAAATGTAATGCAAGAGTGGAGTTTCTGACAAGGAAAATGGGTGTTTTAATGAATCATTTGAGATGCAGAGCCATGAATGTCCAGACATTCCTGGAGATGTTTTAATAAATAACAATGAAGATAACCATTTAAACATTGTGAGCAGGAAATGCATTATTGAACATGCATAACACAGTACAAAGTTAGAGCCCTTTCAGAGCCCTCAAAAAACAACCAGGCAAAATTCAAATGAATGGAAGGAGACAAGCACATTTTTGCTTTAACGTCTGTCTGTGGCTTCCAGAAAGCAATTGCTGTAACTTTGTCCTGCACCAACTTTGTATATTCATACTCATCTTGCCTTTCTGCAGGAACATACTTGCCCCTCAGATGGGGCAGAGACACAGGAGATGGGTACATGCACCAGTTTTGTGTCTTCTAGATGGGCATCAGCCCAGACCACGCATCAGCCACAAGGAAAGGGTGTCAGGACCAAGGAGGAGAACAGGTACATGTTGGGAGCTGCCTCTGAGTCCAGTCTCTTTTGGACCCATATACACTTTGGCAGCTTAGCATTCTCTGGTGAGAAATTCCTCATCTTTAAAGCCCCACAGATCTTCACTGCATTGAGTCCACTTAGGGAAAAACAGACTATTTTCACATTTCTTTTGATTCTACTATTCTCTTGGCCTCAGATGAATGATAAAGATCACATGGACTCATTCTTGAGGTGTTTTCAAAGGGAAGGAAGGGTTGAATCTAATTGCATGCGTAGATCTGCAGGGCAGGCTGACTTTGAAGAATGTCACTTTGATTGCATGGTCTCCTAGGGCAAGGGTGGGGTGCAGTGAACGATGTTCAAAAGAGCCACGGCCAAAGCAGAGAGTCCCAACAGCCAGTGCTGCATTTAGAGGAAGAATTCAAGGTTTGCAAAAAGTGCCAGGGGAACTGTAATACTATGCAACAGTGATACCAAATTAGAGCATGATCCTTAGCTTAAGGTCTCAGTCTTAACATCCAAAGATCACTGCAAAGTGCAGAGCAAGAGAATTAAAATTTTGCAGTAACACTAAGGAAGGGGAAATCCTGAAAATGGCTTACGGTCTCTCGCTTTTTATCTTTAGGGTGTTTTTTTAATGACTATAAAACATGACCAAAGTGATTTAACTCAACACCTGTCATCAGCCAAAAGCTCAAAACCCTAAAGAAACTGAGCCAGCCACACCATCTCGGTAGGTGTCCTTGTTTATATCTGCTATTACAGAAAAGCTACCTTTCCTTACAGCCTTCTGCTTTTAATCACATCATGCTGTTCCCTCCCTAGAGAAGGTGGAGGCAGGACAGGACTGCCTTGCCAAGAAGAAGGAAGAGCAATGAACACTGGAGGTAAGACAAGTGACCTTGGGCACCAGCTGTTTGCAGGGCCAGGGGAAAGCAGTGAGGTGGGAAGCCTGTACACTGCTGGACAGGACCACAGAGGTGGTGTTAAACACCCTTACTGCAGAAACCAGTGTGACAATTTCCTGATGGATAAACACATCTGATGCCACAGCTTTGTATTAGCACAGCTCTGGTCTGACTACATCTGCCAGCTCTGAGTCTCCAAGAATGGGATCACTAGACGGACAAGAATTTAGGATCAGTTTCTAAATGTTCACTGTCCTGTTAAATAATGGGTTGTAGCCCAGGGAAGCTGGTGACCATTAGGCTTCCACAGCAAAAGGCACAGTGTGTACGAGGTATAGTAGCTGCCTCCCTCACAAGTGCTACCTGAAGTCTCAGTGCTACCATTCCAGCTTTCATAACGCATCCAGGGGGTTTGTGGAATGCTTCCTGTGGCCCAGCTGGATGCCTTCTCCTTCCTTTGCTGCAGATAAAGCCTTGTACTCCGGTGGCTGGAGCTAGATGGCTTCCCATCACTTCTCTTCCCAGCAGGCAATGAGGCCAGACTTCCAAAAACAGAGGTACAAGTTGAGACACCAGGAGCATATCATCCCCCTCAGCTGGAATTCTAGCAGGTAATAAGAGAACCACAAACTGACTTTGCTCTGAACAAACTTTTCCCAGTCCTCTGGACCCTAACTTCCAGGCAAGACTCTGCTGCATTTGTCTGTACTTCTGAGGGCTCACTGCTAAAGGCTCTGCTGTGGACACATCAAGCATGAAACAACTCAACTCCCAACAGATTTCAGGAGCTGAGATGCCACAAGACGCTCCAATTCAAAGCACTGTGTCTGAGTCACTCATGACACTGATTCTTTTGAAATAATTTCTCCTTTGCTGAAAGGTTCAGAGCTGCCTATTTTCAAATTCCACTTGGTGCTCAAACCAGCCTCAGGATCCCTGGTTTCTCATCAGAATTGCTGGGTCGCACCAAATCCTCCCCTCAGAGGTAAGCAGATTCCCACAGGGGTTGCCCTGGTGTTTTAAGCCTGGCCCTGCCCTAGCCTTGCTGTTCACTGAACACCTGAGGAAGTTTTTATTTAAACTTGGTTTCTACTGCCAACAGCCCTGCTGTCTGGGTTGACAGAGAATATTCCTCAAGTACCTACTGAAGCAGCAATCTCCAACATGCTCCCAAAAACTTTAACTTTGCCAATTCTTTTTGGAAGGGGCATGATTTTCCTCTCACTTACACCTGCTTCACAGCAGGGTAACTCCATTAAAAAGACTACTCTTTTACACCTGCAGAAGGAAGAGAAGAATCAAGGCCATCCCCAGCAGGAAAAATGCACATAAAATACTTGCTGCATGGTGTGCTGGGAAAAAAAACAATCCCCAGCTGCTTCCACCATCTCAGCACAGAAACTCTACTCTCCAATGTTGTTTTTAATAAAAACCTTATGAAAAGGAAACTGCCTTCCTGAGCCATCCTGCACTGACTCAGGAGAACCGTTGGGTTGGATCATGACAGTATAAACTGGTTTATTGCCAGAACAAGCAACAGATGCCAGCAGTGTGACACAGAGCGAGGATTTGGCAGTTTGTTCAAACACTCTGACAGTAGCAGGCATTTTAGACTCTGAAAAATAAGAAATTGGCCAGCAAAATGCATTGATTGAGTATATGGACTGTGCAGTCTGCCCTGCCACCTCCTTGAAATAATGCAGGACTCAGTCCCATGGGAGTGTGCATCTTTTCAGGCTAGCAGGACCACTGTATCTCATACAGCAAATAACTTAGTTTCTGCAAAGAATCTTTGCCTAAAAAGACAGCATCTGTTCTATATTTGTCTGGAGGTTTTCAGAACTAGAAAATGGTTCATCACCATATTTCACAGGTGCAGAGCCTTTCCAAGACTTGTCTTTTGTATGTAGGTGATGGCATGATACTGTAATGATTGTCCCTACAGAAACACTATTCAGAGAGGGAGATGCTACCATCAAAGAGGGTAATGTGGCATTTCTCTATTAGACAGAAATGAATGGATGGACTGGTGTAACTGTAGAAGAAGAAGCGTTGGAGTGAAAAATAGGTAGGTCAATAGGTCAGGAGAGAGATAGAGAGGGAGAGAGAGGCATTCATTTCACAATTTTATTTCTGTCTATTTGCCATGCTGGCTGGCCAGCAACAACTTGGCAGGGTCTGTCTTCTTCTCACAGCCAGGAACCTAGTAACAGGGCCAGGGACAGTGCCACTGGTTCATTAGATCTTTCTGGTTTGTACCTGTAATTCCTTGTAAGCAAAGACCCTGGCAAGCTTCTCCTTGAGAAGCTGAATCTTCTCTGCTTGGGTCAGTCTGTATCTCCTTCAATACAACAAGGAGAGCCTCCACAGGTTTACAGGCTCTCACAGGAGACAGAAGGGCTGGGTGTGTCTAGCTGGGGAGATGGATCACTAAAGGGAAATAAACACAGCAGGTTCTTAAACTACTGCTCAAAGGGACAACGAAGCTGGGTGGAAAAATGAAATGTCCTACTGAAAAAAAACTCTACAGCATGTCCAGGTGCTTGTCCCTTCTCAAAAAAATGGACTTGTAGTTCAAAAGCGTCTCTGTTCCACTCAAACCTCCCCAGTTTCTACATTCACCTCCACTTAGTGATGTAAACAACCACTGAAATGTTAGAAGTCCCTGCAGATATTTGATCCAGGTTTTGCTCAGTGATGTGTTCTGCTACTGTTGGCAGAGGCTGTTCAGCCCTTTAGCACATCTGCACAATGTTTCCAAGAGAAACCAGCCTTTTCCTGTTGCTGGGAGCAATACCTGAAGCTAGACCAGTCTGAATCCAAGCCCACACCCATCTCCTTGGTACCAGACAATCACTTTCCAAGTCTTTCTGCCCTTCCTAAAAAAAATCTCCTAGCAGCTCTCTGCAGCAAGCCACTCACAAGGCCCCTTTCATATTGCCTCAAACAGCTCCTCTTAATAGCAGGGACTCTATTTTTCACCAGTACTGTAAGATGCAGAGCAGGAGCAGCCAGGACAACCCTGCCCAGCATATGCAGGCACTGCCACACCTCTACCACAGCCACCCTTGGCACACATGAAAAACCTTCATCCTCTTGCAAGCAGGTTCTTCATCTGTTTCCCAGGCTTTGCTGCAGGGTGAATGGCATAGCCTGGCACAACAGCAATGACAGCCAATTACTGGCTTAAAAAATTACTCCCCAGGTGAGTGGGTTGCCCAGCTGCTGTCAGACTGATTTCAGGTTAGGCTGGAAATTGTCAGCCAGCTGACAGAGCCCCTGGTTAGTCTCTTCTGCCTGGGAAAGATGTGCCAGCACTCCCCACGCTGTGCTTCACTCAACCTTTATTCCCAAACCTGGCATTTGGAGAAGGTTTTGGAGGAAATCAATGGGGAAATGCATGACACCTTGTCAGCTACACTGGGGAGTTATTGGGCAGGGAGAAAAACCTCCCTTCTGCCAGCAGCCAGGGCCAGATGGTGATGGGAGAGTGCTGGGGAGCCTGAAAGCAGAATAGCCAAGGGCTGGAAGAAGAGAGATACTGCTGTAAGGGGGCAAGAGCAGAAATGGCACAGCAGTCTGTAGCCAGGGGCAAGGAGAGAGAAGGGGAGACAAGCAGCATGGGCAAGGCTGCAGCAGCCACACAGCCAGAGCCCCCTGGCTGCCAGACCTAAGGAAATGGGGACAGAGACATGGTGACACAAAGGTCCACTGCAGCTCTAAAATGCAGGTGGCAGTGGTGTTGTCAAACACCACGTGAAAGAAAGCCCCAGAAGTGCTTTATGAGTCATAAGAGACACTGTGGAAAGGGACTGAAACCACAGATGTGGACAAATGATCCTTGCAGAGCAGAGCTTCCCAGGAGGGAGGTTTGGGGTGCCATGGTGGATTCTGGGGCACCAAGAAATTTTGGGAAGGAGATGCTGAGGGCGAGAGCCACAGGCAGAATACATGTGCCATGACATGGAGAGAAGCACTAAGTCTATTTATCCCAGGTGTTTAGGGTGCCACAGCAGCTGCAGAGGGAGTCCATAAAAGGACAGAACCATTCTGGCTGCATCACCCACTGAGTCTGGCTGCTGCCCCAGCCCCAGAAGCAACCACATGCTGCATTTGCTGTGCAGGGGTTTCCATTTCAGACACTGTGATTCAACTTTTCTCTCCAGATAAAGTTATTAAGGTAAATTTGATCAAAATGACACATGGATTACAGTGTGTGTTGCAGACTCTAATTCTGTTTACTGTTCTGGGGGAATGGGCAATTATTACAAAAGCTGGGACAGAGTGTTTTTAATAACATTTCTTGTTAAGATTTAATTACAGGAAATTGTATTTTCTTAATCACTGAAAACTCAACTGCCTGGGAAATCTTTTTATATAATTTTGTTTGCAGTTTATTAAATCCTTAGGTTATTCCTTTTCTGAGGCTTTTAGTCACTTACTAAGTGCTTCTTAACATGCAGGAGCAGATTGCTCAGGAGCACAAAGAAACTGAAGGAAGCAGACTCTGGGAGGCAGGGCTGGCCTTCAACAAAGCAGATTTCCATTTAGGATTTAGAGGTTCTATGGTATTCTTTTAAAATTAAGAAATTAAATATACATATATATATATATGGCTGGCACCAACTGCTCCCCACATCACTCACTCCCTGGTACACCTCTCTGAAGCAAGGGGACTATCTAAACTGAGGGCAAAATTCTAAAACATTTCAAATCAGGGAAATGAATGACTGAAGAGAGTGAATGGAGAACCTGAGACACAGGGAAGAGGAAAGAAGGAGTGAATGATCAGTTGTCCTGATCACCAGTGATCACTGAGCACCAGTGCTTCCTGAGCCAAGCTGCCACATTACAGACTAGCCAGGGAGAGGGGTTGGATCACTATTCCCTATCCCTGAAGAGTGAAATGGCACATCAGAGCATCGTTCCCAAAGGGGGGTGCCAGTTCTTGGTAGTCAGGTCAAAGCACTGGGCTTGGCAAGGCTGCTGAGCACCTGTAGTCCTTCTGGATGCCAGCACAGGGAGGTGCAGGTGACAAGTAGCCAGGGTAGAGTAGCTGCTAGAGTAGCTGTGTCACTATTTCAGCACTGCAGCTCTTGGTAGAAAGAACTGCCTACCTGAAAGGAGCCAAGCAGTTTCTTCAAATAACCAGGGCAGCAGTTCTCCAGGCCAAGGGCTCCCCATCCCCAGGCTCCCAGTGACCCAGGGTCTGCTTCCAGACCTTCAGGGAGTACAGAGGAGCAAGGCAGCTGAAATCAGTGAAAAGGCCGATTGTGCTGATCAAAGGTTAGGCTTGCTCCTGCTGGCATGTAAAGCAGCCTCCCTTTGTGTGCAGGGCTAGTGCTGAAAGGACAGTAGACCCCAGGAGAGATGAGCTGCTACTGTGCTACTGCTACTCGCTGAACAGGGCAAGGATGCTTTCCACCCAGCCACAGCCCTTCAGAAAGTGGCTTGGTCCCAATCAGCTAGTGAGCCTTATCTCTCCCCTGGTGCACATGCCAATGAGAACAAGCTTATCTCTGCATCATATTTTGTCTGGGTAAAGGTATTTAAGCCCTAGGAGTGGCATAGCCAGACTGGGATCCAATCTGCTCACCAGGTGCCAGTCAGAAACAGAACCTACAGAAGCAAGAGGACTGCAATCCCAGGAGCTCAGAACAGCTTTGATCTTGCCCTGTCCTTCAAGTTCTGCCTGCAGAGCAATGACCTCTTGAGCAGCCTGTGCCTTGACCCTGGCATTTCATGGCAGCAGATAGATCTGATGAGGTCTCCCTTTCCATGCTAAAGATGAAGTTGTAGGGTGACATCTGATTCCAGAAAACTGAAAATGCTAAAAGTGATGGGCAATCCACAGCTTGCAAGCTGAATGTAGTCTAAGCTGGCCCTTAGACTTGCCAGGATCTAGGGTAAGCCAAGCAGATTTCAGTGTATCTGCCAAAGGCAGACATATCTGCTGTCCCTGCTGCTAGCAGAACTAGGGGGAGCATCAGAGGGAAGGGGCTGGTCTGAAGCCAAAAGGAAATGATAGTTCTTCATGGAGTGCTTTCTTAGTCTGTGGGAGTCCTTACCATAGGGTGCTGGGGATGCGCAACATGGATACAATGGCAGTGGACCAAAGTCAAGGAAGACAAACATATTAGTGGCTTAACCAAGCAGCTCTGATCAGAGAATCCCTGAGTTCAAATCTCTGGGATCTGAGGGAGTATTTTGGAGAGGCTGCACTGCACACTTGTCTCTTTCTCACACTTATCCCAAGCACACATAACCAGATGGTGAGATACCAAGCTGGACAGCCATTTATCTGGGTCCTGCATGGTATGTGAACACATACATATGTAAGGCGTGAACACTCTGTTGCACCTCCTTCACAGGAGCCATAAGTTCTGCTCTGTTGGTTGCTCCTGCATTCAGCCTCCGCAGGAGTCACACATCCTCGCAAGCCTGGGGCAGGCAGGACAAACAAATCCTCCAGGATTTGAGTTGAACCAGAAGTGTGTTCTGGTTTTGGCTGGGATAGAGATAGTTTTCTTCCTAGTAGCTGGTAAAGTGCTGTGCTCTGGATTTGGGATGAGAACAATGTTTGTAACACACTGATGTTAGATATTGCTAAGTATTGTTTACACAAAGAAAAGGGCATTTCAGCTTCTCACCACACCCCACCAGTAAGGAGATTTACAGATTCCCACAAGAAGCTGGGAGAAGACACAGCCAGGACAGCTGACCCCACTGTCCAAAGGATATTCCACACCTTATGACATCATGTTCAGGATATAAACTAGGAGGAAAGCTGGCCAGGGGTCCCTGCACAGGCAGTGGCTGGATATCAGTCAAGGAGTGGTAAGCAATTGCATTGTGCATCACTTGTTTTGTATACTTTAAGTATTTTCCCCTTCTTTTTATGTCCTGTTAAACAGCCTGTACTGCAATACATGAACTTGTCCAATTTTCTCCCCATCCCACTGAGGGTCTGGGATTGAGCAAGCAATTGTGTGGTGCTTAGTTGCCAGCTAAAGTCAAACCACAGAAGGTGGCAAGTTTATCAAACCAGCCAGGTTGTGCTCTGGGCAGCCCAGTGTGACAGCCCCATGGTCACTGCTGTACTCTTCACAACATCCATGACTTATGCCACAGGTAGGGAGCAGAGGACTGAGAGAAGGGGAGGCAGAAGGGTGCATTTCTTCTGTGCCCTGATTTCTGTAGGTCACACTGCCCACTCCTTGGGCCTTGTAACTATTTGCACTCCCTTCAACATACTGATACTTCCTCTCCAGCAGCTAGGGTTGGCCATTTTGACATGTAGAGGTAACAATAAGGAGGGCTAACCCCTGCATCCCAACTTTTGCCAGATACTTCATTTATTGCTGAGACCTTTGGCTACCACCATTTTAAGACAGAGCCATAGCTTTATAACAGCATCCCCATTGCAATTGACTGATTATTCTGAGTACCATCAGCCTCTGTTCCGGGCTCCCAGCTCTGTCCCTACTCCAGGACAGTGACAAGTGACAAGTGACTTGTCAGCTTCCCCAAAACACCATACTTTTCATTTCAGGACATGAACATTGAAAAGAAACAATACCTACAAACAAACATGCCAAAATCTCATGCCATGTACTGCAGATCAGCCCCAGCAGATCCTGACATAAATATCTCAGCTCTCTGTTCCAGCTCTATGTGCTTTTCAGTCAGGGCTGTTTCTTTAAACCCATTACCATGTTTCTGTGCCTGCTTTTTTAAACCAAAGTAATTTCTCCCATGAGAAATTTCTCCTGTGTTTGCAAATTAGAGACTTGCATTAATAAAACAAGGGTGGACTTACTTGAGAGTAGCTTAGAAAAAGAAGGCAGAGCTCCACTGCCTCCATTACCCTGTACATTGCTTGTTGCGGGTGGTAGGCGGGGAGAAGAGCTGTGCAGAAGCCTATCTCCTTCCCTAGCTGCAAGCCTGCTGTCCCACTCCCTCCCTTGTTTCCCCAGCCCACTGTGTCTGTCCCATGGGGCTGAGGAGCCCCATGACATGTGGCACTGAGGGTAGTGAGTACTTCCAGTCACTCTGTGTGTGCCTGGCTCAGATCACATCTCAGGGTAATCATCTTTGAAGGCTCCTTGCTTCTGAGGTCTTGCATCTGTCACAAAGGAGTATTTCCCATCTGCTGGGATTTACTCCAGGTTCCTGAGACCCAGCTGATTCCTGCCTACCCATCTTTAATCAAGAGCAGTCACATCAATCTCTAGTGTGGCTTCAGCTAATATTCCCAGGACGGGGAGAGCACATGGACTTGCACATCAAGAGTTTCAACTGGTAACTCTGCACATGATTTCTCAGAGGCCATGGCAGTCTGAAGTTACACCAGGGATCCCCCCTGCTCCAAGACCTGGTGTTTTGGAACTAGGGGGTTCCCATAACCCAAGAGGGTAGGTAGATGCAATGCAGAGAAAGGCCAGGCTCAGAACTGTAGGATGCTCTGGGACATGTACTGGGAAATGTGATGCCTGCAAACCTTTTGACTCCCCAGGATGAAAGAATAACATTAGGAACAGCTATGTTTCAAGACCAGGCCCTACCCACCACTGTAGAGCCAGTGCTGAGGAATCCAGTGGCACAGGCAATGCAACACAGACCAGCAATGATTTTCAGTAAACATTTAACTCCACCAGTCAGCCACAGTGACCTTTCAGCACCCATCCCAATCCATCCTAGCTAGCTGGTTCTTCAAGGCTCACTGTCAGCCATCTGAGAACAGCTGGCACACCCTTAATCTTCACTTTCTGCAGCCCAGGGAGGAAAGAGAAAGCCCCTCTGAAAGTGCAGCTCCCTCCAGACACTCTGGACTTGTGGGCTTCCTGCTGTGGAAAGCTTTGCTGGGAGACTGCAGGCATGCAGCAACATCTACAGAAATTCAGGGTGTACTGCAGGCTCTCGGAGAAGCAGAGCCAGCAGCAACAGGGAGCCAAACCGGCACTCTTTAAATATACATCAGCTTTCCACATCACCACCTTCCCATGGCAGACAGAAATGTGAGAGACACATCTCAAGCACTGAGCAGTAATTAGAAAAGGCGAAGCTTGGATTTGTTTCCATATTTTGCGTATCAAAGCTCTGAAGCAAGAGAGGCTTTGGTGCAATCAGTCTTGAAATATTCTCTACAGTCTCCTGAATCCTAAGCAGTAGCTCAGCCTGCTTTCCTAAGAAAAGAGGAGCTGATGGGCTCAGTGTGACCAGTTCTTGGCACTGGTTGGTGCTGCACTCTTCCAAGGGAAACAGAAAGAAATATGAAGGTATCATGTATTCCTGAGGAGGTTTCTCCCACTCCAATCAGCCTGTATTACATGCTGTGAGAAAAGCAGTTAAGAGATTTATGAGGGTCATGAGCCCTTAAGGCTCTGTGATCCACGTTTTTTTGCTCATGGTGCTGCTGGTAGCTCAGGCTTAAGACACCTGAAGTGCCTGCAGGAGGTACCAAGCTTGGGACACGCCCTGTACCAATATGGGCTCAATTTATCCAGATAAATATATATTATATAATTGCCCATTTGCCAATGCCAAGGCAGTCTCCCAGCCCATACTGGAGTTTACAGTGCAGATAGGGGACAAGCCAGGAGTGGCTTTGGGCTACAGCTCAGTGAGGCACAGACAAATTCCAGACTCAATCCACTGAAACATAATTTGCCTGCAAATGAGAAACTCAGGCACTGCTCCTGTGTTGCTCTAGTGAGCACCAGTGGGCCTCAGGGTACATGGGTGAACTTCCGTTCTTCAGTTAAGCCCTTTCTGAGCTAAGCTAGGAGATACAGCAGCATCATAGGCTGTTTCCACAGTCTTTCTCACCTGTAAAGGCTTTGTGTGCTCCTAGGCAGCAGCCAAGGACTCAGACAGCTTGCAGAGAAATGCTGAGTATTGCGCACTCGTCTTCTGAGGAGCACCCCAACAGAGTGATACCCCCCTCACCTCCACACTGGGTGCCATGCAGCCTCCACAGGCTTCTTGGGCCAGCCTGTCCAAGTTACAGCCCACTGAAGGGGAGTCTACAGATTGCTGGAGGGCTGTGCTGGGTGACCTTCTACCTGTCACCATCACTTGCCTGCATTAGGGTAGCACTTTGAACAAGTCATTCAGCAACGCAGGCAGGAGTGAGCTCTGCAGATTGGAAACAGTGAGGGGGAAAACAAGAGGTAAATAAAAGTGTTTGCTAGTGGACTCATTATCCTGTTTTTTCTGACTCAGGGTCTGGAACAACAAATGTGGCTGTCAGACCTTGCTCAAGGAACAAAAATTAGCCCAGAAACACAAGACCTCAAAAGCTTCAGCTTTTTCCAGAAAGTAAACACTGCCAGGCCCTTGGGTAGCTTCCTCTACATTCCTGTGGTGCACAGGAAAGAATGGTAACTCTCAGCCCCCTCTGCTTCAATCCGAGCTTTGACAGCGTTCCCAGAGCGAGGGAAAAGCTCTGAGCACTGGCTACAAAGATGGCTCCATCTTGCAGCATCTCTCATCAATGTGAGCCTGGCCAGGTGGGACTTTGACCACAGTAAAAAATGCCATTAGTGTCAGGAGTAATGCAAGCCAGATCCTTCCTAATTTTTCAGTTTCTGTGTGTTCCCAGCAGCACTAGAAAAGCTGAACCAAAAGCCAGCTTCTCAGCCTCTCTAAGCCTTCCTCACCAGCTGGCCAGAACATGTACCACAGCTGTGAAAGCCTGAGTGCATGCAGCATATTCACAGAAAGGAGAATATCTCTGAGTAATAGTTATGAGAGCAATGGCACCATTACTCTGGGCTGCAGCAGCTTTTGTGGTGGTGTTTCTGTTCAGCTGTGGAGATGCACTGTAACATTACTGTTATCTATGATGCAGGAAGCAGAGAGGCACAGATCCCCAGCATGTTACAGATTATGGTCCTGTAGCACAAACATCTTTCTGCTGTTCTTTTACAGCTGAAAGTGTCAGTAAAATACACACAGACATTCCAACAGAAAAAAAAAAAATTAAATTATCCTTCTCCACTGACAGATCCATCAGTGTTGTGTTGTTCCCTATGGCTTGCAGTTAAGTCTATGCCACAGCTCTTCCATTAGTCCAAAATAAGATGTTATCACTGGCCAACACCTGAGTGCAGGGCTGGGCACTAGGACACACTCATCACATGCTTGCCTGCATGAAGGCCCCTGAATTTCATCTCTCTTCTTCCTGTGTTTAGGAATTTCTAGCAATATGCAGTGGGCTGGCCTAGAGTTCATGGCAGAGGCAGGGGTGGGTATGTGCAGACCTGGCTGGAATCAGCTTTTCTCCAGGAAATCTTATCTCCCTAATGCTCTGAATACTGCAGCAGGCTGGCTGGTGCTCAGGCTGGTTTGCCTGCACTGCAAGGCAAACACCAAGGTTCATGTCAGACATATACACAGGCACAGTAAGCAGGGGGTGGCACATCAAAGACCACAGCTGGGAGTCAGCTCACAGAGATGTCCCTGACCCTCCTCTCCCCCAGCTTCTGTCACCTCTAAGTGGCACAGACGTACATGCCTTCACCTCTCTTCCTGCCATCCTAGCCCCCCAGCAGGCCAGTGAAAACTGATAGACAGCAGAGGTGGATGCAGAGTAACCCATGAACTACCACGACTGAGCAGGAAAATTCAGAGTGGGAATGCAAACATTTCCTGATCCAATGTGCAGAATGAGGGCCTTGAGCTCACTGTTCATGCCCTTAAAGTGCTACATCTCTTAGCAGGTGGCCCAGAAATGTGTAACTGCTGAATGGAGTAATTTTCCCAGAGTGCACCATTAAATACATTTGGAATATTATTATAAAAGATGACCCTTCAATAACAAGAAATACTGCACAAATTTCTAGCAGAGAGCAGGGAGCATCAGGGAGGCAGCCTAGGCCAATTATAGTGACATATTTGACTTCCCAAAACCTAGGCTTACAACAGCCTAGAAAAGCACGGAAGATTGTATTTTAAGTCTGTGATGCCTGTACTTTTTCCCAATTTTTGGGAAGCCAACAAGAAGAGGTGAACTTTCAGCAAGGGCATAAAAATTACAATCTAGAAAATCAAATAACATTGGCATGCTGATACCAAGAGACCCTCTCTGAAGCTTCAAGACTGGCAAAATACCCTAAAAGGTGGATTTGCCCTTCCTGGAAGTTTAGAAATACAGGCTTGCACTTGCACTATCTGAGCCAAATCCCCTGTCCCTCTGGCAAGCAAATGACCATACTCTTCTTACACATTGACAAAATCCTTCTTGGATTCCACTGGAGTTTTTTCTCCCCACTACACCAGCTGAGAAACCACTCCAGAACCTCACTGCTTTCTGATGCCCACAAAGCCTTTTTTTAGCCTACTCTTACTTGTAAGCAGCTTCTGAGAGCAGTAGTAATTCCCACTCTTTGCAGGAAATGCCTTGTTTGAGAGGACTGCCATTTGCCTTTCTCCAGGCTGTATCATTTTCACACAAACTCATGGAAAGGTTGTTTGGAAGAGCGGCCCTGGTCTGGGTCCAGGCAGCTTCTAAACTTCTGCAAGAATAGAGACCTCATCACATCTCTGGAAATCTGTGCCACTGCTTGGTCACCCTCAGAGTAAAAAAGTGTTTCCTGCTGCTCAAGAACCTCCTGTGTTCCAGCTTGTGCCAACTTTCTCTGGTCCTGCCACTGAGCATCACTGAAAATGGCTCTGCTTTCTTTGCACCTCCCCTTCAGGTACCTATGAGAAACCAGCCTTCATTTTTGCCAGCCAATATGATGCAGTAGCACTCCCAGGATCTCTGTCTTCATGACTCTTTCAAGGATATAGATTCCCAGCCAATAGCTGAGCTTTTCATATGCAGTTTCTCAGACTTTCTGACACTGCAATTAGTAGTAGCAGACTGTAAACTTCTTTAAACTTGAAAATCACCTAATTTCCTCTGCATGATATTCTGAACCTCCTCTGCCCTGATGATTCTCCTATCTTCCCGCAAGAATCAAATTCTACCAGAGGACTCCATTGTTTCTGTTCATGGAAACATTAGATCAGTCCTTAGATTCATCCCTAAGAAACATCTCTAGACCCTTAAGCCTGGTCAGTACACTTTTGTGAAATATGCTCTGCTGTCATCTCTTCTTGAGCTACTTTTTTCCTTAATCGTCAGCTCTACTGATTTTCAAATACTTCAGTTCCACTGGTTTCTCAGTGGCATCCTATCAAAATTGTATTTGAAGCATAAACAGACCTTCCATATCTCTTTTGTCTAGAAAAGCATCCGTCTTCTCAAAGAAACATATCAGACTGCTCTGTCATGATCTACCAAAGGCAAAACTCATTGTATTTTTTCATTGTATGACCTTTTCCATTTACTTCTGCTAATTTGCCCATCCTTCACAAGTGGCTCAAAAGCTTTAAATATTGCTAAGGTCAGATTTGGCCAAGTACATGCCCAGAGAACACTTACCACCCTTATTAACTAGAGATACTACCTTTGTTAATCTCTGATCAGGTGTTATTCACAATTTGAAGGATGTACGAAAGCTCCATGACAGATGCTTGTCATTTGCATGCAAGTCTCTCAGAGTTTGGAAATGCAAATTACCCAAACTGACCACATCCAGCATTCAAAGTTTGCTTCCACCCTGAGGTGATCACTGACTGCCTAGTACCTAATGCTCTCTCTCAGCTGGTTACCTAAAGAGGAAGAACACATTGATGGTGTAATACAGCTGCTTCAAGCAGAAAAGCAAATTGAGACAGGCGAGAGCAGGAATGAGATGGCAGCAGACCCCTGTAGCTTATGCCCAGACGGTGCAAGATGCTCAGAGCCTCTTCCAGGTGACACCAGGGCTGCTTTCCCTACAGGCATCACCCACAGGTTTGGTCTAGGGTTTTCAGGAACTCCAGCACTGAAGATGTTTTATTTCATTCCCTGCATTAAGAATGGTTGTGCAGCTGGCAGATGGGTAACTGTTGTGGTGAAAGGTTGTGCTAGAAATAAAGTAGGTTAGGAGTAGTAGATCAAATTAAGAGAAAAACATGCTAGTAGCTTGGCTGAGGAACAAATGAGGACAGCATGTAGCATCGACAGTTAAAATTAAACACACTGTCCTCATTTGTCCCTTAGCTACCCAGGCAGGTTTCTTACATGTTGCTGCCAGATTATTTTCTATGCACACAGAGAAAGCAAGTCCATAAAGTATCTGTGCAATAATCCATCTCTCCAGAAGCTGTGTCATCAGTATATGTCCTTGGGACACTGACTCTGTGCAGGGATTATGTGGATGGGTATAAAAGAAGTATCTGCACTTTGCTGAGGATATCAGAACATGACTTTATTTTATGGCTTTTTCCCCCCCTTTGAACTAGAAATCCTGTTGAGAAAAGAAGCAGATTCTGATGCTTGTTCAGTGTCTGTAAAAATGTGTGTTTCTATTTGCATTGATAAGGACTCTCTTTTTTAAGTTTAAGAGCTCCCTAATGTGCATTTTTAAAAAATCTTTTCCTCTCCACATCCAAACCAATTTGACACAAAGCAGCAGGGTGAAGATGTTCAGATACCATTGTCTGAGTTGATACCCTGAGATTCTATGAATGCCTTCTGTCATTATATCAATGACAATGACCACTCATTTTCCCATCTCAAAATCCATCTGAACCCTTCATAAGAGTTCAACATGTTTCCTACACAGCTGAGCCATTCACTACTCTAGCATAATAAGTCTGTGTACTTCCAGCCTCCCTCAGCTGCTCCTCAGGCGTCTCTGGGTCGAGTGAGAACACCCTGGATGCTCCAAGGTGTCTCAAGCAGCTCAAGCATGCATCTATATTTCAGCAACTAAATCCTACTGTTGTCTATGCAGCCTGCAGAGATGCATGGCTCACTGTGAGGCATTTTCCTCCAGACTGTGTTGGCTGCCTTTACTCTATTTATTCTGGCTGAAATAGGATTGCTGAGCCCCTGCTTTGCACTGAGCAATTGGTGTCTTCACCATCCCACTGCTAATCATTAGACAATCCAAGCTGGATCAGCAGGTTGCCTCCTGTGGAACACAGCAGATGATACCATGAAACCATGTTTGCCCCATCTCCAGACAGCACTGGACACAGAGGTTTGACACTGCTGATGATCATGGTGTGATTTAGATATGCTATTAGTCACCACAGCTTATCTTGTGCCAGCAAGACTGAGTTTATGCTTAGATGTCATCTTCAGACACAGACACTCAGGTGTCAGACACATATACTGAAGTCCCTAGGTGCGACATTACCAGGAAAGGCTAGGAGAAAATTCAGCCAGAGGTCACCTGCATCACTGTCTATAAACCACCCTTGGATCTGTGATTTCTGACACAGCACTTTACCAAAATGGAGAAAGCTGTTGAAAGGCAGATGCATACACACACAAAATCAGTATATTAAAAGGCAAAAGACCCATTTGACAGATAGTGAGCATGAGAAAATGAAAAGCAAATGGGATGCTAAAATATTTTATGCTACATACTCATCACAGAGAAAGGGAGTTGTGTTTTTAATGAGCAAAGATGTATCATTTCACTTACTGAGCCTTCCAGCTGATGATAAAGAGATTTGCTTTAGAGCAGGAGGATTAAACAAGGTGCATGTATGGGTTATAAATTACTATGTACCAAATGTGAACAGATTGCCCTTAAATGTCATTCTTATGTAAATAAATCAATCCTAGTTGAAAAGAACAGTTCAGCATGGGAGGAGGTGAAAGAAAAAGCAGTGTACCTGCTTCCTCTTATGCCTCATAAAGAATCCAGCTTTACTATGAGATTTGCTCCATGTTTTATTCACCTGTGTAGTTATTCATAAGGCCTCAGCATGTGTATCATCCCTTTGTGGTGCAGAGGGAAGCTTGACAACCACAGACTCTGCTAAACCCTGATGTGGCCCATACAAGGCTTCTTTAGCCTTCAGCACCTGGGCTTAGAGGCCACCTCAAGCCCCCAGGAAGAAAGAGTTCTGATTTACCCCACAAGCATTCACAGCACAGCTTTTGTCCGGGCTTAGAACCCCAGAAAGCTCTTTGGTCCTTCACATGAGTCAGGAACCAAATCCTGCAGTCTTCAAATCGTGAAGACCTTTTCTTCTGTGGGGCTCTTCACCTCAACTCATGAGAACTCAGCACTACTGAAGGAAGCAAGAAACAAGACATTGGCAGCCTGAAGACACAGAAAGTGATGAAATCAGATTATCCTCTCTTTGCTTCCATCTTCTGAAATGCAGATCCTGCCTTGGCACCAGCCTGCAGCAGTTCTACTGCTATGGGGGAGCTGACATGAGGAAATGCTAGCCCAAAAGGGCTAGCAGAGAACCACTGAGATGATACCAGAAACTCAGCCTTGAAGAAATGAGATTTGCAACAAGGCAGTTTTCCCCCACAGCCTTTGTGCCCTCTTCTAGTATGTAAAGAGGAGTAAGGAGTGCACACTGGCCACCTGAGGCTTTATGTCTGCTGGCTAGTGTACCACCACTGAAGGACCACAACAGTCGGTCCATGGATGAAAATGGCAGGAAATCTATGTTCGAGGCACTGCCAGGAGCAGGAAGCATTACCAGGACCCAGCTGCAAAAGACTCAGAAAGATTGACAGAGCAAGGAAAGACACTGCAGGGAAAGAAGGTGATCTCTGCTCAGCATCCCCCCCGGCACACATTTGGAGGACATGGGAGTAAGAGGAGGAGGCTAGTCCAGGATCACTCTTTTTTGAGCAAAATGGAAAAGGGATTGCAAAGGACTGAGAGACTCAGAGAATAGGTGCCAGAACAACCTAATGTATCCAGAGATCAGGAACGCACAGAGCCTCAATGCTTTATCCAGGTCTTCTAATGCCTATGATGTTTCATTAAAATAAGCTACTGTATTGAAGGAGGATTAGAGGGCAGTAAAAGCATACCTATCTTTAAAATTGGCATTAGCGATAATCCTGGGAATTACAGACCAGTGAGCCTTACTCTGAACTAGACAAATTAGCTGAAAAGATAATTAAAGCTCAAAGAATAAAACATCTAGATGACAGTGGTGATATAACAGGAACAAACCAACACTGCTTCAGCAAAAGTATTCATGCCTCACACAACTTCTAGAATGTTTTGTGTATGTCAGCAAAACAGCAGATAAAGGAGAAGTGAGGTGGTTTATTTGGACTGTCAAAAAACCTCCATCTACTCACCTCAAGCTGACTGGCACTATTTGAAAGCAAAGCAGTCAAAATCAAGATGTAAGCAGCTATTGAAGATCAAAAACAGGTTCAAAGAACTGCTAAAACACAATCAGTGGTCAATCTGGTTAGTGATTTCACAGGTAGCAGCAGCTGTATGGGCAATAGAATTAACAAATGATCACAGCCCAAGGAGACTTTAGCATTCTCCTCCTCCCTTTGTGTAGCTCTATTACAAGAGCACCACTGCCACTTCTTCAAGATCACACAAAAGTGTCTGTGTTCACCTATCCTGGAGGAAACCATGGCAAACCAGTTGAGCCTGCATTATCAGTCTACTTTTCTTCCATAAATCTTATACTATTCAAAGGACAGGAAAAGGGGGAGTTTCAAACCCTCACTTTCTGGTAGCATATCATTTTCTGAGCTTGTCTCATCCCTCTATAGATTTTCAAACCACACGATTACAGAAACAGAAGCTGAAAGTTGCATATGCTAAAGCATTTTAAAACCCCAGATAAAAGGACATTCAACAACAACAACAAAAACAATTTACAGCAGCATGACTTTGAAGCCAACTCATTTTGGAGCTGCCTCTTGCCTTGTGATGCTTTAGGGGGTCCACAGCTGGGATGATGCAGAACTCTTAGTTACAAGCCACAAGTGGAGCACAATAAGCAATGCTGACAGGAATCACCTTTCCTTGACCGATGTGGCACCCCAAAGGGTGTCCACAAGGCAAAAGCCCTCTGGGCTGTGTGTTGTCAAGGTCAACGCAGCATTTGGATGCATAAAGAATGAGATACAAAGAACAAAAACCTGCTAGACCCAGACTAGCTCCGTTGGTGGAGCCTGGTACTAACTAAAAACACCAAGGTTGTTGGTTCAATCCCCATTTGAGCTATTCACTTAAGAGTTGAACTTGATGATCCTCGTGGAATTTGGGATTAGTTCCAATTCAGAAGATTCTGTGATAATGGCCTGTGCCTGCTCTGCCACTGTGTCACTGAAGCGCAGCCCTGTTTGACTCTGGGATTGAAACAAGAGACACACAAGGGTGAGTCCCATCTTCAGGCTTTGTCTATGACAGCTCTGCAAAATGACACAGTAGAAAACAGTGTAGCAAAAACGATTAGAAGACAGTAGAGCCTTCTGATGGAGAGAGATAGAGAGATTGAGGTGGTGTAATATAGAAAGAAGATGAATACAAAGGATGGGGAAAATAGGTAGAAAATAACCCCTGGACAGGCAGAAGTAAATTGTTCCTCATATAGACTGCCCAATAATACCAGAACAGAGGACATGCAATTAGAATGAAAGGCGATGAATTTTGAACTGATAAAAGGAAAAACTATTTTTAGACAATGAATACTTAACCTGTAAAGTTCATTGCCATGTGATTTTACTGAGGACAGAGGCTTAGCAGCATTCAGAAGAGAAAAAGCCATTGATATGAATTATGAAAATATTCACTGTTTCACTTGACAGAATAAAATCTCTCTGGAAATGATTTTAACTCCTCCAGGCCCAGTGAGAATCTCTGCTGCTTGACTAGGAGGGGAGAGGGGAGATGTCTCCTGGGCACATTCTCTGTTCTAAATTGTGGATGTCCACGACAGTGGCTGCCACCTTCTCTTCAACTCTCAGTGCCAGGAAGAGAGAGAGGACGGAAACCAGTCATAGGGACACCAGAGGTGCTCTTGTATGATAATTCCAGCAGTCTGGTGGAAGGGATTTTAATTGCTTTTCATTTCCATATCTGCATTGTTCAGCCATCTGCCAGTTCCCAAGGCCAAATCTGTATCTCTCTGTAGGAAAGGAGAATTCAACCTTCTTTCTGCATTCTGCCAGATGACGCTATTGCTTTAGCTCTTGCAAATGCAACCAAAGTAGTCCTCCTTGGCAGAAGAGTTGGCTGGTTTTCAGCTAATCATCTTGACATCACCCATAACATCAGTATTTTCATAGGAAAGCTGAAGTTACAAAATAATTACACCTACCTGAAGCTGGAGAGTAAGTACTTAGGTGCTAGTGAGTCTCTAAGGTATTTACAGAGGAGACTGGCCTTGTTTCAGTGCCATTTTACATTCAGTATTTACCCTCACTCAGAAGAGCTCAGCTTCACTTACTGCTGGTCACTAAGATCAGCATTGATGGCTCCCCATGAGGCACGTTTCATTATCCCTTCTTTCCAGAAGAAGCGAATGTGGCAGAGGAATGTGGTTTGCCATCTGTCCCAAGTAGAAAACTTGTAACCAATCTCTTAGGCCTTCATTCTGCGACCATCTTCCCTGCCTAGGGATGATGGTGTTAACTCTTATCTCTGTGGACCATCTTCATCTCAAGAATGCAAAAGATTTCATTAAAATTGCCTCAGCAGCCCAACATACCAAGGAAGCAGGTAGGTGAAAACCATCTCCATTTAGACCTGAAAAACTAACATGTGAATAAAGCAGCCTGTGTGAGCACAAAATACAAATGCTTACAACATCCCTGCAGGGCCAGTAAGACACAATTATTGCTCCGTGAGTAGCTAAGAGCATTGCAATTGCAACACTCCAGCTGCCTGCTTCCCCTTGCTAGGCCTGTTCAGAGCATGCTGCCAGAGCCAGCCACTGTGCAGAACATAGCTGGGGGAAACTCTGCTGCTGCTGTGCCTGCAATGCCTTAGTTCAGCTCAGCAGATACAGGCACAGTGAAGACATCACAAGCCCACATCTGGCTTCTTCTTCTCTCTCCAGAGAAGGCCTGGGGAATGACCTATTGCCCCCAGCCTTGGTGTTCAGCCAGGCAGCTCCTTTTGGGATTTGGGCTTGATCATCCCAAGCACACCACTAGGAGCTGAACCCATTTCCTTTTGGGGTCAAGGACTCTATGATAAACATCCTGAAACTGGCTCAGTCCCACCAAAGTCCATCTAGCCACCAGAAGCCTGTCCAATTTTCTCCTGAACATAAGTATAGTTTAAGCATACACAACACCCTGTGGCAAGGACTTCTGCTTAGCTACATGATGTGTGAAGAACAGGTGGTTCCTCTTTTGAACCTCCTAGCTTTCAGCACAGCTTGATGAGCTCCTGGATCTTGCATTGGACAAGTGATAAATGAATAGCTGGTGAGAGGAGAGGCTGTGTTTCAAGCAGTGTTTCCTGCTGTCAAGGGTGGATTGCAGAGGCTGAGTGGATATATGAGTCCTAAAAGAAGGCTGCATTAGCTGTGACCTTCTCTCCCCCTGTCAGAAAGCCAAGGTGCCTAATCCAGGGCTCTGTGAGTCCAGGTTAGGTACCAGTCAACTCAACCTTGAAGGTCCAGGAGAGCGGCAGATTCTTGCTCACTCTCATGCACCACACACAACTGCACTCAGTAGCCCTTGCTCCCAGGTATTTTTGAGGGATACACCAAGTCACATCCTACAGCCACTCCCAGGGAATAAATCAAATCTGTGTGATACTAGATGGGAAAAAACAGGAAAGAACTGAGAGCAGAATGCACAGCAAATAGTAAACAACTGTTTGTGATGGAGTGCTAATAAAATACTGGAAGCGATGCTGAACTTAGTATCAAAGAACAGTAGAGTCTATACCAGGCATGAGGAATCGTCTGGCACCCATGGAGGTTGTGATAAACTCAGGAAATTATTAATCTGTCTAAAGAAAAAGAAAGAAAGAGATAAAAAGTTCCTCCTATGGAGGATAAAGTGGATTTTTATTACCCATGCAGAAAGGTATCAGGACTGTTTTTGTGAATTACCTTAGGTGATTATATACATGGCTAAGTAGGATGAAGTCAGAAGATGGTTGATCATCTTCTGGGAAGACATGAATTATAGGGATTTTAGAAGACGGATAAAGAACTCAAGATAAGGCTCTAATGGATCAGAGGATACTGTAGCCATGCTCTTGCTACATTAGGGTAAGAGCTGCCTGGAGGAGGCTTTTCAGCAGCAATTAACCCATAGTCAGTCAACCTTTCTAAAACAGTAGCCAAAGCATGGTGTCAGTGAACTGCTTACAGACTGCGCCTGTCAGACCTTGAAATGTCTCTTTGCTTTCTTGTGTAGCCCCAGACAAAGGCAGCCCGCTGAAACCTCCAGAAAGCCTGGGACTTGTCTGCAGAGATGCTGAGAAAGAACTCCATCTACCTTGCTTTGCAATTGATTTGGCAGTTCTTACGGTCCCAGATCCCAAAGGCTGTTGGATTCTTCAGTGGCCACAGACAGGCAAGAAAAAGCTCCTGGTTTCTGACACCTATACTTTACAGTCTAGGATGTGAAATAAGCTTGCCAAACTCATTTCACACAGTAGCTGCCATGCATTCACCAGGCCTTAATAGCAAAAATTGATAAATATTTTTCTAAGTAGAAAATACACTCTTCCAAGAGAATCTCTTCTCACTTGAATACAAGGACAGCTAGCCTTCTAGCCTTTTCCTTGGATGAAAAGTCACCTTTCTGAACTTACATAAGACTGCAAAAAAGTAAAAGAACTCACTTCCCATTTTCCTCCTGTGTTCAAAATCCCACTGCCTTTCATAGCAAGGTTTATGCTACATCTTGAGCATAACTGAGGAGAATCCTTGGAGAATAGGTCCTGAAGAAGCAGTGCTCATTAGAAGGGCTGAAGGGAAACACCAAGCCTGTCACTGCAGAGGCAAGTAAACCAAGAATAAAATGCTGAGAATACTTCTGCATGAAACACAAATCATCCCAGCTGGCAGTAAGGAACAGAGCAGAGAGGAGCGGGGGAGTGGACTTCAATGGCTAATGTGTGTGACTGTTTCCACAGCTGGACACAATACAAGGGACCAGCATGAAGTTCTCTAGCCTGTTTTATGCAGGTGGGATGAGTTACTGGCTCACCGAGACTAAAAATTACTGGCTGTACCTGTAAAGCTCTGAAAGACCAATCTCCAGTGTGGCCACAAAAGAGTCCTTGCCCATGACCCATTCACATATCCCTCTCACAGGCAGGCTGAAGCACAGGCTCAGTCAAACTCAAGCACACCGAACCCCACCTAAAGAGCAGTGCCTGTCACCTGGAAAGTAAAGTCCTTCTCCCAGAACTCTTCCAATTAAAGGCTCTATTTGGTGTCTTTGCTGGATAGAACAAGGGAAATTTTACTGTCGCTTGTGTGCTGTGGAATGTGCTGGGTTTGCAGCCCAGCCAATAGAAACATGTTGGCAATTCATGATCTTCTGATGTGAAAAATTTGCGCAAACTCCAGAGAGGCATCAGCCACCCAGTGACAGGGGGCTATCTTCTCTTCCTCACTCCTCTTTTCTTCTTTGACCCTCATCAGAGAAGCTCCCAAAGCATTCTGGTATGTACTCTGTTCAGCATGACTTTCAACAGACAAAACAGTTTTACTCATTTCTGCTTCCATTTTTCTGACAGAGCAGGGCAGACAGCTACTGCAGTTCAAGCTGAGAGGCAAGGGTCAGGATTTCCTAGGGTCCTGCAAGCTGCTCCTGCAAACCCTGGGACAGCTGTCTTAGGCAATGGCTGCAGATTGCCCTGTGCTGCCTGTCCTGTGTTCCCACATTGGCCTGCTGGTTGTTTTACACACACACAGATACAGAACCCCCACTGTGTCTCCAACCTAGCTACCTGCTGCTTTGTGGTCTCCTGGACTCCTGCAGGAAATGCCTTGTCCTTCTTCCTCAGTTTCCCCAGGTATAAAAGATTAAATTTTTGTCGTGTTTTCCCAAGGAGTTGCAACCCATTACTAATTAGTGCCTGCAAAATGCTTTCAAGCTCCTCAAAGGGAAGGTGCAAAAGAAGGACTAAATATCATTAACAGCTTTATTTTACACACAGCACAAAATTAATGAAGCGTTGGCTCCTCAATGAACTGCCACTACCATCCTGCTGAGTACGTTTTCTTTCAAAGCAGGTATTGTGCACATTGTGTTCCTGGAGCACTCCCGTATGGAATATTAACATCTGAACCAAACTGCAACCAGCTCCTGGTGTCTGCTCTCTTACCAAACCTGTTGGTCTGCCATGCACGGCTTTTCCATTCACTTCCCTGGAGGTGCCTGGGCTGCTGGTGATAGGAGATGGAGGCTAGAGTGGGATACTTAGGAAACATTACAAAGGAGTGAGGTACCTGCTTCCAGGCTCCTGGAATAGTCTGGACATAGAAATAATAATATACTAAAGGGCACAGGAAAGCAGAAATTAGCTAATACCATTCTCTGAACTGAATTGCTCTGAGAGTTTCTCCAACAAGCTCATCCAGAGCATTTCTGTTACCATTTTGCCATTGTTGGGGCTTTCAAATGACAGCCTGGGGTCCCTACTGCTTTCAGGGCTGGCAACCACTCAGGGACTGTGAGAGAAGTCATAAAAACACTGGTTTTGCTAATTTAAGTCAGGTCTCCTGTTGAGCATTTTTGAAGTTGGAAGGAGCATTGCCTCAATGCAGTTCATGGAACGGGTCTTAGCTGGTATACCTGCTGCCTTCATATGCCAAACATACGTCTGCTGAGAAAAAAAGAATTTCCCTCAGCAGAGACAAGGACACAGAAGGTCCCAGCCAAACCCTAGGCTCATCCAGGAACCTGACACTGGGTGTTAGGGACTCCTACAGCTAGGCTCTGCAGAACCCTCTGTTCCACAGGAATTCTCTGTCCCCGTGGTGGGGAAGCACAGAGCCAAGGGGCTCACAGCCACTCCTCCCCCTGTCCCTCTCTTTCACCCTGACATCAGGTCACCCACATTCTCCACTACTCCCCACAGTCCCTCAGGACAGTCAGAGAAAAGCAGCCAGGCTCAACACAGAGTTAAGACTGCCAAAAGCTGGATTTTCTATCTGTCACTGTCTCTTTCTTGCCCACACACTGGGTTACCCGTGACACAGAGCCCTTGAACAAAGCTGTCAGCTACCAGGGTTGCCCAAAGTCAGGACAGCCTGCACAGGAAAGTGCTGCCTTCAGCACACTCCCATGGGAAGTGTAGGAAATGCACATGGGAAATTCCAGGAGAAATGGGATCTCTTCCCAGGCTCCTTGTCTCTAGTCCTCTAAAAGCTCTGCTGCTGGCAGAGATCTTCAGAGTCCAAAATGTGAAGCAGTGGAACAGCATGTTTTTTCAGTGAGGAAACCACATGACCTCCGTCTTCAAATTTCCCCACATGGGAAGCAGCTCATGTCACAGAAACAAAGTGGCAGGAGTGCTCTGGGACTTCACATTTTCACTTCAACATCTTCAGTCCCAGCATGGGTTCTTCTTTAAAGGAATTTACATCAATCTTAATACATCAGAGACTGGTGTTCCAGGCTAAGATCTCAAGTTGTTCCAATAAGATACAGGTCAGTTTTTTCATAAAGCCTTCCAAAGAGCATCTGCCAATGTGAGTGAGGATAGTAAGGCATGGTGTTTGCTGGGCTGCATGTCAGCTGAGAGAGAGGACTGCCTTCTTGAGTTAAACTGCAGGAATGAATATGTCCACCCAAGTCCTCTCTGCCTGAGAGCAAAATGTGGCTAAGCCATATTTGTCAGTCTTAGCAGCAGCTGGTACACAAAACAGCTTTGCCTATCTACTTGTTTCCCCTATAGATGTCTCGATCTGTTTCATGACACTTCATCCTCTTCCAAACCCTGACAGTACCTCTGAAGCAAAATGCTTGATGTCATTTTAAGGACTGGACATTGAAGGCTGGAGCTTAGTAGTTTGGCTAATTTCCTTCTCTTTCCTGGTTGTGAAATCTAGGAACAGTGGAGTCCTTTTGTAAAGTTATCAAAAAGCATTCAAATCCCACCTGCATGTGGCACACACAGTTCAAATTCCAAATTAGAAAAGAAAATGCAAACCTTGTGCTGTGGCCTCTTTCCCCCACACCCTGATCTCCCTCCTGCCTGCCAATGCCACATTCACAGCCAAGGCAATGGCTGTGAGACACAACCTGGAGCAGCACAGACAGCTGTATCTGGCCCCATCTCCATGTGCAAGCTGCCCAGGTTCAGCGCTATCAGAAGAGCAGGAAGATGCCATATTTTTCCTGGGAGAGGAATCAGCCCAACCAGAACAGCTGCTTTATCCCTAATAAGTGAGGCTGGAGAATCAGTTTTCCAGCTACTCTAACTGGAAAAGACAGATGAGCTTTTGGACACTTTAAGCTTTTCTCAGGTCTGAGACACAAAACAGATAATGTCAGATGAAGGATGGGACAGAGAAAATGGTGCTGATGTTACACTTCTTTACATTCATCAGACAGGCAGTCTGAGAGGAGAAAGTAATAAGGTTATTAGTCTGCTTCACACAGCCACAGCCTCTGCTGTGCCCAGAAAGAAAACATCACAGCAAAGGGAAGTCCCTTTTCACACCAGCATCCTGATGGTTGAAGTGTCACCCTTGAAACAAGGCAGGAACACATCAAACTCTTTCTGAACCACCTCCCAGATGAGCTAAAACATCCCTTGGACTGCGTCAACATTGCTCTGCCAGAGTGGCCTCCAGAATCAGCATTAAAAAGGATTTTCCTGCATTCCTCCAGCACAGCTTGTAGACAGGACCCCATCCAAATTTCAGATTGTGTTTAACATGTATGAAACAGGTCCACCTGGTCTCCTAGGAATTCCCATAATTGAACACACTTTGACTGGTGTAAAAAATATACTGTCAACCTGGAAGAAATGCCGAGAGGTTGGCTGGAATGGGCTTTCAGCAAGGGAGCTGTAAGTATCTCATCCAAGTGTGAGTTCAATTCTGGTTCCCATAATCAGAACTGTTCAAGCCCAAGGGAGGGCAACATTGCCCAGCACAGCCGAAAGCTGGTGGTCTGAGCCCAGGTTCCCACAAGGGACAGGAAGACAATTGAAGCTTTGTATTTCAGGAACACAGTCTTTGGGGTTCACCCAGGACTGGTTTATCTCAGCAGGGAAAAGGAAAACACTCAGTTCTCAGAACTGATTTCAGGAACACTCCTATTTAGGATGCTCCAGCCTGCAGTCTTGCTTGTTGAAGGGAGAGGGTTGGGGACATTCATCCATGGGCTGCTTTGATGCTCCACTTCAGGAACCTCCAAAAGCTGAAGGGGCTGAAAGCATCTCTAAAATGGGGACAGTATTGTGTTGCCAGGAAAAGGAAGGCAGTGGGAGCCTGAGCCTCATGGAAGCATAGCCATCCCTTGCTAGCAATTTCACAAGAAGTGTCTTCATGCTGTGTAGGAACCACCCCTGCAGCAACTGACAGGGAGAATTTCAATCAGAAATACATCTCCTGTAAGGACTGCTTTGGGGGCTAAACAGAGAAAGCAACCTGCAATCTACTTTGTATTGCTGAGCAATAATGGGACCAGGTGAGATGGAAAACTGATAGAAAGAGAATAAGGCTCTAGTCGCTGGGGAGAGTGGAAACAATCAGAACAGTGACTGCCACAATACAGGATGATGCTGTTTAAACAAGCTCCGTAGTAATCAGATCCCCAGCTCTCTCTCCCCTCCAAATCTACCTCAAGACATTCAAACAGTAAGCAAACTCCTGACCACAGACTATCCCTCTCTCTGCAGCTTATCTCAACAAATAGAAGACCAGAAGCTGGTCTCAGTGCAAGACTCCACTCAGTTCTTCCTTCAGGTGGCTTGTGCAGAGCTGCTTTCACTCTCACTGCAGGATTAGCACCCAGTGTACTCACAATCTGATGGACAAAGTGATGTCTGACCATGTGCCTAAACCAGAGACACAGTGAGCTAGTCAGGTTGTTGCTGGCAGCTGATGAGGGGGAAATGAAGAGAATATCTCTGCAGGGAGGAAGAGAAACAAATGGGTAACTGTGCATATCCCACCCCTTCCCAGGTGGAAAGAGCAAACCTTCACAGACCTTATCCCCAGCCTTTCTCTAGGCTGGCCTTGGCTCTGCCACTCACTCCTGCCTTCCTGACAGGATTTGGCCGGCTTTGCCTTGTCACCTCCACCAGCTGTTTACACTACAGGGAAGCCTGGAGCTGCCTCTCAGCAGGTCAGCCAGGGGCAGTATCACCCAGCCAGCTCCACCCAGGCACGTTCCAAAAGCTGCCTGGCAGACAGACTCTTGCCCTGGAATAAAGCCCGAAGGACACAGCAGTCAATGCAGGGCACCAAAACCTGATTTTCTCAGGCTGTCAAAGTAGAAGCAGCACTTTTTTGATGATCTCTGCACTAAACACAAATCTTCTGAAACTGATTTTATTCCCTAGATCCCTGCTCCAGTAGGTTCAAGGTTCAAAGGGACAACCTCGAGGGAATACAAACTATGGCTAGGTTGAAGAAAGGCTGGAACATATCAACTGAAGTAACATAGGAATGGCTTCAGTGCCCAGAAGGATTTCTGATCAAAATAGAAGAAACACAGGACAACTTAAGGGCCTGGAGTATCCCATGAGGAGAGGAGCAGCATCCTGCTCTCCTCACTGTGTGCTTTTCACTATTCTTCCCCATCAGACACAGCACTTGCCATGGGGTCCTCCTGAAGCCAGGGCACTGGCCAGACTGGACTTCCCATCTACCACAGAACCTCTGTTCTTCCTAAAGAATTTTGGGAGGCCACAGCCACCTCTGTGAAGGGAGGAAAAGGCACTGCAAAATTTCAGAAAGTTTTACATAACTGTGAAACTATTTCCCAGGAAGCCGTATTTGTGCCATCTTTTTATATTTCAAGCCTGTTCCTGTTCTCTCTCTTTTTTTTTTTTTTTTCCCCTCAGTAGCAGCAGCAGTGTACTTAGCCTGGTAAATAATGCATACTGCTCTCGCTGCTATGCAGACAGACAAAGGCAGGTAGTGTATAAAAGAATAAAATTGTACAGCGAATTGCAGTGTAATAGCTGTAATTTAGTGCCCTGTGGGCGATCCAGAGATTCAGAAAGTATCAGAGACCCATGCTCAGTGCTGACTGACAAGGTGACTGGAGATACAGCAGAGTGTTTGACCTTTGGATTGTTTCCAACCTAAGCACAACCATAAAAAATTCAGGAGACCATGCTGTCTCCCAGCAAAATGGTTTGTGGGGTGGATAAATAGATGGATTTTGTGTGAACACACACACAGTATATTTATGTGGGTGCACAGAGATAATTTAAGAAACATTGATCAAGACCCAGACTACTTATATAACAGAAATGGCTGGGGAAGCTGGGGGTGTATCAGGGTTGTGTTTTATTGTCTGCTTGCAAGAACAAGAGGAAGTCTTCATTAGGGCGCCAGCTGGATCTCAGCTCAGGAAATCTCAATTGATTTCACATGCAGGCTAGCAGCTAATGATGTGTGCGTGTGTCTGTCTGTCTGATTTCAGCTCTTTGGTCATCTCAGACTTGGGGGCATTCAGATTTCTTGCCAGGTTCCCACTTCTGGAGCATTTGTCTCCACCAATCACCCAGTAAGTCATTCGAGAAGGCAGAAATGATAGCATGAGAAATAATGCTATTTTCAGACTCCCTACTACCCTCTTGATCAGAGGCAGTGAGCCGCACATTCCCTTGGAGCTCAGCAAATACCTGGAAGGATCTAATCACTCTCTTTCTACCTAAACAAGACAAGAGCATGCAGGGATGCGCAGGGCTGTCACCTCCCATTTGCAGACATCTTTGTGTAGGAGCAAACTCTTCAGTTCTTCTTCCTCAGGGAGCCCGAAGAACCCCCATCCTTACAAGCCTCTCTCCCATTACCTCAGGGAAAAAGAGAAGCAAAGAGTCAACCCATGTTCTCCCAGGAGTACAGGTGCCTGATGACCACCAGGATGAACAAGAGAGGCTTTGAAGCAGGCGGGTGACTGGGAAGGACAGTGCGTAGCATAAATATTAGGCACTTTCTTTTCAAAAAACATCTCACTGTCCAGAAAACCACAGGACACGTTAGAGGACAAGTCCCTCACTATCCCTGCAGACAAGGATGGACTCAGTCTGACTGCACAGCAAGGAGCATGAGCCAGGAAATACATTTACATGGCTGTCCTCTCTCATAACAACTGACAGCTCTGTTAGGACTAGCCACAGCACTCAGCAGCCTCTCTGCCACATGACAGGCCTGCAGAAGAGAAGATGTGGGAAGAGGTACAGATTTGGTTTCTCCTGCCTCTGTCAGCAAGACTACAGAATCCTTGAACATTTCACTAGTCTAAAACCTGGAACCTTGTAGGACAAGCTCCCCATGGGAACTGGATAGAGAATATGGTGCTTTTGACAAACAGCACATGTGATTCAGCTTCCTCATGCCTTTTACAGCATTGTCAACTGAAACAAATTGATCTTAATGCCCCTGGGACAAGGAGATGGGGGAATGCCACACATAAGTCGAGTAGAAAAGTCAAGATGGAACCAGAAGAGAATTTGCCACCCACTCATTATCTATCTCCTAATAGACAGGCAAAGAAGCAGAGCAGGTGAGAATGGGGTGACAAGGTCAGGAGTGGAGATCCGTGCACCAGATGACTGAGCTAGAAACCAGACACCCAGCACAGGACCACAAATGCAGTGTGTGAGCTCTGCATCACCAGGCCAATCTTGCTACCCTAAATCTCTGCAGCCTACTTGCCAAGTAAGTATTTTCTGGTTCCCTGGAGCCTATTCAAGGGTATAAATCTCCAAGAAAGGGTTTAGATTCTGAACATAGCTGAGGGACCCCAAGTTAAAAACATTGCAAAAAAGCCAAGTCACCCGATTTTGAACTGGCAGGGAGTCAAGGGGGTTCTCCTCAAGAGACTCTTCAAGACTCTTCAAGATCCCTCAAGCACATCAGAAGCAAACTTGTCTGGGGGACAACTGGGGAAACTGTGATGGTCATGTTTTCCCTCCCCTGATACTCAGCAAATGCTAAAAGCAGGGCACACTGTTCTACTCAGCCATGCCCTGGTTCAGAAATACACAGTTCCCCGTGACTTCCCAGGCAACCAGCAGGACCCTGTACTGCCTCTGCATCACACTGCCCATCTCTGTGATGGATGCACTTCTGCTGGCTGCAGAATAAACTCAGGCACAGGGTTATGGCCCCAATAACACAGCACTTCATAAAGCTGCTTGGGTTTCTCTCTCTGTGTTCTCAGATATTTATAAGGGACCCATCCCCACAATATATCTGACCGCTTCACACTCCAACAGAATTTTTTTTCTTGTAACTGCACTCTTATCCTTGCTCAATAGATAGGAACCATGCCCACACGATTTCTTAGATCCTCAAGATGATGCAGTGTGGTTTGGGGAGGGCAGCAATACTTTCATAAAGCATAGAACAAAAATGACTGAGATAGGCCCAAAAGAATGCTTCCAAACTGGTACCTGGCATAAGAATACTTGGGCTGACACGTGCTGGGGGAATGGGCAGAGACTAAAGCAGAAAGGAATCTTCAATTTCAGTAATCCATTTGGGCAAATCTGTACCTCTGTTTCCAGGTGTGCAGAGTGGGACACATCCACTGGACCCATGGAACCCTCTAAGATCACATCTCTAAAAGCCATTGCTCTAGTTCTCCCGCTTCCTCCACATTAACACAGCACGATTTAGAGTTCAGCTTCATTCAGCATCAAAGCAAGATCTGTGATTACACACTGTGCCTGGCTCTGAGAAAAGCAAGACTCCATCTGTTCCCAACACAATTACTGCACTGCATGGACTGACGTGATCTTGCATGAGGCACACAACCCCTCAGAGCCCCTCATGTTTGACCAAGTTGTATATGACACGTGCTTTCATCCAAACAGAATCTATTGATGAGGGCAGGCATTAGACTGAATTACAGAATCCCTTCTTGGTCCAACTCTGCATTTCACCGATGCCAGTTTTGTCTCCGGTAGGTTGTTTTGATTAATTTCATTTAATTAATTCTATCATCTCAAGCTGTTCCCAGAATCTGTGGGAAGCCCATCAAGGTGGAAGCAGAGAACATGATGCACACAAACTGAAGATGCAGTCCATTGGATTCTCAATATTTATCTTCCCAGAGGAAAAAAACACCCCACACTACAGGAGCATCTTTCAGACATCTGAAATCTGACAGTGCTTTTTGTTCCTCTTCTGCTCCCTGGTGGCACTTAATTCTAAGTCTTTGCGGGTAGACAAAAGGCAATTTCATCCCTGCTTATAGAGCTTGGGGAGAAGGCAGGGAATTTATCTGCTGGTCCTACAAGAGGGAAATGGGGGAATAATTAAGCTCCATAGCCCAGTTCTAGCTCACAGCACTTCTCATCTTGTTGTCTGCCTCGTTTTCACTTAGTTTTTGTATTCCCCCAGAATACAACACACAACCTCTGCCCCATAGAAATCTTCTACTTATTCCAATGTTAGGAGTCATCATGTCCCAGGGATTCCCCATTCCTGGCTGCCTTCAGCATCAAGATGCTTCCCTCCATCTCTTCACAGGTGTAGGTATCTCAATACAGATAGATGCCAGTTCAACCTGCCTGCTCTCACCTCTGCTTTTCCTGCAGAGAGGCTTCTCATTGACACAGCACAGTGATTTCCTTCCTGTGCTCCCAGTGGCCAGCTGCATGTGGTAAAACAGGGCTGGGAGGGGAGAGGAGACATAGCATTGGGCTAGGGCTGGACACTCACTACACTGGGGGACAGAAGGTTCTCAGAATGTTCCTGGAAGGTCCCCCCTCCTGTCTTATGGTCCATTAATACATTGCCTAACAAGCTCGGGAAAGATGTGCTTGGGACACAAGGGGTTGCTACCCATGGTACAGCCAAGCATAAGAGGTTATGATTCAGTACTATCCCAGCTACTTCACTGCTGTGAAGATCAGTGGGTCAGACACTGCCTCACAACAACAAAGTGAGACATCTGGCCTCAGCTTCCTCTCAGACTTGTCAAAGGACTGATTCATTTGTCCTTACAAAGCACAGTGAATCTCACAGATGGAGAATGCATAAAAAGGTAGGAAGGTGGTAAATCAGGAGTGCCCAGGAACATTGTTCTAGATATATCCCATGAACTAGCATCAAATGGCTCACATCCATATTATTAAACTCTCTTTACCTCTGAAACCATGACCTCATTGAACAGCCCCTTGAGAATGGTCCTCTGCCTATAACTCCCAAATCATGCCTGGAAATTTTCTGGGACAGTCCTAGAGGGACCAAATAAAATCATGCCAGGAGTATGCTGACACTTAAATCTGATGATTGAGTTTGTATTCTAGGAACGTTTCCTGATGTTGCTTAATTTACTAGTAAAGACTTAATTACTAGTGAAGATTTAATGTCTGTTCTATTAAATTAACCTCAAAGTCAGCACTGCCCTGATAAAAATCAGCAAGTGTCCCCAAACCTTCCTGAAAACTTTGATTCCTCAGTCATTACCTTCCCATCTCCTCAATAAATGTGGAAAAAATTATTAAATAATCAATTTGTTATCACTTAATGATAATCAGGTAATACGAAAAAGCCAGCAGAGAAAAAAAACAAGAACAAATTGTGTAAACTGTTTAGCTTTCTTTGTCACAGTAACTGAAATAGCAGAGAGAACAAGCCCAGCAATGCAGGCTATCCTGATGTGTAGTAAGTCTTCTTCAAACAATATTTTCACATGGATGCACTCTGAAACTAGTTATCAGTAGTTTGTCATCAGATCAGGAGGACTTACAAAGATCAGATCCATCAACTGGTTTCCCCAGTGACTTGCATAATCAAATAAAGTATGTTTATAATATGCATAGTTGGTCTCAAGTCTGGAAGACCATACAAGATAGAAGGCACAACAGGGCAGAAGATGATTTTGGCAAATTAGAGAAATAGTTCACATTCAGCCAGCTAAAATTTCATAGAATAGGTGCAAAATATTGAACTGAGAAGGAGAAGAAATTAAATGCACCAATAAAGAAATGGGTAACACCTACCTAGAATTCAGCACTGAGGAACCATTGACGAGTTACAGGGCTGTAAACCAAATACGAATTGCCATTGTGAAAATATTGCATTAAAAGACAAATACCCTTCCTGGCTGCATTAGTAGGGCACACTGCCTATAAGACAAAGGGGATCATTTTTTGCTTTCTCAATACACACAAGTTAGATAGGATCAGTCTAAATTTGGACTGGAGAAAAGTAACAAACCATATAAGAGGTGCAAAATGCATAGGATTGAAAGAGGAGGACTGAGTCTAACAGGAAGAAAACAGAAGAGGGCCTATGATAATGAACCTCAAATACATAAAGTTGTTAGCAGATGCTGATCAATTGCTTCCCATGTGTGCTGAGAATAGGTCAACATGCAACAAGCTCAATTAGATTACAGAGAGGAGGCAAACCTTCCCTGCTGCCAGTCACTGAGCAGTGTAACAGGTGCTGAGGAGCTGGCAGCATTCCTGCTGTGTTAAGCACAGGTATGGTAAACACCTGCTTGGGTGGCATCAGGGTATTTGATCCTGCCTCTGGGCACATAGGTGCAGTGTGTCCTGAATGTTCCTTTATGGCTGACAGTTGTGTATTTTTATTTCTAACACCACTTTGTCACTCATTTTGGCTGCAAGGATGTAGTATGGACAGTATAATCAGACTCTGAGCAGGACCATATCCAGTCTCATTACTGGATATGTTATTTGGTGTATGTCATCACATCCTGTACCTTCCTCTTACAGGCTTTCTGACTATCCCATTCCACAGCCTACAAAAAACTATTTCATTCTTTTCCTCCCACCTTACTGGCAGGAGGAGTGTTCCATAGAACGATTGCTCTCAAAGCTAAAAACTTATGAATTCCAGCTTAGATATGCATGTTGAGAGTAGCAGCTGCTTGATATGGAGTAGCTCAAATTCATACTCATGACTGAGTATTCTAAAACATGGAAACTGACGTCATTGCATGTGAAAAACTTCTAGATCTGTTCTTCCGGTTTCAAGAAGAAAAATACCATAAATATGCAGAGGAAAAGGAAGTTTTTCTGTCTTGCATTAGCATGTAGATGACATGAGTGACGTTACATAAGAAATGAAGACATAACAACAATGGATGAAGAAAAGATGCCAGCTGAGGGCAGAATCAGGAGACACAAGATCAGGTAACAGGCATAATGAGGTTATCAGCTTGATGGATTCAGGAGTACCAGGTGGAGTAATACACAAATTGAAAACTGCTGCTGGCAATGGTGGGAATGGTGGCTTGCTTGTGAGGGAGGAACCAGTTCCCCTTTTCTGTCTTCCCAAAAGATGTGACAACAAAGGTCACAGTCGTCTGCCTGCAAAATGGTGTATGTTTGTCTCTCTGTGGAGAAGTGTATGTGAGAATTGACAGTCCTCCCCTGAATCAATACTCACCTTTGTGAAGGAGAAAATGCTTTCTGTTGAACTAATGGCTATTTCAGCCCATTGTAAACCATAACAGATGGGTTTCTTCAAACCTCTATGCATTTTTAGATTGTATTTACACTCACTAATCAAGTCCTCTGTCTAAAAGGGGAAAGAATAACATTCTCCCACTTTTTCATTTTCTCCCTCCCCCTGATGCTGCACTTCCCCAGGGCTGCTGGCTAGGTCCTACTCAGCTTCTTTACTGCCTTCTGACTCACTGCCTCTGCTTGGAAAGCAGTTGTCTCACAGTGTCTCTCAGGTTGGAGGTGGGAGTTCTAGCTCCTTTGGGTTCAGAAGTATGGACTCAGTTGCATAGTCAGGTACCACATTGGGAAGCAGAAAAGAGTACAGCTGTCCTTCATTGTTCTCCAGACATAAAATGAGAGTGATGCTGTTACCGACACGTGCCATCTCACACAGTAAAAATGAAGGAAGTGGGGTTGTTTGAAAGAAAAATTAAACACGCTAATTAGGTATCAGTATTATCACTGCTTGCGTGACACGCATCTGCACTCTGGCCATTCTAGCAAAATTTCAGTCAGCAGAGGGTATTTAGTCAAAATGAAAATTCAGTCTGTATGTCTAATAAATGTTGCTGCTGCCCACCCTTCCTTCTTTGTCAGCAAATAGCACTGCTGCTTTCTGTCATGTAGCAGCCATGTCCTACCCTGAAGATAAATGCATTTCAGCGCTGCTTTTTTTCCTTTTTTCCTTTTTTTTTTTTTTAATACAAGATAGCAGTGTTTCATAAAAAGCTTTCTTGGTCAGAACAGGCGTTGTCATGCATATGTAACATCATGATTAGCATCTTGCTCTGAACTGGCTGGCATTCACAAAATCTCTCCAGGTAGATCACACAGACAGCTTTTCCTCAGCTGTTTTGGCACAACACTAGTTTATGTGTAACACATTTATATGTTACACATTTGAGTAGGAAGTCCCAAGGACAATCCGAATAAGACAATCACAGAATCAATTAGGTTGGAAAAGACCTCTGAGTCCAACCTGTGATGAAATACCACCACGTCAACTATACCATGACACTGTTCCACATCTTTTCCTAAACACCTGGGTGTCTGGTGACTTCACCACCTCCCTGGGCAGCCTGTGCTAATGTTTAACAACCCTGTCAGTGAAGAAATTCCTCCTGATGTTAAAACAAATGCTCATTTATCCCAACACACCGCAAAGCGGCCGTTCTGGGTTTGCCTTGTGTTTTCAAGGTAGCCATCTTCCTGAGTGATCCCTGACCCCCAGCACCACAAGATCTGGTCAGGAGTGGCCAGGAATCCCTTGGCTCCACTTGTGGGAAAACCAACTGATCACTTCGGATCTGCACAGACCGCACCCGAGGGAGCCGGGCTCTCTGAGGGGCGGACAAGCAGGACCAGGCATGACCAAGAAAGTCCCACCTCAGCTTCCCAGCCTGCTGGTCTTCCCCCAGCCACCCGCTACCACTAGAGAGGGCACAGCAGGATGGGGGCAACACCAGCACAACCTCGCCCTCGGCTGTGTCTGCACCACGCCGAGAAGGCTCGCAGTGCCGGTGGCAGAGCTGGGACAGTGGCAGAGCCGGGACAGCGGCACCCTCCCCAACATGGCACCCGCCCAGCCCAGCGCCCGGCCCCGCTCCAAGGCGGTGGCGCGCCCCTGCGCATGCGCGGCCGGGCGGGGCCGGACCATGGGCAGGCGGCGAGCGGGGCCGAGCGTGGCCCGGGAGGTGAGGGGGGGCGGTGGCGGCTGCGGCTGCGACGGCCGGTCCGGCGGGGGCTTGGATCCGCGTCCTTACTCCCGCCCTGAGCGACGGCGTGTGGTGTCCTTGCTCCTGCCGAGCCCTTGAGCCAGTGCCGTGAAGGGCGGTGGATGTGTGCGCCCGTGGGGGTGCTGCGGCGGGCCGTGACCGCCAGCCCGTTGTGTGCGTGCGGCGCTGGAAGCCAGCCGTGTGCTGCTGCTTCTTGAGAGGAGCCCAGTGGTAAACCAGCATGTGAGGGGCCTGTAAATCACAGCGAGAAGGGGTAAAGGCTGGGTTTTAAGAGTTCGCCTCCCTTCTAAAGCTGCCTTTTTATTGTTGTGCTTGGGTGTTTTGTCTCTCCCTCACTGGAGATTCCAGCTGTGCCATGTGCTTGAGGATGACTCTTGAGCAGGGAGGTTGGAGCAGATGACCCACTGTGGTCCCTTCAAACCTTACCTATTCTGTGATTCTGTGATCTCCTGGGTGGCAGGAGGAGGGCTGCTGGTAAGCTCTGTTGAGGCTTTGTATTTCTGTTGACAAGCTGAGTTGTGTTAGTTAACATTAACTCTCTGAAGCATACGTCTTTCTGGCTCCTGCAGTGAACAGTCTGGACTCAAGTCTGTTCTGTGGGTTTGGATACTGTGGGGAAAGCAAATCCTGAACATTCCTCACAAGTGGCTGAAATGGGGCAGAATTCATTCAGTGAATCTCACTGGTCACCTCTCTGCCCTGAAGTTTTTTCAGGTGAACACGTAACAGGCTTAGGTAACCAGAATGGAAAGGCCAGGGAAATGGCAGGACGTGTCATATATGTGTCATCCACTAGTAACATAAAAGTGAGTGTCACAGAATCCTTAGGGCTAGAAGGGACCTCTGGATATCATCTCATCCAATCCCCTTGCCAGGGCAATACCCTTGCTCCTCATTCTGTCAGTGGGCACCACTGAAAAGAGTTTGGCACCAACCTCTTCACACCCATCTTTAAGATATTTATATGTATTGATGAGATCCCTTCTCATCCCGCTGTGTGGAATGGGAGTTCAGTTTACGGTTTTCTGGTGTGTTTCATTGGTTAGGCTTTCATTAGAGAAATACAGTTCTGGGCACTCTAACTCAAATATATCCACCAAAGGGAGTCCAGAGAGGCATGTGCTGACTTGTCCAAGCTTCCTTTGGTGAGCCTGCCAGAGAGAATTGAAGAGTAATTTTTAATTTTTTTCTTTTTTGTGGTTGTGGTTTGAGAGGCAGCAGATGAGAAAAGATGGTAGGGTCCACCTTACAAAAAGAGAGGTGGCAAAATGGCTCAGCCTCTTAGGGACCTGCTTTCACAGAATGAAAAGGGACTGATTTTAGCTGCCACAGAAAATTCTTGCCAAGTGTTTGAGGACTCGTAGCAGCTTTAGATAAGGTTTTGGGGGTTTTTTTAGAAGTTTTCATGATGGAACATACTAGTTTGGAAAGGATTGTAGAACTACTCTTTTTTGTGCATTACAGGTGAAAATCTGTGTGCAAAGATACTACTACAAGATAAAATTCTTTCCACTTGTAGTGATGAGAACACTACTGAAGAGAGGTTAGGGAGGAAGAAAAAAAAAAATCACTTTAAGCCAGAGGAAGAGAGGGCTGTGTTTCAATTTGCATGACAACCAAGATACTTGATTCATAATTTAAACCTACTCCATTCAGTACTACCTTCTGAGTTGTTGTCATTGTAAGAAAACTTTTCAAATGATTCTTAATATGATGTGATGCATGGCTAGCTTTGAAAGGCCTCATCTAGGCAGAGTCATGCTTGTTTAACTGAAGTCATGATGCTAAATGAATGCAATTTTCTATATGGACACTTATCAGATTAGCTTGCACTTACAAATTGCAGATGTAATTGATATGATCTGGTTTAAATAGATATAAATGGGTCTCCATAATGTTGTGGTGGTTTAAATTCATGCCACTTCTTTCATATAGCTCTGATCTTTTCACAGGCAGCCCTATTGACAATGCTGAGCTGCATAGGACTTGCTTGAGGAAACTCATCAGGAAAATGAAACGGGCAAGACTAGTCCATTTTGTACCAAAATAGTGAAAATGGAATTAACTCAAAAGAGTGACAGGGACGACCAAAGGTGTGGAGAACTTCTATGCAAGAAACTACCAAGCATTCCAGGTCCTTTTAAGCTGGAAAACGTGACTGCAAGGGACCCAGTATAGGTCTATATCCTCTGCACACTATTTGTAGCTTTAAACGAACAATGAGCATACACTGTCAATACAAAGTTATGGCTATCAAATGAAACCATCAGCTGATGAGCTCAGAACAAACAGGAGAGGTTGGTTCTTCCCATAACCTGCTGTGAAACTTCTTGCCAAAGGATACTGTACCCATTAAAAATATACTTGTAGCTCAGGCAACAACTTAAAAAATCAGAGAAGCAGAAAAGTGCATTAAATTAAAGGCAGTGCCTGGGCAGCAAAATGTCAGGTGTGTGTTTCTGGAAGGCATTGTTACATGTGTTGCTGCTTCTGAGAGGGCAATGGTGGATCAGTGTCTATGAAAGAGCATAAAGAATAGGGAAAAGGCTGACACAGTTCATACTTGGTAAAGGTGTTCTTGCAGAAGTTTTTGAAAATCTGGCTCATGTGCTCTGTGGTCACATCTGTGTGTGCTCCTGCAAAGCCACTGGACTGAGGCAGGATGCACTGACTAATTAGATGGTCCCTGCAAGGCTGAAGTAGATGTAGGTAGGGTCCAGCCTTTCCTCCTTTAGCAACACACAGGGTTGTTCTGCTGGAGTCATCTTAGACTTTGCTGCTGGGACATCCTCTGCTGTGAATAGCTTGTCTGGTAAATATTTCCAAGCATGCTGTGGGCAGAATGTCAGTGAAATGATTTTCCAGTGTGCAAAATGATTCCAAGAGCATGGAGAAAATGGAAGTGTGTCTATGAACAGCAAGTTAGCACTTGAATTTGAACAAAATTTGTCTCTGCTGGACTGATTTTAATAATCCAGCCAAATTTGGGGATGTAGGAACCATTAATTCTTCTGTGAAAGAACAGCTCAAGTGTGCTGGCAGGTGACAAGGCATGTAAAGACTGCTCAGGGAAGGGTTTTTTCTTTGCCCCCACCTCTTCAGTTGGCTTTGATCTGTTTTATGAGGGTCAGAAAATGAAAACCTCATTACCTAATGCTGTTGGATGTCGACGTATGTGTGATATGGCTCCTTGCCAGTGTCTTAATTAGGGAATTCATAAAAGCAGAGGGTGGATGCCAATTCTTGAAAAGCGCTTTTAGCCTTTCTGCTGGAAAGAAAGCTTTCATTAATTCGCTACAAAATGTATTAAATGGGATCCAGCTCAATTCTGTAAGCAAGGCTGCTTCTTTTTCACTTCTCTCTTTGTCTCTGCCTGTATGTGAGTCATTTCAGGCTCCCTGCCCAAGATTGTCCCAACAAATGGAATTTGTAATAGGCATGTAAGTCAGTTTGGATTGAAATCCATTCCAGGTCTCTCTGATTTAAAAAGGTTTCCAGATCATGAGCAAGTGTTGCCAGAATTCAGCAAAAATAGCTGAATGCCTTGTCATACCTGTGAAGCAAAGGATGCATCTGGTCTTAGATCCCTGTATGCATCCAAAGCTACTGGGACTTGACTTTCTGGAGTGTCTTCTGAGGAGCCTCAGAAGGGCAGCTCTGTGTGCACAGATCTGCTGCTTGGATGTAAAGCATATGTTTCACTCCCACTTTTTAACTGGAACTACTCAAAGATGTTGCTGTGAGTGAAGTCCTGTGTCCCTGCTGCCATCTGTGTGAACCTGAGGAGCTGTCATGTGAGCTTTCTGCTTGCTGCATTTCACTTCTGTCCCAGAGGACCCCTTCAAGGAAAGGAGAGCTAAAAGGAGGAAGGGTTCATCCTTGCAACTCAGGAGGCACTGTGCTGAGATTGACACTAAAGAGATAAGGCAGTATGAAGCGCAAGGGTGGTTCAGCTAAGCAAGCTTGGCTCTTTGTTTTCCTGTGGCCTTCTGGTGTGCCCAGGTATGTACCCCAACTAACTTCATGTATTATTTCATAGGAGGGAAAGTTTTCCATCCACAACAAGCTCAGAGCACCTGCTTCTAGGATTGCTCTCCTGGAGAGCTAGCTGCAGCAGGAATTACCTGTAGCAAAACCCTACAGATTTGCTTGTGCTACAATTTTACAGACTGTCGCCCCACTAGGAGTTTCCTCAGCAGCCCAGAGAGAAATCAGTAGTTGCCAGGCATTACTATGATTTTTCCCTCTGCTTATTTTCTGTTTCTGTCTTTCTTTTCTCCTGCAGTGAAGAGTTACTTGTATGTCTGAGTTGCTGAGAGACTCCTGGCTTGCAGGAGCAGATCCTAAATGCCAAACAAGGCAATGGCATTGACATATCAAGATAGTGTTCTGCCCATAGTTTGGGTCGGTGTCTGATGCTTCTTACTCAAATGAGCTGCCTTCAGGAGGCAAATTATATTGTCTTAATTTATAAGTGGGGAAACTCAGGCACAGTGGATGGATAACATCTGTGAATCTCCACTCTTGTCCTTCCTTCTAACCCCTAATAATCCAGGCTAGCCAGAAGAAAAGAACTAGTGAGATTCTGAAAGAAAAATATTTTGTTCATTCAGCAATCTGTTCCTCCTTCCTTGCTTTTTTTTTTTTTTTTTTTCCTGGTTATTTTTTGTCCCTTGTGCCCCCAGCTCAGCACAGCTGATGGTGCAGTTCTGGGGCATGTGGTTTATTAGCAAATTATTGCTCTCCAGCAGGGGACCCAAACTTGGGTTTTGATTTAAGAGCAGTAAAACCAGTTGAAACTTTATTATGTGGAATCTGGAGATTTTAGTCAGCAGAAAGTAAAAGCACTGAAAAAGTTGGGCAGAATATACCTTTGTTAAGTCTTGTGAAATAAGGGAAGTATGGGCAGAGAATGTACTAGTGAGAACAACTGCCAGCTGAGCAGGAGGAGCAGGCATAGAGGAGAGGATTGGAGTGCAGTACCATGGCTAATTTAGTGGTGGGGTTGGCAGCTGACTAACTAAAGCTCTCATTAATTCATTAATGTATTATTTAACATTATTTTTAAATATATTTCCAGAGAAGCCATAGTTCACTGTAATAATTTAACAGGCTAACGAGGAGCCAGGTAACACATGCTGAAGCATCTTTTCCTGTGTTTGCATGGAAGAGTTTCCTACAGCTAAGGGAGCAGAAACGTCCATTTGCAAATGGTAGGAATTAGTGAGGGATGGTAATTCTTAAATTTGACTGGACCAACACCCCACCTTTGCTGTACTGCAGTCTGCTATTAAATTAAATTGCTAATAAGTGTGGTCAGAGCTGGCCTGGGTGAAGTCCTTTCCTGGCCCTGAAGTAGACTGGGGCAATGCATCACACTGACTGAGTTGCAGCAGACGACATAGTGATGAGCAGCTGCAGTTAACATTCTCAACCAGCACAGCTGGAAATGAAGGACAGTTATCTTCATCCAGGCAAACCCAAGTATTGCCAAACATAGAAGTGCTATTTCCTGAGCTTTGGGATCACATGATGTGCCTTGGTGCTCCCCTTGGGCTCAGGAAGCTGTGCACATGCCTCTGGGGAGTTTGGTGTCTTGAGAACTGGCAGAGTTGCCTAATAACACAGGACTTTGAAATTGCTATCTGATAAATCAAAGATTTATTTGAGCCTTGTTATATGTGTCCCCCTCCCCAGCTCTGCTGTACTCCTTCCAGACTATTTAACTCACTGGTTAAACTTCTTTTCATGGTCTGCTTTATGTGAAGCCTCTTCTCTCCCATCCTGCTTACTTATAATGCTTGCCTGCCTTTCCTGAGCAGAAGGTGTGAGATTGTTAATGAGCTCATTAACAGGAGCTGATCAGAACAGAGCTGATCCCAAAGCAGCAATAATTAGGGATCACTACCTTTGATTTTGTTTCCCTTATTACTGTTTATGAATGTGTTTGTGCTCTGGGCTGCCTCTGAGGCTGGTGTCCTGGCAGCTCATTCTGCCTTTACCCAGGACTGTGCTGCCTCTTAGCGTTTGGTGTGTGAAGGCTTCCACCACAGGGAGGCCGTGCTGCCAGCCTTGGCCTTCCCTGGAGAACCAGGCACAGCAGGAGTGTTGCACTAAGTAGCTCAAAAGAGAGACCATTGCCACCTTAGTGCAACGAGGCTGCTTTCTTTCAGGCTAGGTTGTTGTGTTCATATTGTCTGATTAGACCCACTATTTCCCTGCTGGAAGCAAGCCTGAAAGACAAAGTTTTCCTCAAAATGTCTATGCTGTGGTAGCCAGGCAGAAGAGAGGAATGATTCCCAGAACTGTTGCCAGTGGTGGGATTCCCTCCTGAGGAAGTTTGTCTGCACACAAGGAAATCAACCCTCCTGTGCTTAGCTGTGGTTACTCCTCTCCACAGGAAGACACAGGGGTAGCTGTTGGGATACTTGATGAAGAGACACAAGGAGATAACCAATGTTTTTCTGCATGGAAACATGTCGCTGCCAACACTTGGTACAGGTTGAAGGAGGCAGTGGCGAATGCTCTGTTGAGCATACTGTGCAGACTCCTGTTGCTGTTGTAGATTTAGTTGGGTAAAAGAGACTGGAGGTCTTTTTCCCTCTTGTTCCCTCTTCATCCAACCAGACAGCTGAGGGTGCTTTGTAGATTTCTTCATCCATTCACAGTGCTACACCAAGACCCTGTCCCTCAGGCTGCGGTTTAGGCCGGTGTCTCTCTTTTTATCCTCTAATTGCATAAAGATACTCTAGATCACACCTTTGCTTGTGGACCTGCATTCAAAGGCTGGAACAGGACCAGGTCCTAGCAAAAGGGTGCTGGCCAGCCACACAATGGGCAGTGTCAGGGCTGGTTTGGCTGTGTCTGGGATGATGATGTTGCAGTTGTCTGGGCTAGAAAACAGGCTGATCTGGGAGATGATGAGTGCTCTGTGCTGTGATCTCTACACAGACCTGGGGTTCTTCCTGTGATATAGGGAGGAAGAATGGCTGAGCTGTCACTGAGTGGGAATGAATCCTTGTAAGCTGTGAGAAGAAATGATGGTGACTGGTGTGGTGTTTTTCAGATTGATGGATTGGAGGAGAAGCTGGCACGCTGCAGACAGAGCATGGAAGAGGTGGATCTTAAGCTGCGCAGGGAGAAGCTCAGCCTTGAAGGAAGGTATTGCTGACCAGCTCCTTTCACAGCTGGGTGTGTGCACTTCAGCTTAGCTGTCATCCTGCTGTAGGACCGAGCAAGGGCTCTTGAAAGAGTGGGAATGCCTGATTTTCCCACGACAAGACTGTCTTCCCACAGCTTGGAGCTTTCTTGAGGAAGTTACTTCTGTGAGAAGTGCAGTGATATATAGAGAGAGTTGTATCTTACTAACACCCTGACTCTAACCTGTGCCACAACCAGACTAGTGCCTGAAACTTGCAAGTTGATTTGCAGACTTGGCTCCTGGCCTGTTATGAACCTGCTCTGTGAGTCTGGCAAAGATTTTCTGTCCACTGCTGCTCAAGCCTTGCTGAAGCTGTCTAGGTTCAATCAGGGAGATGTGCAGCAACTGCTACTGAGGGCCCAAGGACTGGTTGTGATGATCCTGATGTTTGCTCTACAGTACTGTCCTGTAGAACCCCATTAGAAGCGATCACTGCAATAGTGATGTCTCCATCCCCTGGTACTTACCAGGCTCAGTTTAACTTCTTCGTTAAACTCTCCTTTGCACTCCTCTCTCCTCCTTTAGTGGAGTTTTATATCCCTATCCATATTTAGGCAGAGTCCTGTCTCTTCCTGTCCCTCATCTCAACAATCCTTTTCTGGCCTTAATTCTCCTTGTTTCCTGTCTCTATCTGGTACTTAGGTGGCCAACAATCAAACCTACAGTTGTGTTAACTTGACAGGATGTGATATATGATGGCTTCTGTTTGAAATATAGGGCCTAGAGCAAAGATTTATGAATTAGGGTTCTTGGGGCCTTCTATGAATTTTACAGCTTTTATGGAAATAGAAACAGAATTTCCATTGTCCTATTCCAGACCCTTTGAACAACCCTGGAGGGAAGGTACTGTGATCAAAATTATTGATTCAGTGCATAGCACACAAAGAAGAGCTCTGCTTTTTCACTTTGAAGTTCAGTTGTCATGGTTTCTTCATGTCTCATTCTCAAAGCCTCTTCCATTGACTTTCTTCACAAGGCAAATTTCTAAGCAGCAGCTCAGTGATGTTGGTAAATCTGTCTTCTCACTTCTTGCTGGCTGCTCTCCACCTTACCTTTCCCCAGTTTTCTTTAAGAGCCCTTTCCTCTCCTACCGCTCCTGACGTAGCTTGCTTTCTTGCACTCCCTTACACTTAACTAGCTGTACACATAGATTTGGATCTTTTTCCTCCTAAAGGTTATTCTTGCTGTGCCCCAAGGGGAACAACAAACTCTGTTACACCTGCTGCCTTCTCTGAACCAGAAGATAATTTGTTAGTGCATGTTTATTTATCTGAAAGGACTGACCATGTCCTCACTGCCATAAAGGAAACACTGCTGCTTTCAGGAATTTTATTTTGGGTTTATATTTTAAGCTGTGTATTAATTAAATCAACTTGTGCAGTTTAAGACAAGGGCTGGGTGGGTTGGCCTGACTTAGTCTTTACTGTTATTAGGAGTCCTCAGTCTAATGACAGGTAGTTTAACTCATTAGTATTGGGCTTGGATTCAGCTTGTTTCCTAGAGTTCACCAATTTCTGTAAATTGGATACCTCTGACAACAGGATCCCAGCTTGAAATGGTAAGAATTACTCCTCCAGAATTAAGCCTGATGTGCTGGAGGGGCAGGATCATCCAGAGAACATATAAGGACTCTGCCCCATCCCATAGCTGTGTCAGAACTTCCTGCATCATCTAGGGGCAAGTAGAGTAGGGGACTGACCCAAGAGCCCTTTCTAGCTGTTTGCCTACACTACTCTCCAGAACTGAGAGATAGGAAGCAATTTGTGGGAAGGAAAAAATAATCTAAAATGCTGCATCTCTTCTCTCGCACAACTGGGTATTTCTAAACTGTCACCCTTCCAACAGGGAGGGGTGAGGGGCTTATCCTCTGAGCAGATATCCCCAGCAGTGGGGACAGTCTCTCTTCCATCATGTAAGCAAAGAAATAGGTTGTGTTGTGCCTCGCAGGTAATGAACTCCTCTTCTCATTACAGAAAGTCACTGGAGAGAGAACGAAACTTACTAATGACCAAAGCTGACAACTATGGTAAGAGCTTCATTAAAAATGGTCCCTCTGGGCAGGATGGGATCAGTGCTGCAGCTCAGCTTTGTCTTCAAGCCCCTGCCACCTCTGACTTCTGCCTTTGAATTTAGCTTCAACCAAAGGGAGCTAGACTAATGGAAATGTAGTCAGTGTATTATGAGTCTGCATCCTCCTACTTGACCTGTACTTCCATAGGGAAAAAAATAAGCATCGGCTAATGAAGAGGAGAAAATGTCCCCTCCACCTACCCCAAATTACCAGTCCTAAGGTAATCATAACTAACAGATTGACTCAAGTAGCTTTTAACATCCCTCCCCCACAACTTTTTTTTTTTTCTTTCCTACTAAAGGCTTGCTAGGCAAGAAGGCAAGTGCTATCAGTAGTGTAGTAAAGTATACCTTCCTTGGGGAAGGTTCTTATTCATCAATTTATGAGTCCACTCAGCACAAGGGCGTAGTGTTTCACACTGATGTGCTACTTGCACTTCTAGAGAGCCAAGGTCTTTCCTTGGTGCAAGTCCAGCTGTAGACAGAATGGAAGTCTGAAATACCACACTTGACAGCACTTCCATTCCACTAGAGGTGCTGCTTTGCACATCTTCAGGCTCCTGCTATTGATCAGTGTGTTACCTGCTTGGCAGTACTCTGCAGCTATGCAAGCAGCAAAGCTCACACAAGGGAAAGAGGCACAAGTATTCTTTTAGGTCTAGAGGGTTGAAAGCTGGGGTATGGCCAACAAATTTGTAATTACAACTCGTGTTAGAGGACTGTTTCCAGAAGACTAACGGTTACTTTAAACAGACTGAAAGCTGTTCCCTACGAGACTACCACTAGAGACAGCAGAAGACTGAAAATTGCTGCCACCCTTGTACCAGCCAGCAGTCAGCCATCCCTGCTGGCATCAGCAGAGCAGTCTGACAGCAGCTCAGACAGCAGCAACAGCCTCACCTAATGGTGACATCACTGCTATGGCCTCTGATTAAATCTTTCCTTATTCCAGCTGATGCACTTGTGGCCATGAACTGCAGCTGCTGACAGTGACACTGTCAGCATCAGTTTACGCTGGCATTGATGGGCATGAGGTAATGTGACCCTGTCACCTTCTTTGTGGCCATGCATATTCAAGCAGGTTGCTCTGTGATTGTGTGGGAATGCTTGTATTAGGTGAAGAATGGGGCAGAAAGAACAGCTAAGTCTCTTGATTACCAGCACCTCTTGGGGAACTGCTGGAGGCTGCTTGTGCAAACTGTAAAGGCAGTAACCTGTGAAGTCTCTGCAGATGAACTCGGCAACAAAGAAGCCTGTCTCTGGAGACAGTCCACACCCAGCCTTGCCTGCCAAACACTTAGTGCTGTTTGGCCATGCAGTGTGTAAGGCTGGAGGCCTCCCTGGTAGCCTGTACCAGCCAGCAAAGCTTAGTGGAACAGAACTAGCAAGAGTGGGGTTCTCATCTTTAGTAAACAGAAGCAAACAGAAATGGAGATCTGCAAGACTCCATACTTGAAGTACCCACTGTCTTCCTCTCTCTGCATCTGTGGTTATTAGGTTGCCTTCCTTCACCCTGGCTTACCTGTCTCTAAAAAGCTTCAGACCCCAACAGAATAAGAGTGTCCAGGTTCAGACCTTTTCCACACTGATCCTTCTGAAGAGTAAGGAAACACAAATTCTGCAACATTCAAAGGTAGCCACAGTTGTATTTAAGTTTTATCACTAGAAAGAGCTACCAGACCGTTACATGTAGAAGACAGTAGAAATAGCTCTCTGCCCTACTTTCTCCTTCATTCTCTTAGAGAACAAGTAATTATTCTAATGACACAGTCTGTCCTTAGTAGAGGGCTACAGCAATGTCATTTGCCAACAGGAACTGGTCTGGCACTACAATATTCCCAAGCACAGCTACCACAAGTGTCAGGACGAGAAGAAATGAAAGGGTTCCTGCTAGTTTGGGTAGTTACTTCCCATTCAGCATATCCTATAATTTGCAGCTTTGCATACTGCTCCCAAAATTTTTGTCTGTGGCCAAGGTAGCTTTGTGCTTCGAAAAGTTTTGAAAGGACCTGTAGCTGCACCATGAAGAACCTTCACAGGCAAGTCTTTTGTTTGTTTCCCAGAGAAAGAACTGAGTGTGCTTCGTAAGGAAAATCGCAAGAATGCTGCCCTTGCTGTGGCCATGGCATTGCTGATTGCTCTTATTTACGCCTGCTGGACAATGTGATTGTACTCAAGAATTCTCCTGGCTGAACAAATGACTCCTGCAAGGAGCTCTTCCTCCTCTCACCGTTGTGCCTCCCCCAAAGGTGAGGATCAGCATTTCAAATTACTGTTCTTCTTTTATTGTCTCCCAGCCTTGTTGTAGGGAAGATTTTTCTCTGCAAACGGAGGACAGGAGACAAACCAGAAATCACAGCACACTTGTACTTGGAAATCAGATCAAGCAGAGCTCAAGGTGGTGCCATCTTAGCCAAAACACAGTCAGGACCATCCAGCCTGATCCAGGAAGGCAATACATTCTCCCTTTTGAAGAAGACCTTTAAGATTGCAGACATATGCTTTCTGCCCAGCCCAGATGGAATTCACACCTTGGCTCCTGTGACACAGTCATAAACTGAAGGGACCAAGCTCTTGATTCAAAAGGTAATCTGTGGGTATTGCGATTCTGTTTGTTCCCAGAGGTGAGCTAAAGATGCTTCCTCCTCCACCATTCCAGGACCAAAGGAATCCTACCTCCACAAAAGCACATGGAATGTAGGTATCTCTGCAAGCAGGTAGCACCCACATTGAAATCTGGGTGCTTGGGCTGTGAGATGATCTGCCTATGTCTCCAGTGCATCAGAGTTTGGTAGCCATTTTGTGCCTTTGAGAATCAGCATTTGCAGAATACAATTTAGTATCAACCCCCCGAGATGGAAGTGCTTCTGTAGAGCTTTAAATAAAATAATTTGACCTTTTAATTTCTTGGTTTATTTGCTTAGGTTTGTTTTCCCCTGTTCTGTCCTGTTTGCCAGCCACTACTTTATTCTCATCCTACTATCTCCCTATTGGCACACATTGCACCATGGTAAACTAGACTAGGTTAGGCACTTAACACCTGGTCAGTGAGCTCTCAACAGTGGGTTACTGGGCTATTGTGGCCTGCAATGTACTTCCTTTGACTGGAACAGGAGCCTACCCATGCTACAAGAGTGCCAGAGACTGTCCCTCTCATTCCAATGTTCTAAACTTGGCACAAAAGCCTTTAAAAGGGTCTTGGGAAAAAACTGCCTTGAAAAATTTAACTCTGGTGGCGTTTCTTGGTTGCCACACTGACAGACACTGCTGGGCCAAATTTTTGTGAGAAACAAAGAAAAGAAGCACTGCTGTGAACTAAAGGGGCTGTATTGGTAATTGAACATGAAAGCATAGAAGTCAACACAAAATGATACAAAGCCTATTAACAATACATTGTGCAATTAATGTACATAAACACTCCCTTCAGCAAGACCTTCCTCACCCATCCTTCCCAACAAAATCCCTCAGCAGGGAAGCAAGCAGCTTGGTGGCTCATGCTTGCCTTCTTGAAGGGAGATTTGGAATCAAGGTTCAGTGCATCAAAAATAAAAATAAAAGCAAATTAAAATGAAGAACTAGAGACAACTGAGTAAACAAAGCATCCATTCATAAAAGCTAGCCTGCAGACTGACCAGGTTTTTTTGTACCCTCCAAGGCCTACACTGATCCTAGTTCACTTCCAAGTCATTCTTCTGTTTGCCAGCCCACAGGAGTCAAGGCTGAGTACACAACACTCTGCAAAAGAGCCTAGCAGAAGGAGCAGCATGCGTTGCTGACACTGGAACAGCCTCAACGCAGTCCACAGAGGTCCTCAGAAATCAAATGGCTGGTTGGTTTAAAAAGCCAACTGTACACAGGCCTGGACACCAAAGGTTGAAGTACTTAATTGCCCACTGGGAGAGATTCTTCCCCATCCCTCATGGAAGTGCATTTGCCAAGACAAAGCTACCCATGACACACCTCTTGTTTAGGCGGAAGAGCCACCATTTCTTTCATACATGTTTTACCAATGTTTGAGAGTGGAGAGGGTCTACAGAGCAGCCAAGAGGATGCATTAACAGCCTGCAGTCCTTCAACTGCTTTGACAGACCTGTATCTAAGTCAAAATTTCTATGTTCTGCTGCACAGGCTTGTTCAAATCATTTATATTGATGTGAAGAAAAAGACACACTATAAACAATTGTTATAGATTCTAGAACTATAGCTTTCCTTAAGGCACAGTTCAGACAAACCCCTAAATCACTTTTCTCCCTATTGCAAATCTGTTTTTAAAAACAAGCCAAGAACAACACAAAAAACAAAACCCAAACCAAAACACACAAACAAAAAAAAAAAAAAAAAAACCCACAAAAAAAAGGGGAAGTATCTTGCAGCTTGTCTAAAAGCATTCAACTATGTGTTACCTTCTGATTTCTGTGGAAGACTTGGCAAAGTGCCATGGAAACCAGAAGTGAAGGTAAAACATGCAACAGAAGCCAACTCTGAGCCTGGCACAGAAGTGCATGGAGAAGTCTTGACACAAATTCCATACTGAGAATTTCCCAGCTCTGTGCCTTCACTTCAGATGCAGTTCCGGAGTCAAAGGAGATTCAGAGGATTTCAAAGCCACTCTGATATTTAAAAAGGAAAGTCTGGCAACCTTTCCAGTGGGCACAGTCAGGGGACAGGATTGCTTCTGATTAACCTACATGGTTAAAGTCAAGATATCTTTCTACTGAAGCCCTGGGTCTTTTTAACCAAGTTAGATATTTCCATCATTTCTTCCAGAGACTTCAGCATCCTAGCTTTTCTGTGTCTTTCCTCCCACATCCTCTTTCAAGGTTTAGATAATAATATTGAGTACCAAGAATCAAAGCACCTTGGTCTCAGAAGTACCATGAAGCACATACACTAACCATGGTACATTTTCACAAATTCACCCCAGGCTGCTGGTTTGGCATCAATCACTAACCTGGAGAGGGGAAATCCTTGTCACAGCAGCTTGCAGAGGTGTGAGCACATCAGATCTGTGCCAGGAACTGTGTTCAGCACCGTCATTGGCCTTTGTCCAACAGGGAACCATCACGTAACAATTGCCAGTGGCTAGCTGAGTGCTTTGATAAACAGAAGTGTTGGAGACACTGACAACAATATATAACTTTTACCCACAGCTGGCCAGAGACTTAACACCCTCCTCTGGATAGTGTAGCCTTTGACAAGGTCAAGGATACAGCTGCCAGGAGCAATGCAGGGCTGCTTCAATGTGCTGTTGCCCAGCTCTGCCATCAAAACATCTCTGCTCCTACCCATACTTCAAGAGAAGCAGAAGCCTGGGGAGTTCTGGCACACACAGAGCTCCACAAACCTTGCTGAATATTTGAACAGAAGCAGAGAAAGCTGCAAGCTGCTTGGCCTCATGCATGCAGTAGGTCAGGACAAAAGGACATTAGGCCTCAGCTCCAGGAGTCACCTCCGTATTCTGGCACCAGGTGCTACCTGGGCTGTACTCTTATATACATTACCAGGGTAAAGTCTCATCCTGTGCCTTCTGCATACTACCCTCTGGTTTGATCATCTCCAGGTTATCAGTTCTGGAGAATACCAGGAAAGAAGTTGTGGAGCTTTCCCAGTCCTATCAGTCCCTGAAGAATTCAAGCTGGGCTCAGCCCCTCCCTGCACCCTCAAGAGAGCAGGGTTAGGGGTAGTGTGCTTGGATGAAAGACAGGACAGTCTCCTTTGATAGCTTCTCTGGATCTTGTCTTTTCTGAGAGTCGTGCACTTTGACACCTTCCCCCCATTCCCAGAAGAGGCGGCTGTAATGGCAGACACTGTGGGCAGAGAGGAAAGCAAGATTAGTTTGGCAGAGAAGGGAAAGGAAAACACTTCCATCCCAGTGGGAGACAGCTGCCCTTGCTATGGGAGCCACACAGAAATACTCAGAACGGGTGCCTTAGAAAAGACCAGTGCATGCATTCATTCATTCATTCATTCACCTTACAAACTCTACAGCTCTCAAAGTACAGCAACAGCCAAGCCTAAGAGATTTCCATGGAAACAAACTTGTTAATTCTAGCTTCACTCAAATTCAGTTCAGTATTTGCTGGAACGAGTCAGGTCACTAGGGAAAAACCCTACCTCTCCCCAAGTTTCTCAGAGGATGAAACTGTCACTGCAGGCAATGGAAAGACCTTAATGAAGAATTTAGAAAGTCTGCCAGGAGCAGCAACCTAATCCCTCACCACATACCAACTATAATCAGTAACAGCTGTCCTATGGAGCTTTGCAAACAAACAGCACTTCCCACTGCACAAAAGCAGCTAGGATCATTCCCTCTTTCTCCTCATGTGCAATAACTGAGCTCCGCTTGGCTGCTGAGAGTTCTGGTCCTATAATGCCATCTCCCACTCCATCTATCAAGCACATCCCTCCCTCACTGCATCAACATAGTCCCAGCCATAATGAAATCAGAGCTCCTAATTACTGCCAACACAGCAGCCTTTAGTTTTGTACAATTACTGACACTTAATATTCATAGCTTATTTAGTGCTTCTGTTCTAACAAAGCAGTACTAGCACAGCACATGTCAGTGGCTAATTACAGACGTATTAGTACTCACTAACCACAACACATCCCTTCTGGAGTCCCACACAAACACTCCCTCCACCTCTTCAGCCATTCCTGTAGATTCATGCTGCCCTTTTTCAGAGTACATATGCAGAACTAACCCCATCCTGACAAAGAGAGGGAAAAAGCATCACATGCCTCTCCTTTTAAGCCTGTTCTGCCATTCACTATATGAAGAAAAGCTTAAGAATTCTTGAAAGTGCTGCTCAGACAGGTAAGGAGGTTCAAAGTGAGAAAATCAGGAGTGCTATTTCATATCAAGTTATCACTCAGAGGCACAGTCCTGGGTAATGGTGGTAGTGCAGAACATCTCTACCCAGGAGCCCTGAGGCATCAGACTCAGGATTTGCTGTACTGAGGGAAACACCCTCAGCCTAGTACTCAGCAGACGGTTTTCAGCAGCCACAATGTTAAAGATTGGCCAATGACAATCCATTCCATCCTTTCCCAAGGTGCCACTGTCTTTCTCTCTCACTCTCTTTAAAAAAAGCTTCCAGCATCCCACAAATTATTCCAGAGCCTGGGCTAAATAAACTAGGATTTACTTTCAAATTAGCAATTTCCATTGAAACACATTAAATACAGAGACGCAGCAAACTACAGTTGCTGGGCTCAGTTTCTATTTCCCTATGTGCAGGAGGTTCAGTAACTTGTAGTCTGCCGCAGACAGCGGAACAAAATTGTGAGATGTTTGTTATTCATAGCCATTAATTGCAAAATCCATAAATGCATGTCAGCAATTTCCTGAATGCCAGAGAAGGTGCCAGCTCCTGCAGCACACCCTTCTGGTGACCAGCTGTGCTTGCACTGCAAACGACTGCAAGAACACAGCACTGCTGAGCTCCCTTCTAAACACCCAAGTGCACACACACATACACCTCTGCAGACTGATACCCGTCCACAGCCTCAGCTCTGGCTCATACTCACTGAAAGGGTGCAATGGCTTCAGGAAGGAGGTTGTATGTCGCTACATTGGTCATTTTGTTGAAGAAGAATTTCTTCTTGAAGTTCTTGCTGTATGCCATTGTCCAGGGATCTAGCAGAAGGATTACAGGGATCAGGTAGAAAATAAAAGGCAGGGGGGAGAAAAAAAAAAATCGCAGAAGAAATACACGTACAGTGCAAGTAAGGAGAAGGAATCTATAAGAATAATTGTGATCCTTCTGTTACTCCTTTTTCCTTCCTTCCTTCCCCCAAGACAACTCGCTTCCCAAGCAGTCCTCTATTCACCAGGAAAAATCCCTTTTCCCTGCTTTTTAGAAGTTGACTTTTGACACAGGGTATTTCCATGTCCTATTACTCTAGAAAACATCTTGATGAAAAATTATCTCATTAAAAAGAAGGTAATCAGTTATGTGAATAATGGAATTACCCACATGATAGCTAATCAACCCACAACAGAAAAACCTATATAAACACCCCAAACCTCATCCAAATCCAAGCTACCTTCATTACATGCAAACACTTAATCTCTAGCCATTGGAATATTGCCAGTGATTTTTAACCAAGTTACAGTATGATCAAGCCTGGTCAATACTTTTTACTTGGCAAGACAAAGAAAAGTTGCGAGGGAGCGGGGACTCTCTCTTCCTACCGTTCATAGTCCGTACAATGTAGAGTCCCGTGGGCACAAAATGCCGGTCATCTCGGCCAGTGTAGGACAGCCGGGGCATTCCCCCTGAACTCTTGATGACTTTCATCTCTAACCTAAATGTTGAGAGAAGGCAGTGACAGAGAATGTTTTTTTCTTTACCATGCTCATACACACATCATGCCGCATGCAGCCCTTCTCCAGAGTGTCACAGCAAGAACTGACAGCACTGCACAGGACAGGATCAAATCATCACATCCTGAAGAATTGGGCTTTTTGTCTTCCCACACAGGACAAGAGAAACCAGTCAGACCTGTCTATATCAGGCTGCAAATTAAGTGCTGTGGTGAAAAATCTGTGATGAGCTACCATAATTAATCCAAATGGGGTTCCTATTTAAAGTGTGAATTCCTGACCGTTCAAGCCACTGAGCAACCACTGATACTTATGCACCCAAACTCAGGCACTCCAACTGTTATGAAGTGCATTGGCGCCACATCTACAGCATTAGAATCCAGCAGAATGATGCTCTGAGTGAGCAGCATCTCAGGAAGAGCAGCCACCAGGAGCTTTAACAGCTCTTTCTCCATGACTCCACTAGCACAGACTGGAACATCCCTCCCATTCCTGTGCACCAGTGGCTGATAACCTCAGTGGGTCCTGACATTTTATTTCCACTGCTCGCTTACCTCACAAAAATCTTGTCCATTTCTTCCAGTCTGTATACTTCCTTCACTCTGGGAAGAAAAGACAAAAAACATTATACCAAAAAAGTTTAAACTGTGGGGTTTTTTAGCCCAGCTACAGGGAGTAGTCAAATGGTTGATTTTATACAGCATGAGGTAGTGAGTCACAACTGAAGTTAACCCTTCTCCTCCACCTTATGCTTCAGTGCCTAGTTTTTCCTGTCTTGAGAAAACCTGACACCTGCATGCTCATGGATGGATTGCTACAAGCAGCAGATAAATATTCTGCTGCTAAGGAAGCTGTGCATTTTTACCTCAGATTGACTATACAGAAAAGTAAAACCAATGAAAGTCAGGTGCTTTTGTTTTCCCATCAGATAAATTGACCAAGGTCAGTCCCAGACAGGTTCTGGCCTCAGCATGCTGATCTCACAGTAAAATCAAACAACCTGATTTTCACCATTATTATCCTCAGAGATGCTACAAACTTGTTAGTTGCCCTGAGGTAAAAAGAGCTTTTTTTAAAAATCAGTAGAGATGATTTCAAGTCCTCATTCTGTCATTACATCAAACTGGTTTTGTTGTTTTGAGACACAGAAAAACAATCAGTAAGTTAGAAAAGCACTGCCTCTGATTGGACACCCCAACCACTTATTTCCCACATACGGATACAAGCATCAGGCTTCAAAGAGCACAGCAGGAACACTTTAACACCTTTCCACAAAAGCAGCAAATCACCCCTCTACAATCTGCTTCCCCAGCTCTCCTCACTTTACCTTCAGCCTTCCCCTGCATTTTGGGCTCCTCCAATTATTACGACTGTCTGTTTGTCACTAGGTGGAGATTCCACTCATTACCTTTCATTATGCCAAAGAGAAGATCCTCTTTCCCTTCTTGCAGATTCTTTCATTATATTGCTGCCCTTCAGCTTGTGAATGAGAAGCTATTTTGTCCATAATACGTATTTGATGCCTTCACAGTCGTGGTCATATGCTACACTACAGTAGACTTAATGAAATGGAAGGCTAGGGGACAACTGAAGCCCTTTGTCAGAATTTTCCTGGGGGTTGTAAGTAAAGCCTTGTCCTCATAGATGCTGGTCAGTCCTGCATTTACTAACAGTCAGCATCACTGTACTGCTGCTGACCCTTCAGGGCTGACAAGGACAAAATGCTTTACAATGATTAAGCTCTCTGGGTGTTAGACATACAATCACACATATTTGGAATCAACACCAGCCAGTCCATCTATGATGAAAATGTGACTGACATGCAAACGGAGGGCACTACTTCTTCATTAACAATATTTACCTTAAATATATAAAAAGCTTTTAGCCTCTTTCCAAAGAACATAACAGAACTATGAATTAGCCTGAAACTTAACTCCCATTCAGGTTCTGCAACACATCAAGGCAAGCAAGGCTGAGGGAAGGAGGTGTCACTCACCGGATGGGGTTCATATCTGGCCGGCTGGGCTTAGAAACAGCTTTGACAAACTTCTCTGCCAGCCGAATCCTGAACAAACATAGAAAGAGAACCTAGCAATTTAAGGAGGGCTTTGGCACACCAGATAGGTAACAGTTTCAACAAAGCAGGTGATTAGACAACTCAGGACACACAGACTGCCTCCACTACCAGCAAGACTAGCAAACGGGTCTAGCAAGACTTCTTTTTTACCCCACCTTCTCAATTCAGTGCCCAGTGATACTGCTTGTTAGCCATTAGCAATGCGTCTCCACAGCCTACTCTAAGTCCACATGCTATTAAACACTGATATATTTATCAGGCTAGCAGGACTAGCAGAGACATTATGTCTCTGAGGAAGAAAACAGAGGGGCTTGTTCCTTCTCTCTCAGCTCATTTATATATCCAGCATGGTCAGTTTTACCCTAGCATGCCTGGCCCACCCTACACTAAGAAAGAAGCTAGAGCTGCCCTCATACAGAGAGAAGATACAGTTGGAAAAGCCTCTATGAACTTCAGTTCAGAGCAGCTTCATTCACAGTTCATCTTTATAGCAGTGTTTCAGCTGAATGCACTCATCCCCCTGTGCTCAGCATTCTGCTTTTTGTCTAAACAGTTTCCCAGTCACTCCTACACATGTACCAAAAAAAAGCTTCTCCAGACCCTACATACCTTTGGTTGAAATGCTGCATTCGAACATCGTTGCCATTCAGCACCAAGACATCAAGGATGTGGATGGCACTGATTTTTCTCTGGGCTTTCCCCTAGAGAGGTCAACACAGAGATTTATTATTCAGACTGTTGATATTTCAGCTTTGATTTATAGCCTGTTTTTTGACAGAACATCTCTTCTAGTAAGAAGGCACCTTTCCAGATATTAGAAGCACACAAATTCCCTGCTGTGCATTATACAGGAACATGGCATCCTCCAAGAACTGGTATATCTCAAATACCCAGTTCTGTCTTAGGAGAAGGAAAAGAGGGTGTGACTATAACTTCCATCAGCTATCTGTGCCTTATCAGGTATCACAAAGCCCAGCACACTACAGTACCCTAGTCTAAGGTGCAAGAGAACAGAGAAACTCCCAGGTAGCTGGGATTTTTCACCTTACTCTCTAAATATACCACAAGGATCTTCTCCCTATAGCCTGCACTACAGCACTACTGAGCAGACATGTACCCAGAGAGCCACAGACACATGAAGTCATGGTGGCAATGTCATGTGTAACTCCACTTAGAACAGCAACATATCAGGTCCAGGGTATTTTCAAAACAATGTTGAAAGCTCATATTTCTAGCACTGGACAGACAGAAGGAACTTAATCCAAAATAGTTACTCTAAAGATCATATACAAAAAAAAACCCCAAACCCTGGACCCAGCACAGATGGAACATTCATTCTGCAGTATCTTACAGAGATTAGGTGAAACTGCTCTTTGTATTTGCAGCAATATGGTAAGAGAGAGAGTCAGCTCCTACCTCTCCTTTTAGCTCATGAACAATCTCCACAGAGAGAAGAGTATCTCGTGGCAGCTCAGTTTTCAAATCCAGCTTTGTCCAGCGGTCTGACTGGCGACCACCCCAGGTGTAGATCTGTGATTTCTGTACATAAAGACAGAGTCAGATTCAGCAAAGGTTTCCTGAGGGCAGGGGTGGAGAAGAGACCTCTAACTGCAGAGCAACCCTCAGAGAATCTTTTTGTCCTAAACTGTCACAGGCAGTTTCTTTGTCATAAGCTTTAAGGAAGGACCTTAACCTCTACAGCAAAGGAACAAAGCCACCAATTCTGATCTACCAGTGACTTTTCACACCCACACAAAGAACCAGAAATAGAACACCTTTAAAAGAACAGTGAAGATAATTAGAGACACTAGCAGGAATGCAGGTCTCTGTGTAGGCTGAGATTAAAGAAACAGGGTTAATTAGTGTGAAAAGCAGTGACATCAGGAGAAAGAAACATAAACAACTAGCAGTCTCAGGCACTGCTGCTGAGGATTCTTTCAGGCCTTTAGGGACAGCAAAGGATGGGATGAAACTGCAAGGCAGAATAGTAGCATTAAAATGAATCAACAAAACTTCTGGACTGTTCTTAGCACTTACCCCTAACCCCAAGAGGAACTTCTGCTCACTTCCAGACACCATACACCGGTAATCTAACACTTGACGAATTTTCTCCAGTGTGCTGGAATTCAGAGGAGTGGGTTTGTAACTGAAGGTATCAATGTCTGTGCCCTAAAGAGCAAAGTATGGAAAAGGGAAGATAAACACAATACATCAACAGGCAGTTAAACACAACTTCTACATGAAGCAGTAATCCAGGACTAACTTCTTCATCTCTTAATTCCAATATGAAAAAAAAAAGTTATATTTGTATGAAAGGACTCCAGGCAAGGTCTCACCTGAATCAGCTCAAAGAACTTGGACTTGGGATCTGAAGATGAAGGAGCAACACGAGCCTGATCAGGAATCTGAAAATAAATCCAAACAATCGATACTAAGCGTTATTCTTTGGCATATTCAAAGGAACATTTCTGGTTTCAATATATAACAGAACATCCTGCCCCTGAAATTCATGCTCTTGGGATTCAAGATGGAGAAGAAATGTCATGTGGCAAATAAAATGTCTTCACATGTTTTGTAAATTTAATGTAGGCATACCACATCTCACAGAAACCAACTGACAACTCCAAAAAGATTTAGTCTAAACCTTTGATGTCATCAATGTTTTGATGAAATACCATCAAAGACACACCATCAGCCTGTGAAACTAAACACCATATCTATGGCCCCACTGCAGTCAAAACCTCAGAAAACAGAAACTACAGGTTCATAAAACAAGACCTTTTAGAGAGCTCTCCTGCTTGGGATCTAGATGCTGAGTTCACTCTGTGTACAATCAAATACTCTCAAATGCAAAGAAGCCTGCTCAGTTAAGCCATACACAATAAATCAGGGGCATCCGGTTTGATTACATAATGGCTTGAAACAGTTTCTGAACTTTCCCACAAGATAAGATATTAAACTCCTGTCTAGAAAGTCCTATCTTTACTGCAGCTCCACCCATGTTTCCTTACAGGAGGGACACTTTCACAATCTGCCTGCTTGACACTTTACTTACCCCCCATAGCTGGAGACACTCCTTTCGGATTTCAGCCTGCCGCGGTTCAACCAGTGTTCTAAAGAAAGACAACAGATTGTTAAGATGGTGAAACTCCTCCATCTTACAGCATTATATATCCCAGCCTTATAAAATTTGAAACTTTCAGCATCTGGCTTGGGAACAACATGAACTGCTCCACAAAGGGTTGTATGAAAGAGGAAGCTGCCTTCCCTCCCCACCCTGCAGTTCCTGTGTTTAGCTTTGTTTCATGGTCTACACTACTGACTATCAGCCATCACTTCATTCCATGAAAGTACCATTGGGTATAAGTATTTTCAATAAGTTATGTATTTGTATGAACTTATGCTAATCTCCAAGAGCTAGGTACACAGCCCTACTTAAGAATAACAGTGAAGACTTGCTGAAAGCCATACAAAAAGCAATGTAAAGGTAGAATCTACTCTAAGACGATTTCTAACTACCACATTCACTCAACTTTCTACCATGTATTTTGCCTGAATAACACCCCAACAGAAAAGCCATTCAGAGAAACATTGCAATGGTCTCAGTTTCATGCAACAAATTGCAATCAAGCTTTAGGTAATTCTGTAACATAAATGCCTTGAATTGCTCCTGGAAAAAGGAACAACCATGAACCACACTCAACTTGGATGGTAACTGTTGAATTGAACATACCAGCTGCAAGTTACTTTTCTGCTTACATTCCTGCTAAGAAGCAAGCACACTTATGGTAGCTAGAAATCATGCAATGCATGGAAGACTTCTCAACAAGGGTGGTAACAGACCATCAGTTTTCAGGACTCCTGCAGCCGCCCACACATTTCTGCAAATAACTCAGGTAGAGACACAAACTGAGATACCTAAAACCACTTTCCACCTTCTTGGCTCCAAATGCCAAGACAAGTACCATCTCAAATCAACAACTTAATTAAACAAGGGCAAAACAATTCATTAATAGTAGGTTAATTCAGTCTTCACCAAAAACCAGAGGAATATACTCACGTGTCTTGGACAAAGGCACGAATTTTGGCTAGTGCCTTTATCTGAACTTTGCAGTGGCTAAAAGAGAAGGAAATTTTTAGTTAGAGAGCAAATTAATCACCACCACCATTATTCTACTGTCCAAAACAAGAAGGAGTGCTGGAACAACAGGGGGAAGCCAGTCTGATTTGCAGAGCAATGAGGGATCTTAGTCAACATGATTAAGACTGACAGGAAGATCAGTGGAATTATTTAGGCAGTACTTTCCTTTCTTTTCTACACAGTACTCAGAGGCCAAACAGTCACTAACAGTAATACAGCATTTCTGCCTGCACAGAGTCCCCCTGATCCGCTCAGCCTCTCAGGGAACAAAAGCAGAGCAGTGAGGCAGCATCAACAAGTACTTCAATCAGTGCAGGAAGTTACACCTGAAAGCCATGCTAAATTAATCTGCCTACAGCCAGCAGCTCTCATCACCCGTAGTAACTCACTTTTCATTGGATTGGACAATGTAATTGTAGAAATCCTGGTTGTCTTTGATCACATTCAGTGGGACGATAAGATTCACATCCACGTCAGAATTGCGCAGCTGGTTGAGTCTGATGTTCACTGTGAAGAGGTAATCCCGCACATCTTCAGTCCCTGACTTCAGGCCTTTGCATACCACATACCTGCAGAGCAAGGCAGAGAGATCAGGTGGGCTCAGTTCTTTCACACAGCCAACTTTTCTGCCACACTCCCATTATAAGAACAGTTTCCCAAATCCTAGGAACTCCTTCCTCCTGGATATCCTTAAGAAGATGCAAACTCACCTATCACTGAGTCATCGTACATTTTCTAAGCTCTGGAAAGACAGGGAAATGCAACCCTATGTAAACCCCCTACAGATCTCCCTCAAGTAGTAAATCAATTCTGCGAAACTTGACAGGTACAATGAAAACACACATAATATCACAGAATTATAGAATGGTTTGGGTTGGAAGGGATCTTAAAGATCATCCAATACCTTCAAGTACTGGAAGGCCCCAGTTATGTCACCTCTAAGCCTTCTCTTTTCCAGGCTGAACAATCCCAATTCTCAGCCTTTCCTCATAGGAAATATGCTCCATCATTGAAATTGTGTTGGTGTTCCTCCTCTGGACTTGCTCCAACAGATCCATGTCCTTCCTCTGCTGGGGAACCCAAAGCTGGATGCAGCACTGCAGATGGAGTCTCACCAGAGCAGAGTAGCAAGGCACAGTCCCCTCCCTCATCCTGGTGGCCACACTGCTTTGGATGCAGCCCAGGATACAATGGGCTTTCTGGGCTGTGAGCATACAGTGCCAGCTCATGTCCAACCTTTCATATATCCTTTGGCTTCACTGAAACCATAGTTTTTCCATACAAAACAAGATTTGTTACATATCTAGTTCCACAGCTTCCTTCCCATAAGAGCAATTTGGCAAATATCATCTTTACCTTGTCTGTAATTTGCCAAACATCTAAAATGTTTCCTCCTCCAAGACAGCTGCTAATTGAGGCAGGTCACAAAGCTTCCAGTAGGCTTACCCAAATCCATCTATCACTGCTTAGAGGATTGCTTTCTTTAGTAACCCTCATGCTCAAGCATCTCACCTCTCCGAGTTAGCAGGGCGGCTTGTCACAGGTTTAAAGATGCAAATTCTCTCAAAGCAGCAATACAGCAGATAAACAAGGCCCACACTGAATGGAGTAAACAGGTCAAAGGTTTTGCAGACAAAATGTCCTCCTGGAAAAAAAAGAGGAAGTACATCAATGCCAGCAGATTATAAGGAAACAAGGAAATACCGCGCATCTTGGTCCTTCTGCAGAATTAGTAACAGGGGTTTTGTGCAATTAAACAGCATTCAGAACACAGTTATGAAGTGGGCCAGCAAGGCTTCATGCAACATCTTCCCTACGTCTCTGCAGAAAAGAGAAAAAAGCATTCCCTTGGCAAGAATCTAATCTGTATATAGGCTGTTTCACAAGCAAACCTTCTATCTGCCCCCCATCCTTCCCTTCCAGGCCCAGACTGTGCCCTATGGCATGCCAGCATGCTATCCCAAAGCCTCCAGGGAAGAGCAGTCCTGATATATTCAGCAAGGAACCTCAGACTAGAGAAGAAGACTAATAGATGTTACCTAAACATAACAAGTTGCCATCTAGAGAGAAAAGAATCTGTGTTGCTCCTCTCCTTCAAACAAGATTCCCAATTTCCCAAAGCAAAAAGCAGGCATTTTTACAGAACTATCATCTACCCATGTAGGAAAGACTTAAAGAAGGCTGCCCCTTTTATCACATCACATTTGAGACTACTCCTTAGTAGATCATTGCCTCAGGTTCTTCTAAACATAGGGCACAAGATAAAAACGATCATTTTGTTACCATTTGTCTTCTGTATCAGTGCCAAAGGCTAACTAAACTCAGTGGAAGACAGCAGCTATCAGAATCAGACACAGTGTAAGGTCCATCGTTTAGTAACGATAAGGTGCAGCTAAGACAGGGTAAGGCATCATTTGCTCTTGTCACACAGATGGCAGATTTAAAGGAGAAAAGCCTTCAGAAGCTAGAGGAAAGAAAGAACTGGATAAAGACCACTCTGTTCAGCTGGGATATTGAGGAAGCTGGTTCAGCTACTGCCATAAAACTCAGATAGACTATCCAGTTATCACACTGCATGACCTTACCCCAAGACAGCTACATAACCCAAGAAATTAAGTGCTTGAAATTAATGCATTTTAGCTCATGCTTTTAATTAAAAGCAAAATATAAATAGATTAGCTTATTTTTCTGACCAGATCTCTTAGCTTTGTGGCAACCATCTCAGGACTTATGTGTACATATTCAATTCTGTGCAACTCATGGTGGAGCAGACTTCAAGGCACAACTAAAAATTGTACAGCAACATTCCCCAGTGCCACCCATACCTTAGAGAAGGAGAAAGATTAATGGACAAAACATACCTGTTCGGACAATGGACAGTGCTGTAAGGAACTGGCAAAGCAGGAGTTGTTTGCTTAGGATTTCTTGCAGATTCTCCTGACCCTCCACTGAGAAACCCTGCAAAGTGTGTAGCATATGATTAGCATCTCCACAAATCTGTTGGTCAAGCAAAGGATTCTGAGGAAATAAATCACAGAATCATGATCATTTCTATTTCTTCAAGGAATGTTAATGGCAAGGCTTGTAGAATTTCACATTGTAGCTACAGACACATGTCAAAAAACCTATTGTATGCAGACCAACGTGTCAGTTTTCTCAGTTTTTTTTAGTGCAGGAAGAAAAAGAAGTTAACCAACCCCATCAGCCATTAAGAAATGCACTCCTTTGTGACCAGTATTGTCCAAAACAAAATTCTGGAAAGCAGTAATGTTTTCAGATCGAGTGATGTCTCCATCTCCATCAATCCCGCCCTCTCCTAAGGAAAAAAAGGAGACAATCAATAACACATTTGCAAATACAAACAAAAAAATCAGTGTGCAGATGATCTATTGTATTCAATCAACATTTAGTCAGAAGTTACAAAGAGTTTGATAAGTGAATAAACATTAACAAAGTCCCTTGTTCACCATCAAAGATGCTTTTTAATTCAGAACAATTATTCAAATTGAATGGTCAGGCTGAAACAAGACTATATGATAACCATGCTTATAAGATGAGCTGTACATTAGCTTCAGCAGAACACAAATGAAGACTGTAAGACAACATAATATTCTCATTCAAGCAGGAATGGCACATAACTAAACCTACTGAAAATGTAAGATTCAACCTCAACAGCTCACCTGTTAAAAACATGTTATTACAGACAAGGCAAAATTCTTTATATTGTGCATTTGTAACCTTCTACTAAGAATTTAAATCATTCCAAAGAAATGTAATAGTCTATTTTCCAACACAGTGTGATTTGGGCTTTAAAAAAGCAACCCTCCAAAAAAACCTGTGAACAAGTTTATAAAGGGAGTAGGGAAAGAGACATAGGGTTTGTGCACAAATACGCATACAGTTTTCCCATATGGCTCTTTTAAAAGAGAGCTACATTGTCCCCCAGCTGGTGTTTTAGAAAGCTGACCTAAGGTGTATTCTAGAGCTCATCAGTTGTGTCTTAAGGAAGCCAGAATTTGTATTTGGTATTGGTCCCTGTAAACCTTCCACAACTACCGATTCTATTACCTCAACTGGAGGACTAGAAAACAGAAGAGATCAGGATGCATGATACAGTTTTGCAGTTTTGGTAACTAAACTCCTCACCAACCATCCTGTCAATAAGTGAAGTGACACTGGAATTTGTTACCATTCTTCACAACAGAAATATCATGGCAGGCTACTTTCTCCTCATCAGCAGAAGAGAGTCTGTACACACCTCACTAGACTTTACAGCATAACAGAAAAGGATCAAGAAAATTAATCAAAATCATTTGGTTATTAATTTCTTCAGGTATCCCCTCCTCTCCATAATACCAGTTTGCTGTGAACTATGGTGATCCAAACACTGCAACCATTAGAACAAGGTATTTATCGGCTTTGCTGCCCTTGCCATGAACCTTCATTTTAACTAAGATCTAATCTTTAAGTGCTACTAACCATCCTCTAGAGCTCCTAGTCAGGTGTCAAGAGTGGCAGCCAACAAGAGTCAGCAGTGGACAGAAAAAAACCCACACAAGGCACAACGGAAAAGCAAACCCCCTGCTCCACAAGACAGTCACCTTCCAGTTTCTTTTATATAGTCTAAAATATGAAGCATGAATACTAGCCATGGATTTCCCCTCCTAGTCCTAAAGACAAGGCAGATAGAGGGCTCAAATACATCACGAAGATTAACAAATTACAGTGCATGAGATGAGATGCAGCAATTGTCTGCATACACCTGTTTAGTCTGTCTCAAAGCAAGGTAAAACATGCTAACAAACCTCCTTGGATTAAGCAGCTCATCTAGTCACAGTGATTCAGGTACAGCCTTTAGCCCAAATCTGTTTTATTTATCTTTACTAAGAGCCCACAATCAATTATCAGAGCACAGCTAGGAAGGTTTGATATAGACACATGCTGACAGTTGGGCAAATGAGGTTTCTATCTCTGGCTCTGCTAACAGATCTTTGGGCACACTGGGAGACTGGTGCACCTCTCCCATGAGGACAGACTGAGAACACTGAGGCTGTTCAGCTTAGAGAAAAGAAGGCTCTAGGAGTCTGGGCACCCTTCAGTACCTGAAGTAGGCTACAGGAAAGATGGTAAGGGACTTTTATCAGGGAGTGTAGTGATGAAATAATGCATAATGGCTTTAAACTGAAAGAGGGTACGTTTAAAATAGACATTAACAAGAAATTCTTTACTCAGAGTGATGAGTCACTGGGACACATTGCCCAGACAAGTTGTGGATGCCCAGTCTCTGTTCATGGACAGCTTGGATGGGGCTTTGAGCAATCTGGTCTTGTGGGAGGTGTCTCTACTCACATCGGGGCATTGGTGCTAGATGATTTTCATAGTCCCTTCCAATCCACATAATTCTATGATTCTATGATAAGTCATCTCATTCACTATGTTTCAGGCTGAGATCAGTGATATGAGATAAACACTGCCAAGCAATCTTTAAGCACTCTAAAATGTTCAGATAAGCAAATTACTAGAATATCAACTGCTACAAGGAAACATATTCCTAGGCCAGACTGATAATAAATGCAAATGAATTGAAAAAATGAAAATTACTTGTCAGAAAAATGACTTGATATGCAAGCTCACCAATCTCAACCCTTTTTCTCCAATGATCCCCCTTCTACCTCGTAAAATGGTTCCCTAGGCTTTTCCTAGAACCCCCTGCTGGTATCAATACCAGCCCTGCCAGTAATGCAGAGGCTGCAGGACAAGTAAAAACATCAGGTAACACTCATGGGAGCACTACATACCATAATAAGGTTCAAAGAGCTCACTGGAAGCAGAATAGAAGTCCTCCAGTTTAAAATCATTTGGTCCTTTCAAGGTCATGCCAAATCCTTTCGCATGCCACTTTCTCCTCCACAAGACATATTCAGAGAAGCCTCCGGGACCAGCACACACATCAGCAAAGTAGAGCAGCTCTGCATCATACTCCTTTATCAAAGGCACCTGCAAAAGAAAACTGAAGAAATTCTACTGACCTGTAACAGCTCCTGTAACTCAAACCACATACACCATAAACTACACTGCTCAGAACAATCTTTCAAAGACCTGTTTTCACAGTTAGTATTCTAAAGATTCTCCTTCCTTCCCACCTTCCAAATTCTCTGCGAAAGCACTGGTGTTTGAAAGTTAGAGGCACTCACCCCTTGGTAGTCCTTAGGGTTTGTAAACATGTAGTCAAAGACATGGTCCATATTTGCCATCTTCATTGCAGCCCTGTGAACACACAAATAAGGTCTTGTTAAGTTTCATCCTTGGCTCCCACAGGTGAAAATGGACACATGGGGAAAGGGACTACACTACCAGACATACTACAAACCTGTTCAGAAAGAAAGCTCCACGGATCATCTCATAGGGGTTAGACCTTGTTCGGGCTCGACGCATTTCTTCTCCATCCAGCTCATCGAATACACTCTGCACAAATAGAAACAAAGCTCAGCTGGACCTGGCACAGGCTGGAGGGATAGGAAGGCATCAGCATTTCCTATCTTCTTGCTTCTCTCTCCTTAGACAGCAAACTCCATGCAGGATTTGGTTCACCAGTACAAAATGTCTTTCTGTCTCATAATGATATTTGCTCTTCTTCTAAGCCACCTCAGCTCTCCAGCAAATTTAATAACACTGACAAATTCTGTACTGATAGCTCCAAAGCCTGATAATCTGGTTAGCCACCTCAAAACCAATCCCAGTCTAAAATATTTCTTTCACATATATACACACACTCTACTACAGTATACAAGGGCATGATAAAATCTAGAAGGGAAGACTGAACAGACAAGAAAAGAAGGGGAGTTCATTTCCTTAGCTTTCATTTCCTTAGCTTATTCAAGCCTTCAGCCTCTCAGTTGGACTAAGGGTGAGTGACTGCTTCCTGTCATCTCCCTGCTGGTTTTGGCTTGGCTGGGGTAGAGTTAATCTGTTTCGTAGTAGCTACTATTGAGATACATTTTGGATTTGTGATGGAAACAGTGTTGACAAGATAGAGTTTTGTTACTTCTGAGCAGCATTTGAACAGCATTAAGCCCTTTTCTGCTCCTCATACCACCCTGCTGGCAAGTAAACTGGGAGTGCACTCCTGTGGAGTTTGGAGGGGACATAGCTGGGACAGGCGACCCCAACTGTCCAAATAGATATTCCATGCCATACCCCATCATGCCTTGTATATAAAGCTGGGGGAAGAAGGAGAAAGCTGAGGACATTCAGAGCTACAGTTTTTGTCTTCCCAAGTAACCCTTGAAGGTGATGGAGCCCTGCTCTCCTGGAGATAGATGGCTGAACACCTGCTTGCCCATGGCAAGTAGTGAATTTGTTCCTTCTTTTGCTCTTCTTCCACTGAGTGGCTTTTGCTTTACTTATTAAATTGCCTTTATCTCAACCTACAACTTTTCTTCACTTTTGCCCTTCCCATGCTCTCCCCAATCCTGCTGGTGGGGGAGTGGGTGAACAGCTGCAGGGGGCTTAATTGCCAGCTGGAGCTAAACCAAGACAACCTCTTAGAAGGTTGAGGTTCAAAACAGGCTGCTGAACAGACAGTAAAAAAACAGAATGCTAGGTCATCCCAGTGACATTGAGGTGACAGAGGACATTCTGAACTCTTGCCAATTACCTAACTACTCAATCCTCTTTAATTTCACTTGCTTCCCCAAAATTTCAGTTCCTCTCTAATAAGGGGGCTCACCTTGCACTGCAGGACATTACGTAAAAGCTCTTCATTACAGAACTCTGTTTCATCTTCAATCATCAACTTCCTCTGCAACAGGACAAGAGCAGAGAGCAATTAGCAAGCATGGTATCATCATTTCAGAGTGTAGTATGTACCAATAATGGATGCAGGCTGCCAATGACATGCTAGGCTGTATCAGCAAAAGTGTGGCAATTAGGCTGAGGAATTTTCTCCCCTGTTAGGTATCTTGATACCACATATGAAATACTGTATCCAGTTTAGCACTCCCCAGTACAAGAACAGACATACTGGAACAAAAGCAGCAAAAGGGCCACCAAAAGGACAAGGGGGAAAAAGCACTTGGTGTACAAGAAAAAAGCTGAAAACAGTTTGTTAAGAATGCAGAAAGGGAGATCCTATTGCTGTACCTAACAATGGGACAAGTCCCTAACAGACGACAGAAAAGACTGACCTAGGCTCCTAGAGATGTACAGCAACATGAGAAGAAACAACGGAAAGAAAGCCACATAAAAAATGCCAATTAACCATATGTAAATTTTCTTTTGTCAACTGGGTTGTCAAACACAGATGCCCAAACAAGCTGTAAAGTTTCCATCCTTGAAAATACTCAAAACTCCATTAAACAAGGCCTTGAGGAATCTGATCAGGTCTAGATGGATCTGCTTCAAGCAGGAAGCTAAACTAGCCTCAAGAGGCTGTTCCCAGTCTATGCTATTCTACAGCTATTTGACATGGCAACTGTCCAGGCTGAGTATTCCTGCTTTGTCTTACGCTGGTAAGTATCAAGATATAAAAAAATCACCTTCCCCACAGTCATCCACTCCTTCAGCTCCTGGGCATCTGGGATCTCTGTGGTACACTCAGGGCACCAGTCCACCTTCTCGTAGGCACTAGGCTGCAAACACATGTCATGGGAAGAGCCAAAGATATTTGTATTAGAAAAATATAAAAACTAATTCCTCCCCAAAAGTTCGCCTCCCAATGCTAGCATAAGGGCTTATGCCATGACCTTAGTGCCAACTGTAGTTTTTTCCCCTGGAGTAAAACATGTCTTACATATTTTTCAAATTAAAAAAGAAAACAAACCAAACACCTTCACTATAAAAAACCCAAACACATTCCCCTTTATTAGTGTCCGATAATCAAGGAGAAATAAAAGTCTAGTACTCAAAGTACAGTTTAGAGACACTGGAAAACAGAGAGCCACGAAGAAAAACCACACTTGCTTTACACATTCTTTCTCCCAGTTTTTGCTGAATACAACAAGAGAAATGGAACTTAAATCAGAAAGAACTTACCTCTGGTTCATCCTGCCAATCAATATTGAGTTCCCCATCAAATCCTTTGAGGGTCAGGCCAAAGCCTCTCCTTCCCTTCTGATTGGAGGCCTCAACAATATCCTTCCTGCCTTGACCATACTTTCCCAGACCTTCTCCTTCCTTGAAGCCCATCTTGGCCTATAAAGGGAGCAAAGGGAGCACTCTGAGGCAAGTGGACTTGAGTTTATGCACTACTACTAAGGTGAAGAGTAAAAGGGAAAATGGCACATCACCCTGAAGTGATGTGAAGGCACTGAGCATTTTTAATCTCAATTATAGCTTTCAGGACTTTTGAGTGAGTTCACTTCACTGAGGCAGGATACAAAAAAACTGGATCTCAAGAATGATGTTTGAGATGACAGCAAATTACAAAAAGTTTAGTAATGCAGGAACAGCCTGCTCAGAGAGAAAAGTAGTGAGGAGCCTGAAGACATTCATCACAGGGTTCAGTAAGCATGGATGGTTCATAAAAAAATAATGTCAGTATAGGAAAAAATTTATGTTGGGATGATATTCTTTGTTATGAACATGCATTCACCTGAGTTTCAATTATCAGTTAAAACTTCACTTAAAACTCACAGGAGGAATACAAGACATTGCTTCTGAAATTGACACACATCTCTTAGGTTGAAAGAATTATATTCATTATTTCAGGCTTTTCTCTCAGTAAATTTTAGCAATAAGAGAACAACAACAAAAAGCAGGGATGCAGTCAATTCCACGTATGTACAAGACAGGAAGGAAATAAAAGACAGAGAACCCTGCTACAGAGAGGATCAGAATCAAAGTATTTTTTATAACAAACTGGTCTTTTGACTTTGCTCTCATCAGTTCTTAATAGTTTGGTCCAAAACTATTTTGACCTACCATAAGCTTTTGGGAGACACTGTTATACATTGAGTAGCGAGAAGAAGTTCCCTCCACAAGAGAGTCTTGTTTGAACTCATTGCTGAAGACTGGTCTTTTTTCATCGCTCTCACTGTCAGACCCACTGGTGCTACTGGAAGACTCTGAAAACAAACAAAAAAGTGAGAATGGAAATAAAAATAAAATGGAAGAGAGACATCTCAGTAATCACATTAGAATACAGTGAGACTCATTAAATCCTCTGAACACACACACAGAGGACAGTTGAGTATCTCAAATGTGTTACAGGAAGCACGCAGGTGTAAAATAAACACTCTGGGCAAACAGCGCTTGGTTATCTTCCCTGCTGCCTCAGGGACACACACAACCTCTCTGATGCCATGGACTCCAGGCCCCAAAAAGGGCTGGGCAAACCCCAACACACAAGCAGAGCAGTCACAGCATGACCACAATAGTACTGTGGCATGCCTGACCTTTGCAATGATCCTGAGGAACTGAGAAAGTCCACAGGGATTCTGTCCCGAGAATAGTGACAATTACACCTTGATGAAACATACTGAATTTTCTTCCATATCCTACCTAATTACAAGTGTAAATCCATCCCTAACTTAGCCAAAAACTCACATCAAGTACACAGGCATCTACCAAATGGCAAACACTGCAGAAAGAAAAGAAAGTTAAATTTATTATACTCCAGTTTGACTCCCACCATCCTGTTAAACAGCAAGGATCCCCAAGTTCAGTACAGCAAATGGGTGAGTTTTTCACTTCTAGAGTTTACTGACACATACAAACTCAAGTGAAAGATAAGGTCAGAAGAACCAATCTTTTTTAAAATACCTTGAGATAGGTTTGAGGAAGAACTTGAAATCAAGTCAATGGTTCAGTCAAGGTAGTAAGTATCAACATACACAGCAAGCACTCAAAATAAATATCTCTCACCAGAACCTTCATGAAGCTCTGTCTGTGCCCAGTTCCACCTTGGGATGCAGTTGGTAAGAACCTAGGCCTGTATGAGCTGTATAGTTCTCACTGCTGCTCTCCAGCTGTGAGATGCCCAAACCTACTCACTCCAGGCAGGAAGTAACTGGGATCTAGGCAGGAATCATGGTAGTCTCATTTGTCTCAGCCTGCTCTGTACCAGCGGGGTGCCAAGGGAGGCTCCACAATCCAATGAGTCCTCCTATTTTTCCTGGGTAATATCACTATGAGGATGAAGCAGTGGCACAAGTTTTTAACGACAGCTAATTCATACAGACTACAGGAGCAGCAGACTACAGCAGTGCAGCCATGCTCTGTGTTGGCCCTCTGCTTCTTGAGCTCCCTTGTTTGCCAAGTGCTAGAAATCACTTTGTGCTGCTTTGTACAACTAGCGGAAGTTGAACCACAAAAGTTGCCCTGACGTAAAACAGAAGATTGTTAGTAGAGTTGATCTTCTTCTGTTTATCTCTTAAGAAGGAATAATTTAGCTCCACAGAAGCATTAAAAAAAAAACCCAAAAGATGTTACAATACTTAAAAATAAGGACTGAACTTTTCTTACATTTGTCTAATTTAAGCAAAAACATGGACTATCTCTCTCTCAACTCACAGATTTCTGTATTTTCCTGCTCTGGAAAACTGAGCATCAGTGAAGTAACAGGAAACAACTGAAAAATCAGCAAAAAAAGGCCATTACAAGAAAATGAAGTAAAAATGAAAGACACCACAGTAAAATATACAACTGTAGTTAAGACCCTTTCAATGTGTCCTCAGTGCTTGTTGCTGAGCAATCAGTTTTTAAGATTCAGAACTTGTGTCCCCACATAACTACTAAGCTACAGTTTTACAGTATCAATATTTGAGGCTTCCAGCTCCAGACAAGGAAGGCTACGATTCAACCTGTGTTTCCAACATTCTATATCCATCTTGATTTTCTAACATCTCTCACACAAGATATATTTCTGTTTCTTTCACAGAGCTTTTAGCTAAGAATGCACTCACTTGCTTTAAGGTCAAGTTACTGCTTTCTGCTTCTTCAGTATAGAGTTTCAGTTAACTTTGCTACCTTATTATATGCTACTTGTGTGCTATTTTCTAGAAACTCTTTAAGTGCCTTAAACACAATTACCCACTGCATAAGTTTCAATGGAGTCCCTTTACAACTCTTCTAGTTTTTAAGATTTGCTAAGCCATGCTCAGCTGAGATTAAATCTCAAATCACTTCTTTCCCCAACCTCCCTTCTTTAATTGAAAACCACAATGGGTGTAATAGACTACTAAACAATTAACTCTACTCAAAATATTGTTCTTGAACTGCATCCATTTGTTCCTTAAACACTAAGGCTTAACACTTAAGCCTATTTTGACTCATGTATGAACTCAATAATCAAAAGGGGGGAAAAATGAAGAAAACATTGGTTTGAATTTGCACTCAGCCCTGAGTGCACAGATCATTCCTTACCCCAATTCACATTCTGCACCTCTGGCCTCCTCACTTACCTTGGGCCTCGTCAGACAGATACACACCATACCCTGCAACTACAGCTACTCCCAAACCAACACACTCATCTTCCACACACACCCCCTTCCATTTCCACAAGGGAAGGCTTCTTTATGTGTTCAGGCACTTGAACACTTCATGACTGTGAGAAATCCTAAGACTCTGACGTAGTAGTCACAACAGTGAAGCAACCTGAAGTACAATCTTGGGAGAGTTTAAAGTGTCCCACAACAGTGATACCAATTGTGTAGGTCACATGCCTCATCTGTGGCATATCCCAACTCCACGGAGAGAAAGCACACTCCAAGAAAAAGTAGGCAATTAGTTAACTCTGAAATAGATCTTTCTGAAAAGGAACACTTGAGAACTCTCACAACTCTATTCTCCCCTGGAAAAATCACACTGAGCCAGCATAAGAGATGGCCCTACAAAGCAGAAGCCCCAACCCTTTGTATTCACTTCAATTTCTCCCATCTGCAGAAATGTGATAAGACTACTGATTCCTTTCTTCCTTTCTAAACAAAATTATGATTACGATGCTTCTTTATGGCATAACACCCACAACACCTCAGTACTGAGAGTTTCCAAACCAAAAATAACTGCTGAGACTGAAAAGATCAATATGACAAGAATGTTTAGAGCTTTGGATCATGCACATCATCTACCTCAAATTCAGTTTTCTACATCTGAATTCATACAATTGCCAGATGAAAAGGTAGCATAAGATTTTTAAAAAAGCCTAAAAGAATTCACACCAATCCAAGGCTGGGAAAAGAAATAACGTAGCTTTTCTCCTAAAGAGAGCATATAACCTTGAAATTCAGGCTATCAGTTGGGACTCTGGAGATAAATGTTCAATTCCTAGTTATTATTTACATCCCCTGCAGCAGCACATTCCAGATCTCCAACCTTACCTTGAGTAGTATGATTACTAAATTGATTTTCATCATCTGAAGTAGAACTGAGAGTTAATCCCAAGTCTTCCTTCCTCTTCTGCTTATTTTGGGGGCTGCTAAATTCAGGTTCTGTCCTTCTCTTCATGTTTTCCTGAAATGCTAAAAGAAGAAGATCACACTTGGCAACCAATGCACAGCATCATGGTGGCAAGATCATGTTATGCTGTTCAGTATTATCTCAACTTAAACGTCTTTAGGTAAAAAAAAAAAGTTTTAACTTCTTTTGAACTCTCCTTTTTATACACAATCTAACTAATCAAATGGGAAACTGATACGGAAATTTCCCTATAACTGATGAATTTCAAATCACTTCTACAACCTACTTATCCCCAAATGCAAGTAGATGAAGTCAACCCAGACACAGACACTTAAATAACTTAAACATATGGCAGTTCATTACTACTACTGAATCAAAGATTCATTTTATCCAAACACACTGAAAAAATGTCAATCTAATGAAGAATACACAAGGTGGAACCAACTTCTCTTGAGATTCCAAACGACTCTGACCTCACCTCTGCAAATCTTTATTAATAAAGGAGCTTTTCTGCATGACTTTTATAACAGAACTTTATTAAATATGTGCGCGCAAGTTGTGTGTGCAGTTGTGTTTTTCTCCAGGAATCATTGGCAAGATATCCAGCTTCTGGATATGGCTGATAAATTTTGCATAAACACAGAGAAAGGTCAAATGCTTAAGATAGAGTTAACAGAAGCCAGCTTGGAAGGCTTGCAGAAGGCAAGAAGCAGAAGGTAAAATTTAAAGACAAAAATGCTTAGCACACCAGCCAAAACACCCCTGCTACTAAAAAAAAGCAACAACAAACTGAGCCTTGATTAGTGTTTATTATTCTACATAAGATTGTTGGGATATAAAAGATGCCCCAGGTCACTAATTCAAACCTTCAGTTATCAAACTTATTTCCACAAACACATATAAGACAGCTTAAAGCCAAATTCTTTCTTTCTCCCCACAACTCTGACTGCAAAATGATCCCACCACCTCACTGCACGATGGCTAAGAAACCTTCTCCCTTCCACCACAAGTTCTGTTACAGACAACTCACCTTTACCTGCTGTTGCCTCAGTTGGGGGCTTTGGGGTTTTTTCCCTTGTCTAACAAACCAGACATTTTATATTTCCTCTGAGAGAGCCAAATGAGAGACTAACACACTCTCAGCTTCCTGTCGACTCTCCCATCCTCCGAACCCCACTAAGGGTCCCTCAGCGCACCTGCCTTCTCGACAAATTTCAAACCATGCAAAATTAGGTGCAAGTTAGGGACACCCACGCCCTCAAGAGCCCGCAGCTGTGAGGAAAAGCCCCTCTACATCCCCACCCATTCCCCCAGCCCCCCTGCACCGCACCACCGGCCTCTCACAGAATCATTTAGGTTGGAAAAGACCTCTGAGGTCATCGGGTCCAAACCGTGACTGACCACCACAATGGCACTGAGTGCCAGTCCAGGCTTTCCTTGAGCACCTCCGGGGATGGCGACTCCACCACCTCCGTGGGAGGTCCACTCCAATGTCGAATCACCCCTTCTGTGCAGAAATTCCTCTCGATGTCCAATCTACACCTCCCCAGGCGCAGCCTGAAGCTGTGTTCTCTTGTCCTGGTTGCCTGGGAGAAGAGGCCGATGCCCCCTGGCTACACCCACCCTCCTTTCAGGTTGTTGTAGACAGCGATAAGGTCTCCCCTGAGCCTCCTTTTCTCCAGGCTGAACACCCCCAGCCCCCTCAGCCGATCCCTACAGCACTTACCCTCCGGACCCTACACCAGCTTCGCCGCCCTTCTCTGCCTCTCACGCCCGTCGCACCGCCCGCAGCAGCACAGCCCCCGGTCCCAGAAGCCGAGCCGAGCCTCCTTCGCAGGCGGAGGGCGGGCAGACGGCGGGAGCCGCCACGGCCGCGCTGACCCACACACAGCCGGGGGCGGCGGACAGCGCTGTGCTGGAGAGGGCGGCACTCCGGCGAAAGCGGGGCAGGCGGGTTGCCGCGGCCGGCTCCGAAGGGCTCAGGCTCCCAGGGCGCGGCGAGGGGAGGAGGGCAGGAGGGGAGGAGGGCAGGATGCGAGGCCGCTGCCGCCGCTTTCGTTTCCCCGCTCCGACGCGGCACCGGCACCGCCCCCGGCCCGCCCCTGGCGCGCGGCAGTGACGCACCGCCCGCGCGCGGCCCGACGGGGCTGAAAACACCGGAGTTCTGTGGAAAACGCTACACAGACTTAATAATTTGTAGATAGATGGATATAAAAATCTTTATCGATCGTGTAGCGTAGCAGAAGGTGCGAGTGTTTCGGCTGGAAGAGGCTCAGAGGAGACCTTGTCACTCTCTACAACTCCCGAAAGGAGGCTGTAGCCCATGGGGGATCGGTCTCTTCTCCCCGGCAGCCAGTGCCAGGATAAGAGAACATAGCCTCCAGGAGAGGTTCAGGTTGGACAGTTGGAGGAATTCCTCGTCCAAAAGGGTGATTCGACATTGGAATGTGCCACCCGGGGAGGTGATGGAGTCACCATGCCTGCAGGTGTTCAAAGAAAGCCTGGACTGGCACTCAGCGCCATTGTCCAGTTCCCATGGTGGTGGTCAGTCACGGTTTGGACTCGATGACCTCAGACGGCATTTCCAACCTGATCCTGGGATCCGTCTTGTACTTTGCATTAAGCTCGAAACCTGGGGCCATACAGCGCAGCACACAGGCCTGAATACTTAGTCTCACAAAACCAAAGCAAACGCGATAGTATCAAGAGACAGGAGGATTTCCCTACTTGGGAAATGTAGTTCATGTAGTTGCTGTAAATAGGTTGAATTATGACAGGACAGGAGGATGAGGAAGTAAAACATTGACTTGTCAGAGCATACCTTCGGAAAAGAAAACCTGCACTTCACTTGGGGGAAGGAAGGCACAGCTGAATTATTTCACTGTTACATGTTCTGCAAAGTTAAATTTGACAGTTGCTGTTAGGCAGGATGCTTGCCTGGACTGAGAAAAACAACTTGAACAATGACTATTGGAAAAGCTATCCGTGGTAAGTGAAGGGGTCATCATGCTGCTTTTGGTGCTCAGTAATGCTGAAACGTCTGACTCTTCAGTCCCAAAGTTAAACATCCTGATAGTGAGACGAAGTTGTGGTAGACCTGGTAAAATATCCAGAAAAAATAAGTGATACTACTGATGATTTAACTAAAGTTGCTGAGCTGACACAGCTGGCTTGGAGACCTATAATTGATAGTCAATAATTTCATACTATAAGAGCCCAGTCCCAAATTTTAAGGGCAGGGTCTTCTAACATACCCCTTCTTGAAGTGTATGTTGGAGATTTCTCACTTAACTGAAGATGCTGCTCAAGGTTACTCCTCATGACTGAGCAAAAGAAATTAGTCCACAGTCATTGGAATGGGTGAATGAGGTCATCTATATGTAATTGGGGTTTTTCCTAGCTTTAATACAACTGTTTTAAAATAATTGCTTCAATATTGCATCATAGTGATGTGCACTTTAGGAGCTGTTCTACATGCTACACTGTGTCATAAATAATTCTGTTAAGATCTTTTTGTCCAATCATCATAATAAATCATACATATTTATATATCTGGTTTGCCATCCTTAAATCCTTCAGGACAAAATTGTGTGAAGGTTCATTTACACCTGTATAATCCTTTACACATAAACAACTGACATTCTGGGGCTAAGATTGGATCCAGTCGCATGCAGAGTCCTCTCTGAGAAGGATTTTAGAAAGCAAGGAGTTCCTGTCTTCACCTCATGACTCAATGGGAAGCCTTCTTTAATACTTTGTCTGAAGCTCCCACTCTGCCTATGACAGGCTCACCACACACATGGTATATTTTTCTTGCACAAGATTGTCAGATTGGTCTTAGACTCCACAGATCTGTATGAGATAAATGTGGGGCTGACAATTCTGTATTTGGAGTATATGTATATGGAGTTTGAAACTCCGTAGCTGAACGCCTGTCAGGATCCTTTCTTTCCTAGGGAAAGCTTCTCACTTTCCCAAGGAAAACTGTGTAAACATATTCTCTAAACAGTATCTTTTCTCAAAACAATAGGTGGCGTTTTTTCAACCTTGTTTTCCATACCATAGAATATATTGTTTCCTTTACTTAACCAATGGTAATAGGGATGGTGGTGTTCCCTTTCACCAATCACTTTTTACTTCACAAAATACCTTATGTAAGGTACTCCATTTTGTTAATAAAGAATTCCTCTTTTCAGCCTTCTGATGAACTTATTTGGAGTCTGATGTTTCTGTTCATAAATAACAGCAACAGTTAAACATCCTTCTATGATGGCCCCCTCTCACTAGCACCCCTTCCCAACTCTTCCACTGATGCTGACAACATGCTGCTCTGAAAATGTTTATCACACTACCTGACAGCTGTCTTCCAAGGGAAAACAGCAAGTCTTGGACTTGCCCTGCATCATCTGTGACTAGCTCAGTTGTAACCTGACATCTAGAAGCACTTGATGCCATCCCAAAACAGGTAACAGTTCAGGGCATAACGTCTCCAAGGGCACATCCAAGCAGACAACCAAGAGACAACCAAGTAATGATCCAGACCTTAGAGCAAAGGAGAGCACACTGCAGATATAAAGGTCTACTTTTGTCAGTGAAAAGCTTTTCTAAGTGGACAGTATTAATACTTAACCTCTCTCTGTGGATGTTTACACACTGTGCACCTACCAGTAAGAGTGAAAATGATTTGAAACACACCACTTACATTCCTTGTGTTCTAGTGAAAAGAGAACACACTCAGAAATCAAACCAATGATTACCACTCTGTTACCAGAGGAAGCATTATCCTTCTCTGCAATATGCATAAACACCAACATAATAAAATAAATGTATATTTTTCAAAATGAAATGAGAAAAAAAGCACAGCAGTATGGAACAGATACGGAGTAGAAGAATTTGCAGTCCTTCATAACCAGAGTATTTTCCTTCTGCCCTTTATCGGAAATGCCTGTTCCACATCAGCCTACTCCATGAGTACTTTGAGGAATGCTCTTCTCTTACACATTCTATAAAGCATCTATTCACAAAAGAAGCTCTCAAGAGCACATACAGAAAGTGATCGTCAAAAGAGAAAGAAGAATACAGATGTCTCCTTCACAAAAGAAACTTTACACTTAAGTTTTAAGCAAGCTGCCTGGCCCACAGATCAGGCCTCCCCGTTTAAATCCTACAGACCAAATTTGTCATAATACACAACTTCCTTAGGACACCATTCATGCCATTTTTTAATGGGATCTTTCTTGGAGGAAGAAGGTAGGAGGTATGAATGATTGTACGTATTAAATTAGCATTAGGGTAGTCACAGTCTTGAAGGATTGGGTGGTCTTTTATCAGTTCCTGAATAGAAAAGTTTTCAAATAACTTTAAAGTAGTCATACTGTGTACAGAAAACAAAACATGAAGCAAAGTCATTAAATGAGATAGTCTGTTTTCTCAAAAAAGTTTAAAGCCAACTCAAAGACATTTATCTCAGGGGCTGCACCAAAGAAGACTAATGCAGAAATGGATTTATATTTTCATTCTTAAAATAAACATAGAAACAAGAAGGTATATACAAAGAGCCAAAGAAATATTACAGATGAGAAGGGTTTCCCCATCCTGTTCTCACAGTGTAAGAGTCCTTTCCATGTAACAGCTAAGTCAAAAGCATGAATCGCTAGAAAATGGAGCCCAATAGACAAATACATCATAGGATCAGGCAAGACTGGATCAGTTTCTTATGAACGAGTGATTTTGCCATGAGGGTAGTTACCCAGAGTTATGTCTTGTAAACAATTAAACAAAGTGCTTCATTCTGTACCTTGTGGTTGTCTACAGATGCTGCTTTCCTACCCTGCCAACAGGACATTTCAATAATTTGAAGAGCAGCACACCTGAAGAGGCAGAGGTTTCTCTCTTACTGATGATTGTGTGTTTTCAAAGTCATTGCTAAAAATTTCTGCATGTGCTACTTCCCAGTTATAAAACCCTTTATGCAAAAGCCTGAAGAGGGAAGAAACCAAAGACACTACATGAAAAGAACACTAGCTAAAGACTTCTGGAAGATTTAACCTCTTCCATCCCTATCTAATGGAAAATGGGCTACATAAACAGAGCAAGCAGATGGCCAGCAGCTAGCTTACAATGCACTTGCAGCCAACAGTGTCAGACTTCCACCCTTTATTACTTTTAATGCCAAACGCCTAGGATGACTCTAGCTGCCATATGAAATTCAAGAAGAAAACACATACTGGCACTTTTTCCTGATATACCTATCTCCTGCCTGCAGGTGGGGATGGCCAAGTTCTCAAAAGTCTTGGGACGCTCCCTCTGCTGCCTGAAATAAGGGATGCTGATATAAACATGTAATTCACTAAGGGCAATGATGCAATACAAACTATTTCATTACACTGAGCATGTCACAAGATAACATGGAAGTTTCGGGTTTGTATGTCAATTAGCCATCATAATGGCAGTCTGTTCTCTCACAAATCCAGTTTTGTTTTAGAGATCAAGCTTCTGTGCATTCATTTGGAAAACAAGTTCCTTCTTCCAAATGCTGCTAGTTTACAGCTCCCGCCTCTTCACAGGTCCTTCCAGGTGCCCAGTCTACTCCTCCAGCAGCAGTCACCAAACACCATTAGCTTGGTTCTAGGCAGCACAGGGGCAATGAGTCTGCAGTAACAATGTTCAGATAACACAGTAGCTTTCACTATAGGATGAATCCTCCTCAGAGTCCTCACTGTCACAACTGCTCACTGAAAAGATGGAGTAGGTGGAAGAAGGGACACCATTGCTATTGTCCGTGGCTGGTTTCACCATCACATTCTGTTTCTCTGCATTCAAAACACACAGATACAAAAGTTAGCTGTGACCACTGTACCCACAAGTGCTAAATTACTACTTGTCTTTGAAACTATATTTTAGCTTCTCACTGTCAGTTTGCAATAGGTCTTTCAAGCTGCAGAACATAGGCCTTTTTCTTTTCTGTTTTCAGTGTAAAGAAACAAAGGTATGGGAGTTGTTTGCCTCTTTTCTTAAGTGTTCTAAAGCATTCTATATGCCTTTTCCTATTAAGGTAACACAGATGAGGAGGAAACATTCTCCACCGCTTCACAGGCACACAACTGGCAATGGAAGTGGATAACTACTTCAGTGTCTTGCCAGGTAAGAAAAGGAAAGAAAAAATGTGGCAAGGGGCTCTCCGAACAAGATTGTTCAAGACATTTATAGCCTCCTCAAGAGCTTCATCTGTTTAAGAGTGCAAGGTGTCTTTCTAGTGCCGGGGCTACTAAGACACTTAGAAAAGTAGCTTGGAAAGCCCTGACAGCTTCTCAAGTTTCACTTGCAGCATCATTCTTTTTTCAACAGGTATATTTTTTAGGAATTAATTTTAAATAGATAAATGGTTATCTTCATTTCAATCAAAATGTTTCCATCACTGCACAGAAAGAGACACAAAAGCCTTTCACCTTCCAGCTGACGCACGTCACGGTAAATTTAAATGATTTCTTGCTGTGCTGTGGCACTCTGTAGATGCATGCATTGCACAAGGACTGCCCCAGTCCCACAGAAGTAACATCAATCCTTGTAGGTGAGCCGGGCAGCCTCTCAGCAATGCAGCATTTCTTGAGGGAATCAGACTGAAAGGGTACACATAGGCTATAATTTCAGGGTTGAACTAGCACTGCTTCGTGATGTCATTCTATGTCACCATGGCACATCTGAAAGGTTTCAAAAGCATCTTTCTTTTGGTAAAAGATTTGATACATTGCAAAGTAAGGATCATCCACTCATCTCTATGAAGGGGAAACAAGACAATTACTTAAGAGAACACAGCAATAGAAATTTAAGGGGAAGCATGAACAGACACCTACATTTCAGCACCTAGATACCAGTGTCAAGTGCTCCAGAAAGAAATTTACAAGGAAGCAGACTAGGAATAACCTAACTGGGGTTTTTATTGAAGAAATCTCCATCATGCACAGTATTTTAGCAACAACTAGGCAAGATGTTATGCCTGTAAACCATAGTGGCTTTAATTCCACAAAAATAAACATGTCAGAGCAAGAGTGAGTTCAGCCATACACTGACATGATACACCAGTCTCTTTCAGAGATTTCCTATGCAAATCTAGCACACCGAAAAGAATTCATATCTGGCCCCTTGTCAGGTCTGCTGAGTTTCTGTAATTATATACTCCACAGTTTATTCACAAGTGCCTGGCAAATTTTTCAAGGACCATTCTATATATTTCTGCTTTTATTAATTGATCGCTTTGAAAGAGCATAACCTTTAAATTAAGTTGTCCCACCAGACTGTGGAATTCATACTCAAGTCTTTTTCCAAACTTTGTAGTAACTTTATTTTACCGTGCAATAAAGCTAGTTAGTTGAGAGATCTCTTTTTTTTTTTTTTTTAGTGTTTCTGCAGCATTCCCTGAGCATCTTTTTGGTATATAGGTGCCGAAAGAAAGTTGTACAAAATAGACGGAATAAGAGATTGTACTCATCATGCCACATCCACCCACCTCTCACCTTTCCGCTCTCTGATAAGGCTCAGGCGATGCTCTTTCATTTCCACATCCAGTTTTTCTACCATCCTGTTAATGCAGTTATCCAGCACCAGAGAGCGTGTCTTTGATTTGATCTCCTGCCTGCAGATAGGGCACTCCACTTTACGCTTCGTCCACTCATTGATACAGTAGGAGCAGAAGCTATGTGCACAGTTCAGAGTGACTGCCTGTGGAATTCAGCAGAAGGATACTGGTCACAGCACACACACACAGGCACTGTCAAGCAAAAGCCATACTGAATACAGGGAAATATTAGATGAACATTTTGTATAGGGAGAGGGACTGGAGAACTCAAAGCCTTTAGGGCCTTCGCAGGAGTCACACACAAACTCCCCCATTCCAGAGGTCAGGCCAGCTTTACAAGTCAGCTAATGGAGTCACTGTAAGTCATAGCAAGTCAGAAAAGGACAAAATTCATTAATTTTATTATAAGTTACCCTAATTTGAAAAGGATAAATTATGGAAAACTTTCCGATACTGCAAAATAGCATCTTAATATACTGAGAAACCAGAAATTAAAATATCAGCTAGCTCTTAAGCCATTTTTAACAAGGCTAAGATATCAGGTTTCCCATAGAAAAAAAAAAAAAAGAAATAAAACTGACCTCCTAGCAAAACATAAAAAATTTTTAAAAAAATAACCATCTATGTGACAAACATAGCCTATTACTTGTACAATCAAATGAAAACAGGCCAATTTCTGAAAGGAGTTTATCTGAACAACATAAACATCCCAGGACTTGATTGAATGCTGTACCTCCCTTCCTTTACTAACCTCTCCATATATCTAAACCTCAAACAGTCCAACTTTAGTCAGCTTAGAGGAAGGTCCACTGTAAAATAATTCTTCCCCAAGCAGCAACTCAGACCACTAGTTCAAAAATCTAGACAAGTGCTTCAAACTTATGTGCACTTTTTAGGATTAAGCACTCATGTCTTTGCAGATAGAGACATTTAAGCTGAATTTGCTGTCAAGCAAAGAAGAGTCACGGCAAACAGACTAGATTTATGGATCAATTCTTTCCCATAAGAACTCACTGTGGGTCTGTTGGAACTGTTAAACAAGTGAAGTAAAGAAAAGGGCTTAAATATTGCATTACTAGAACTGTGGAAAGCTTCTCAAATCTCTTTTTTACAGGCAAACCCATACAGGTTAAACATACCTCGATAAAGTGCTCAGAACATATTGTGCACTGCAACTCATTCTCCAACACATCATTCATTTGATTCAACACCTCTTCTCTTTGGGCTCTCACCTTTTCCTTCTCCTCCTAGTGGAACAGTATATGTGGTTGTGTATCAAGAAAGAACAAGATTTTTATCAACTAGCAGGAAGAAAATCATACTGCAAATCTCCACATGTCAAGTGGAGCGGGTATCTGTCATATACCCAGACCCATAACCTCTTTCCTCTTTGCAGTCTCAAGAGTATTGAGAATATTCCCACCCACTACAGAGAACTTGGAAGAACAGCAGCCATTACTTAAATTCCCTTCAGCCTAAAGGAACTACCAGCTGATCAATCTTTTCAGAATATTTTTCAACCTGTCCCTGGCAAGAGTCTGGCTTTAATTAATATTTTTTTTGGTGTCTGATATAAAAAGCGTAACAGACTAAACATCTCAAATGTTAAAAAAAGGAAGCAATAAAGTTTAAAACATTTACTTGCATTTAACAACCTAATAATCTTTTTGTTTGCTTGTTAAGAGTTAAATTAAGCTGATTAGGCCAGATACCTGCTCTATCTTCTAAAAAAACCAGGAAAATTCTTCTAATTGAAGCTATAGTTTAAAGAGCAACAAATTTCCAAAGACGACATTAAAAAACCCAAACAAACTGTCAGTGGTGGATAATGATCTCCTTAATTATTTTCCACTCATCACTTTGTGTCAAGGGCAGGAAGAACTGAGGCTGATCTCATTCATTATTCAAATTCCATGTTGCTTGAGCCCTACACACATTATAGAACTGCTATCACAACGCAGATTTACTTGAATGCACTTTAACTGAAAATGAAGCACCTCACTTATCAAACACTTTGGTTTGTGGGTGGATTTTTCCTATTATTTCTGGTTTGATTTTTTGCTTGTTTATTTTTTTAAAGAAAGGGTGCAATGGGCCCATTTATCTTCCACAATGCACTGTTCAGGTGCTTTGGGCTTTCTTTATGATCAAGAAAGATCTAGTAACAACAGTTCAACACTAATTTATGAAAAGGGCAAGGTGCCTCTTCCCCCAGTGCTGGAAACCAGAGTCAGCTGCCACCTCAAAACACAGAAATTTTGCACTGTAGGAGGCCATGGAGAGTCAAGACAAATGTTAAATAAACCATTTCTGCTGCTGCAGTAAATCATGTTTCACTTATGAATAAAACTAAGAGTATCTTAGAAACCTTACCTTGGTTTCTTCCAGTTCTTTATTCTTGGCTCTAATTATCTCCTCAAAATCTTTTTTATTACGATTCAGTTCTTCCATCAAAGCACGATGCTGTAACAAAAACCATTCCAGAAAAAATAAGATTACCATTATAAGCTACTCTATTAAAGATACATGGTCATAGTCATAAGGTTCAGCATATTCATTTCTGCTATTCTCCTCCTAGAAGAGCAACACATATGAGTTGAGGTGTTAAGGCAGTTTATCCTCAACTTAAAATTGGAATGCAGTTATTTATGACCTTCCCAGTGCCATCACACTTTGCATTCCCTCTTCCAGGTTACTCTATCACTTCAGTTAGGTTTTACACTCACCTAAAGCTAAGTCCTTGTCTTCTACCAAGAGGCCATAGCACTTGGAGAGATTTAAATATCTGAGTTACACAGTTAGACCAAACCTAGACTCATAATCACTTGCCTCTTGCAGGACCTGGGCCAGTTGCTCCTTCAGATTCTCTTCCCCTTGATGACCGTTTTCTCCCTGGGTGGGTTAAGAAGTGAAACACAAAAAAAATTACTTGAAGAACATAAAAGACAGAAAATTACTACTCTGCACACCCTCTTTAGAGGACATGGTAAAAGAAACAACACTAATTTTCAACAAACAGTGAGATGTTCCACTCTAGGGTTACACGTGTACAACAGAAATTAGAGCCATCATATACTGTGAAGAGTTAAAATGGATATATCATTTACAGTTCCATATTTGGAATACCTCCACATTATTCTACCTCAGAAGGACCAGCATAGAAGCAAAGAGATCAGCAACTACTTAAAAGATGCAACTCTGTCTTTGAGCACATTCAAAGAAGTCAGAGATAATTAAAGCTCCAGGTAAATGTCCCACTGTTTCTAAGGAAACAACTCCAAACTTTCTGTACTTCTGATACTGGTATCTTGCCTTTAGCAGCAGATTTAAGGACATAACTAATAAATTATTAAACTCACTCCAAGACGAATCCTCGCTTTCTTTAAACCAGGTTTTGAGCAGTCTCAAGTCCAAACAGATTTTCGTCTGTTACCAAAAAAGCAACTTATCACATATAATTACTGCTTAAAGGTACTTACAGATTGCAAGAAATTGTTTTTTGAAAGTAGGAAAAGAATCTCCTTCCCTCCAGGGATTAAGGCATGGAATACTTCATTGATTGTAAAGACAGTACATTTGCCATTCAAACTGGGCATTATTTCAGCCATATACTGAGAGAAATTGACAATTAAAGTGATTACTTTTCAACTTATCCTCTCTATAAGCATGAGAGATCAAGCAAAGACTTTTTTTTTTTAAACATGCTTCTTTACCAACTGAAATGCTTTATTTTGCACCTTTTTCTGAATTCCCCATGCAACCAAATCTCTTCTGTCTCTGCACTTTCTTTTGGTATTACAAGCTGCACTGTGTTACAAGCTAAGTTAAATACTTAGTAGGGGCAATTCACACACACACTGTTTATGCTACTGTACAGTTCAAGCGCTATTTTGGATCAATGCCTTATCTGAGGCATTCCATAAAAGTGAAGACACAGGCCAAAATTATTACCACCATTATACCTCTAGCTTCTGCTGCTCTTTACAGAATGTCCTCTCCAGCTCTTCCACCTGCTGCTGCTGCTGCTCTTGTTCCATGCAGAGTTGGCTCTGCAACTCCTGCAGCTCCTGTTCCATTACCAGGATCTCCTTCTGATCACACTTCCTGTGCTTCTGCTTCACATTTAGAACTGCAGTCTGCTTCTCCTGCACTTTGACCTTTAATTTCATCGTATCTACTAGAGATTTTCTCAGCATTTTCAAGCCAGTCCATGACTCTGCAAGACCAGAGTCTTCCTGGTCCTTCTTGGGGACAGTCACAGCTTTCTTGGAGTGAACAGGGCTACCAGGCACTGGACCACTATCCCCCTCACTGGGTCCAGGAGAAGGCAGCTGGACATCCATCTTCTCTGTAAGCCGTCTGGCCTCTTCTGCTTGTCCACATGATTTATCTAAAGGTTCATTGTCACAGGACATTCTGTCTCTTTTGCATCTGGAGTTTGAAGGGCCTTCTGATCCAGATGTCTCCAATTCCTCCAAACTATACTTACGTTTAGTTCTCGAACTCTTAGCTTTCCCCAGGTCACTTCTTTGGGCTAAAAAGGGTCTAATTTTCTCCCATTCATCTTTAATTACTTCATACTCATATTCAGCAGTCTCTCTGTTTTCCAAAGGCACTCCCAACTGGATACGGTCTCCTTCAGCAATAGGATAGACTTTTGATGGGTCCAGGCGCTGTTTGTTAAGCCAGACTCCATTTAAACTCTGCCAATAAACACAGAATTTCCAGAACTAAATATGTAGTTACAGAGTCTGCTGAAAGTTATTTCTGGCAACTGTAAATAAACACAGCCAACCTCTTCAATGCTTCAATCAGAACAAGCCACCTCTTTAAATAAACCTTGTAATATCCAGTTTATTGGCTCAGTGTTGCATTTATTACAGTTACTGCACTGTATTATTTACTGCACATTACTCTTTTACATTATTATTCTATTACAGATTTTGTATACCAGCACCAAGAACAACATTTTGACATATGGGCTTGTGAAGAAGGAAAACAATGAACTCTGAGGGGAAAAACCTGCATAAAAGCTTCAGAAATAAGAACTAACTAATAAAAAGACTTCACAATAGATCATTGTCAGGAACATAGAATACTACAGTAATTAACCGACAATTAATGTTACCTGAAATTACAGAAAAAAAATTAAGAAAGAAAAAGAAGCATTGGTTGTACTCCTTGAAGAAAACAAAGTTTTCCATAAATACAAGGAGACTATAAAGGAGGAAAATGCTCTTCTATAGATAATGTTCAAAGCATAAAAAAGGTTACAAAACTAGCTCAAGAAATAGTTTTCAAAACCAGCAAAACTGGTCTGTGCTAATGATGAACTGCAGAAACACTAGAAACTGATGTATCCCAATGAGATTCAATGAAACAAGCTGACCAACTGGTCAACAGTGAAAATAGACAGGAAGTATTAATATGGTAGATGTTTCCTATTATGTAGTAACATTACGTTTCCAAGTTTATGCATGTGCTACAAGAGGGTTTGTTTAAGAGCACTGTAATTTTAATAGCAGCCACTCCATTTCTTTCTGACTAATCTGTTGTTAACCCGAACATCCTTCAAATCTGCATTTTGCAGTGCTTTTTTAAAGCAAATTACTCATTTTACTGTTTTCAGACTGAATGAGAAAGTGGAGAGATCGTGATATAAAGAACAACTACTGAAGTCGAAGTGAGACTCAGGTAAGGACTCTGACATTGACATTTTATCCTAGTCAGCTGAGAATAACTTTCAGGAGAAACTCATCTGAACACAACATGAAGCATGTTTTTTCTAACACTAGATTCTTGCTGAAGTTGATTATAAGTAAAGCAATTGTGTCATTACAATAAGGAGTTGCACTTTATTTGGTCATTAGAGCTACAAGAATGCTATCCTTTTGAAAGGATAAAATCCTATGTCAAAATTCATACAGGATATTTTCTAAGAAAGAGACACCAAACAGGTCCACAGACTGCAAAGTGCCTTTGGCAAGGCCACACTGGTCTGAAAAATGCTAAACTAAGAGGTGGATCTACACACAGAAAGTAATACAGTTTGCATCCCAACTGCAGCAGACCGAAGTTTCCTGCTGGAAGTGCACATCAGGCAAAACACATTCCCATGGACCTTCTATCACACTTATTCTACATCATAGCCCATAGACTGCTAGATCCAAAGCAATGGATTCCATTCAATGAATCTCAGAGTACAAAGTCTTCAACTGGTCTCCGTACCTTGTTATCCTTGACAGTCCACTGCCCTTCTGCATTCTGCTGGAAGACACAGTGCTTACGAGAGATCATCAAGGGACATGTTTTTGACACCAGCTGGTACGTGATATCTAATCCTCGGCCTATAGTCACCTAAAAATAAAGTAGTTTAGTTACTACAATCAGTAATGATATGGTAAATTCAGTTTACATAATTTCAATTTAAGTACAGCAAAACTCTAGGTCAACATCTTGTGGTTATTTCCAAAAAGTCTGGCATAATACGATTTTTTTTCATTTAAATTTAAGAGTAGATAGAAAATGGAAGCTTACGAAGTTTGAAGTATAATCTTTCTCTCCCACTGAGGAAAATTTGATTTCTCTGAGGCACATTACATTGTTTTCATTGAAACCTTCCTCAGCAGCAAAGCTGCTCAAAGCCACTCACAAACCATCTGTGTCCCACCTCAATCACTACCTAACCAAACATCATTTCTTCAAACCAGCACTATTGTGTGTTGGTCTCAAGATTACTTCTTACCCTCTTCTTCTGCTAGGTGCATCAGTCCAACCATTTGTGAACAGGAAAAAATAGCCCAGAAAACTGCCATCAAAAAAAGTGCACACTCAACATTGCCCTAAATACACGATACTTCTGTAAATTGATCTTATGGCTCAGAATCAAAGCTACATGAATCTCATAACCAGTAGTAAAAGTCATCTAAGAAACTGGATTAGACTCTAATAGTATCTTCTGCAAGAAGGGACATAATTTAATTGTACTATTGCACAGTATCTTATTAAATCTCATCTAATTACAGATTGCCATTTAAAGCACATCCCAGCTCTCCCTCCCTCTGCTGCCTTCTCTGCACACTTCTCTTAATTCATCTGTGCACTGCATTACCTGAGCAGTTCTCACCTTGAGTTTAGAGCTAGAACTCAGACCCCCATGTCATAACCAAAGGAAAGGAAGCCAACTTAAGATGACAAAAGCAAGCTTAACCATGTCAGTGCCTACCTCTTAAATATTTCATATAGTGTTCTATCAGTATGGATTGCATATGTAAGAGGTACAGAGGCTCAAATGGATAAAGACTCCCCTCTTCATGAGGATTCAAACATAAAATCAGCTTTGCACTTGTCCCTGCAGTGGCATCCTCAGGCCCCAGTCACACACACCTGCAGGATCTCACACATCAATGAGTGAGAGCAAGCAGGGCCAACTCCCCCTTGATCAAGTTCATTTAGCAAATGGGTCCAAGATGTTACCACTCGCCTGCTGGAGTTCAATGCTGCTCACAGCAATAGTGGCAAGTCACAGCACATCTCCACACCTCAGCAGTGTCCTTTGGCACCTAAGTGGTCACAGCACCAAGCCTGACAGAGTTCAAGAAGTGTTTGGACAACACTCTCAGGCATGTGGCGTGATTCTTAGGGCTGTCCTGAGCAGTCAGTTGTTGGACTCAATTATCCTTGTGGGTCCCTACCAACTCAGGATATTCTATGATTATGATTTAAATCTCCAGCAAAAGCAGTCTGTGCTCTGTGGCCTGGCACAGCTACAGCACCAGAATGCCATCAGCCTCCCTCCTGCCTATGACAACCACTGTGCAGATAATCAGCACAGTAACATCCCAAACTGGATTCTCTGCACCATTATCAGATCCCTGGCTGCAAATTGTGATCTGCAAATTCGAGGAGATCTGCATATCTCAGGGCTTCAAATCCATGATGGGAGAGTAACAAAAGCAAACGTTTGGATGGGTGCCTTTTGCAGTGTGTGAGCACAGGGCCTTGGCCACAGCATCACACACCCCACCTAACCAGCCGTCTGATTTTGCCCACCGTAACAGCAATCCTTTTACACTGCCCCAACCTCACCACACGTCTTTGCCTGCTGGGTCTTACAGAAGTGTACCAGGGCCCATTTTTCAATTAAAAAACACGGTCGCTGAGAAAACGGCTATTCCTGTACCGCACCAAAACATAACCACAAAACAATTTAAATGTAACCTCGTCTACACCTGAATACCTTATGCCTTACCTACTGTTAACCTCGCCAAAGCATCGCCTTATTAATTAGGCTACGGATTCCCTTCGTCCCCACTTACGTTACCGTCACACGAACAACTCTATCGAAATACGACATAAAAATTTAAAGATAAAAACAAGGGCAGGCTTGGCCAAGGCGACTCCAGCGCCCGGGTCCGCGCTCCCCGCCCTCGGGCGTTACCGGGGCAGAACGGCGCCCGCCCGGGCGGGGAGGCCTGGCAAGCGCTGGGGCAGCCCCTCCGAACGGCGGCTGCTCCTTCAGCGGGACGAGGCGGTGCTTCTTCCTCCTGGGAAGCGCCGGGAGACCCTCCCCAAACTGCGCCCCGAGAGCAGTACCCACCCTCCCGCTCCAAGGGGCCGGAGCCCGGCGCGGCTCACCTGCGTGCCGGCCTCCAGCAGGAGCCAGTCGCAGCTGGCCCCAACTCTGCGGAGGCACCAGGCCAGGCACGGCACGCCGCGCACCGCCATGGCGCCCGGCGGAGCGATAGCTGCGGCGGAGACGGGATGGGGCGGCCGCCCGCGACCGAGCCCGGGCCCTGACCGGAGCCCGCGCGTGCGCCGCAGGATCCGCAGGGACGCTGGCTCGGCGCTTTCCCAATGTCCCGCGGTGTTTCCCCGCAATCCCACCGCGCTCCTCCCTGTCCGCCTCCCCTCGCACCGCCCCTTCCGGGCGCCCCGGAGCTGCCATCCGCCCTGGGAGACCATGGCTGCGGCCGGCCGGCTGCGGCGGCGGCTGCTGCTGGAGGTGCCGTGGTGCTGGCGCTGCAGCCCCCGCCGCGGCGGTGCCGCCTGCCCTTCGGCGGGGCAGATCCGCGCCGCCTTCCTGCGCTTCTTCGAGGAGCGCCACGGCCACCGCCGCCTGCCCTCGGCCCCCGTGCGGCCCCGCGGCGACCCGCGCCTCCTCTTCGTCAACGCGGGCATGAACCAGGTGCTCTCCCCGCTCCCGCACCTCCCCTCCTCCGGCTCACCGGAGCTTTCGCATCCCAGAGGAGCGCGGCACGGCTTGAGCTGTCCCCTACCGAGGAGATCTCCGGCGGTGCTTTGCCTTCCCGCGCCGCCGTCCTCCCGGACACCTCTCGTAGTGCCATAGTGCTGTGGGATTCTGCTGAGGGTTAAGAACTGTCTGAACGCAATCCTGTGCCGTGCGTTCTAGAGCTCCACTTGCTTAAGCAGGGGGGTTGGACCATATGACCCACTGTGGTCCCTTCCAGCCTGACCCATTCTGTGTTTCAGGAGCCCGAGGCGCAGCCCCCTGCGCTGGGTGGCGTCTGTCCATAGCGGGTGTCTCTCATTTCCAGTTCAAGCCCATTTTCCTGGGCACGGTGCACCCCCGGAGCGAGCTGGCCCAGCACCGGCGGGTGGTGAACAGCCAGAAGTGTGTTCGTGCGGGAGGGAAGCACAATGATCTAGAGGATGTGGGCCGAGATACTTACCATCACACGTTCTTCGAGATGCTGGGGAACTGGTCCTTTGGGGATTACTTTAAGGTGAGGTGATAGGAGTGAACCCTTTCTAGGGGAAAACATAGCCTTTCTTTCAGAGCTATGCTGTAGTGCCATAGGACTGTGTGCAAAAGGCATTTTGATAAGATCCAGGTTCATTTCTGGATGCTCTGTGATCAGCTCATGGCTTCTGTTGCTGAATCTGTCCTGCGGACTCTTAAAGCACTCAGCCTGTCAAAGCTCTGACCAACACATAAACATCAAAGTTTTCTGTGAGAATGCCAGTGTTGACCACTTAATGTGGTGAAGAGAGGTTATCAGTTCATTTGATGCCTATTACTAGAAAGTTTAAAAAACGAAGAAAAATAAAGGATACTAGGTTTTTTAGGGGGCGAATACATTTTTTCTTTGGAAAGAAAATAATCCATGTAATTCTGCCAGTAAGCACATAGATGCACACCATGCTGGAAGTCTCACATTTTAGGAATGTCAGTTTTCCACTGGCAGCAGTGAGCTCTCTCACTCTCCTGACCTTCATTCTGTTCTTTGCAATACACCTGAAAATTAGAAAGGGAGGAAAACAGCTGAAATTAACTTCTTTGTTGTTTGATTCCCATTCTGAAGACCCTTCCTGAATTGCTGTGCTTTATTTATGTTCCCTACCTGCTCAGGAGGAGGCATGTAGCATGGCCTGGGAGCTCTTGACAGAGGTCTATGAGATCCCCAAGGATCGTCTCTACGTCACCTATTTTGGTGGAGACCCCTCGCTGGGGCTGAGCGCAGATGAGGAGTGCAGGGATGTGTGGCTCCACCTGGGGTAAGTGTGTTAGAGAAGAGGTTCTGAGCAGCACATGCTGACATTTCACTTCCCACAGTTTTGCGTTTGCTCTTTAGTTGGTCAGCTGTAGGGGCCAGAGGTTATGTTTTCAATTCATTTTGTTTCTGGTTTCTTTGGGCTGTTAAAAGTCAGCTGGGCTCTGAGCTCACTGGGTCTCTTGAACTTTTGGTTCATTCTCAGATAGTATCGGTAGAGGTAGGTATGTGTCTAAAGCTGGCTGGCCTGGATGCAGCATGTACAGTATCTCCAATCCTTTCCTTCCTCTCCATCATGGAGAGTACATTCTCCTCTGAAAGTGAGCAATGGCTGCCTCAGTGAGAGGGTGCAGTCATTGCAGAGAGCACTGCTGTGCTTTGGGAGCTTTTTCCAGGCTGTATGTAGGCTTTGAACCCAAGGCAGATAGCTCTCTGCCACTGATGGTGTTCAGGTTCTTTGCCTCTGCTCCCAAGTTCAAGGTGCTCCACAGACCCAGGAAAGCCTGTCTTGGTCAGCAGGGGCCAGGCTGTGTTTGCCAGTCATTCTGGGCTGAGACTAGCATCCTATCTGGTTTGGCCCACTTAATCTCACTAAGGAGAGTAATTCTGTGTGATCTAGGCTACTGCGTGGTTTGTGTGTGTGCCTCAGCACTGCCACCTCTGTTGTTTGCCTTTCCAGGGTTCCTGCCAGTCATGTGCTTCCTTTCCCATTGAAGGATAACTTCTGGGAGATGGGGGACACCGGTCCCTGTGGTCCCTGCACAGAGATCCACTATGATCATGTGGGTGGTGGCAGAAATGCTGCAGCACTGGTGAACCAGGGCAGCCCTGATGTAGTGGAGATCTGGAACTTGGTCTTCATGCAGTACAGCAGGTACCAAGCACATCGTCTGAACTCCAGAGCCTTTCTCCCTAGCCTGACTCCAAAATCATATGTATATTCTCAGACTTTTCACTGTTTTCCAGAAGGTAGCAATGCCAGGAGCAAGAGAGAAGCTATGGAGATTTGTCTAGCATGGCTCTTGGTCCCCTTTGCTTTATTTCCCTGTCTTCTTCAACCTTCACTGCCCATTCTCCCTTAATGCTGCATTCCAGAGGTCTCTTGAGGTCTGGAGGAGGAGGACAGGGCCTTTGGCCCTGTTAGAGAAGGCCTTTTTCCTTGTGTTACAGCCTGTCTTTACTATGTGATGGTCAGTTCCTGGCTCCCTGACAGGGCCAAGGCAGGCTGCTGTCATTCTTGTCCCTGAGCTTTCTTATGCTGGGTCACCCACTGTTCCATCCCCTGTCACTTTCCCATGCTCTTTGATTCAGCTGTTCGTAATTTTTGCCCATTAACTGATCCTTGCTTCTCTTTTGCCTTTTATTTTTCCTGCCTGGCTGACAGAGAGGTGGAGGGGAATCTCCTTCCCCTGCCACAGCACCATGTGGATACAGGAATGGGTCTGGAAAGGCTGGTGACAGTTCTGCAGAACAAACGCTCCAACTATGACACAGATCTCTTCACTCCCATCTTGGACGCCATCCACAAGGTGATGGTGCTTCTGCTCAGAGTCATAGCTCAGCAAAAGCTCCTTGAACACAGACTGCTTGCTGGGTAGCCTAGTACAGCCTTCTCTGAATGTTACTGAGCAGTATCTTGAGACAGGAGGTTATGTCCTGCCAGGTCCAATGCAGTGTCTAGAAAAAAGGGGAAATTCCAGGTTGGAAACCCGCTGGAATATCAGCACTGCTGATTTGTTTTTCCTTCAGGTGTCTTAAATTTCTCAGTGCCAGGGCACTGGCTAACCTGTGTTAGGTACAGAAGTCTTGGTCTGTAGTGCTGTGGGAAGGATTTAATGAGTACATCTTAGGTGCACGAGGTTCAGGGGTAGTTGAAAAACATGATGTCAGGCATGGCTGGCTGCCTCTTGAATTGAAGGCCTCTTGCAATTGAAACTTCTGCAGCCATTACTTTCTGCTGATTTGTCTCTCTGCTTTCTCTTTTAGGGCTGCAGGGCACCCAGATACCAAGGTTTGGTCGGGGATGCTGATGTTGGGCGTGTGAACATGGCCTACCGCGTGGTGGCAGATCATGTGCGCACCCTGTGCGTGTGCATCACTGATGGCATCTACCCAGGCTTCTCAGGAGCAGAGTAAGGACATAGGGAAATGGCATGGGGTGGAGGAAGTTAGGTCTAGAAATGAATATGAACAGCCAGGGAAGAGGTTCTGGTGTGGGCCCCAGAGAGGGAGTGCATGAGCTTTTGGGGAGGCAAGAAGGTGAGAGCTGGGAAGAGGTTCCAATTGCAGACTTCCCTTTGGGTGGGTGTAGACTGTTGGGAGCAGCTGGCCTGTGCTGATGAATCAGACCAGAGGAGCTGGGGGATATTTGATGTGGGAGCTGGACAGGGATGCTACTCACTCAGGATTCTTGAGGAATCCTGCTCTGTTTTTTTCAGACTGGTGCTGCGTCGGATCCTGCGCAGGGCTGTACGCTTCTGCTCTGAAGTTCTACAGGCTCCACCTGGGCTCCTGGCCTCCCTGGTGCCTACCGTAGTGGAAGTGCTGGTGAGTAAAATGGCTGTCTTGGGGGAAAAAGGTCATCACACATCCGTTTCAGCCCCATGTAAGTTTTCTGCACACTGTCAGGAGTCAATCTTGGATGTGAAGGAGCTCCAGGAAGGTGTACCTAATGTTATGCATTCTAGCATTAAAAACCTCTTGTCTCTATATCACTTGTGATGGGAGGGAGGGGGCATAGTGTCATCAATGGTACAGTCAGCACAAGCATGTGTAAGTGTATGCAAGTAACCTCTACAATGTTTGTGACAAGCTGCAAGATCCCCTGAGGAAGATGCTGAGAATATTGTCACTAACTGAGGCTCACTTCCACAGGGAGATGCTTATCCAGAGCTGACAAGGAATGCCAGCCAGGTGAGCAATTTGGAATCCCTGTCTCATTATCTTTGTGAGGCACTGCTGTCAGGATCAGAAATCAGCCCAACCTTGGGACTTAGGTGGAGGAGCTTGCATAGCCTCCTCCTTAACAATGTTCTTGTGGGTGGGCTGAGATGTGCCGGGCACAAGAAGTATCTGTGGCAGATTTCCATGTGGGAGCTCCACTAGATCTTTACCAGGAACTGCATGTCCTGTGTAAGGCGGCTGTTGCTCTAAAAAAGCTACAGTAGCTTTTTTTGTTGAGTGCAAGTACAGCCTGTCCTTACCTCAGTGCCCTTTGTCTAAAGTGATGATTTAAGGCTAGTCCCAGCTTGCTTCTACTGACAGCAACTTCTCTGGATGTTCCAGACATACAGTTGTAATTGGGTCACAGATATGAATGCCCAATAGGGAACATTTGTCAGCTTAAAGCCTTCCCTGTGTGGATAGTCAATATTGTCTTGACAGGAATGGTGACAGGAGGCACAATGACTTTGGCACTGTTCAATAATGCATTGGAGCCATGTTGTGATGGATACGTGCAGAACTAAAAGGCTGCTTGATATGCTCTGAGCTGACTGATCAGGGCTGAGCAGAGCTGGGGAACTTCCTGAAATGTTGTGGCTAATCCTTCTGATCCTTGGGTAGATCAAGGATATCATCAATGAGAACGAGGCCGCGTTTCTGTCCTCCCTGGAGCGCGGGAGGCGCATCATCGAGCGGACAGTGCAGCAGATGGAGCCCTCCACAAATTTCCCAGGTGAGTGTCCCTCCTCTGACAAGCTGCACTTAGAGACAGTTTGCTCCAAGTCCTCACAAGCATTGCAGTCTGTGACTCTATAGCCCCAGACAGAGGAGGAGGTGCTCCTTTCTTCAGATGGCAGATATTTTCTAGTGCTTTTGCCCTCACAACAAACTAGGCAACAGGCAAGTTAGAAATATTCCTTTGCTGTTTTGTTGACTGGTCAACGAGGTCATTGTAAGACACAACTCAGAGGAGTAGCACAGGACCCAACCAGTGCAGCTGCCTGTCTAGATATGGTGTATTGAGTTTTAGCAGGAATGGGGCTGTGGAGCATTATTGATACTCAGTCCCATTCTAGAAGAACTCCACGGCTTCTCTTCCCCATTAACTGTACAGTTGCTCATAATACAGGTGGATCCAGTTACCAAAGCACACATTAGATTGCTCCCATCCAGACAAATCTTGAGATGCTTTTGCTTTCTGTGTTCACACAGAGTTCTTGTCCTTCTTTTTGTCTTACAGCTGAAGTAGCCTGGTCTCTCTATGGGAGTTTGGGATTCCCTCTGGATCTGATTCACCTGATGCTTGAAGAGAAGGGAATCAGTTTGGATTCAGCTGCTTTTAACGAACTTGCTCTGGAAGATGCGAAGGTAAGAGGGAGACCACCTTGTCAGAATAATTCAAAACCTTACCTGTCTTCTGTGAACATGGAAGCAGGATCCTTTTTACTGCTGAGGCTCTTCAGAGCACCACAGGGCTACATGCCTTCTCCCTGAGGCAAAAGATGAGTCTGAAATAGCAGTGTCATCACAATCCCCTTGTTTCTGAATGTGGAATTGAAGTATTGGTTGGTGATTTCTCTTCAGGTATTTTATGATGCTGACTGTTGCTGAAGTGAAGGTTGTAAAATATTTATATAGGTTAGGACAGTCCTCTGTTAGTCATGTAGTCTAACTTCTTATACAAAGTAGAACCAGCTTAGACATCTTAAGCAGCAAATTATTTCATAAGAGTTTACAAAATCTCCTTGATCTCTGTAGTGCTGAAGTACTTCCACTGCCCACCCACCATCACCACCCCCAGTGTAGTAATTGGTTTGAGGCCTTACTCTCCTGAGCTTTAATGGCCTGGAAGCTTCACAGGTACACAGCAAGCTGTGCCAGGAGGGATATGTTAACAGTTGGTATGGCCTGGCTCAAGGCTAGCACGGAGTGGAACTCAGTGCTTGTGAGGGTTGAAGGGATGGGGTTAGTTAGCAGTAGCCTACATCAGCCTGGATTTGAACAAGCCTTTGCCATGAAGGTGGAAGAAGTTGTTCCTAGCCTTACAGCTCCGGTTACCTGTTTGCTTGCCCCCAGGGATCTCCCATCTAATTATGCCTTTGCTCTGCTGCAGCGGAAGGCTGGTGGCCCTCAGGCAGGGCAGCCAGAGAACACAAACACCCACCTGGATGTGCATTCGGTGGCTCAGCTGCGGAGCAGGAACGTGCCTGCTACCGATGACTCTCCGAAGTACGCCTACACGCTGGGGCAGCATGGGCAGTATGGTGAGTGCCTGGCCCACCTAAAAAGCAAGCTCTGCTGGAGTCCCTCACACAACTGCTTTTGCTGCCTAACCCCATGCATGCACAACGTGTACTTTGTGGTCCAAACCTGTCCACCTTGCTGCCACATCTTTTCCCTAGCCCTGTACCTCATCCCAAATTGGGTGCTTTTCTTTGTATTGTTGGCACATCCCTAGGAAGGCTCTGGGCTGGCACCACTGGGTGCAGCTGTGAAACAGGGACTGTTGATTTCTTCTAGCGATAAGTCAGTCTCCAACAGTTAGGCTTCTGGGTGTGCACGCTCGGGAGAAAGAAGGATAATTACACGAAGGTTTTCGGTAGCTGTGTGAAACCGTGCCCTTGCTGTTTCCGTGGCAGACCACTAGGTGCCAGCGCAGGCTTTTGGTCAGCTAGGGTAACTGAGGTTGCTGATGCCCTGCGGAAGGCATGGAGATAAGCCACCGGGAGCAAGAGGTAGTACGCCTGTCACAGACAATTAGAGATGGCTGTGTACAGCCAATTCCCTTTTACCCAGTGTGCTGGTGGCAGCCCACACTAAGCAGAAAGTGAGGCAATTCAAGCTATATATACTACAGCAGGAGCACAACAGAGGGAAAAAGCCTAGCAGTGGCATTGGCTGAAATCTCCAAGCTAGAACTATCCCACCTTCTCAGCTTCTGAATCATGGAATAATTTGGGTTGAAGGGGATCTCTGGATGTCCAATTTCTTGTTAAAAGTGGCATCAGTTTCACAGTTGGATCACATTGCTCAGAGCCTCATCCATTTAAGTTTTCAGTATCTTCAGGGACAAAAATCTCACAGCCTATCTGTTCCCTGTTCTTTATCACTCTTAGTGTGTAAAGGTTTTTTTCTTTGCATACAGACAGAATTTCCTGTGCCATAGATGTAGTCTCCCAAATGCTAAATAGGAATGAATAACCTCTTTCTTTGACCTGCCAGCTATGTGTTCATGCAGCTCAGCAGGCAGGCAGCCTTTCCTGCTGCAAGGGCGCCCTGCTGGCTTGTGTTCATCTTGCTCCCAAAACCCTAAAATTTCTGTCAGTTCATTTCTGTAGACTGCTCAGATGCCTTCAAAAACCAGTCCAGTTCTTCAGTGTATAAGCCAGTCCCTGCCAGTTAAGTGGGATATGGGTACATCCCATCTTGTCATGGATAGTCATTAATGAAGATATTAAGTGGTGTTGTCCCTTATATCAGCCTCCAAGTAGCTCTACTAGTAGCTGAATATCTGTTGAACATTGAGCTACTGAGCAGTTCTCACTGTGCTCTGCCAATAACACACCCACCTTATGGTCCATTTGTCCATAGTGCCCAAGTTTGGGTTCAAGGAGCCTATGGGGGAGGACGTTAGAAGCTTGCTGCGTCCAGGAGGTGACATCCCTGCTGTCCCCTATCCACAACATCTTCATAAAAGTCAGTCAGGTTTGCCAAGCTTGCGGTGTAGCAAGGTGCAGATGTGTCTGTGCCACATTTCCTTCTACCAGGCTCGTGTGGAGCTGGATTGGGTGTCCCGTCCTGCTTAGCTGCTACTCAGCAGTTCTGTCATTAGGTTAGTGAGGGGTGACTTAGTTCCAGTCCTTTGTCCTTTCTGCCAGTAGCTGTTCCTCTCCTACAAAGCCAAAGTGCTTTCAGTATAGTGTGGGGGTTGGCATAGGGAAGTGGTCCCTCCTTTCCTGTTGCAATCTGACAGGCTGTATGCACTAACTGCTGCTGTCTTCTTCCCCCTGACAGAGTTCAGTCCCTGCCAGGCCACTGTCCTGATGCTGTACAGAGATCAATCTCTCCATAAGGAGGTTGGGGCAGGGCACCGCTGTGGTGTCATCTTGGACAGGACTAACTTCTATGCGGAGCAGGGGGGGCAAGACTCTGACCAAGGCTACATGATACGTTTAGGACAGCAGGTAAGGCCCTGTCTGCCTAACCCAAGGCCGCCATGGGTTCTGAGGCTGGGCAGAATTCCCCAAGTGATGGGTTGTTCTACTGTGTTAATTTGCAAGCTGCTGACTCTTGACAGTTCCCTTGGCTTAGCATCAGAGTTGGTGGGGTAAGGCAGAATCAGCAGTAACTTCACAAGGGCATTCTTGCTGCTCTGGTTGTCTCTCACAGCCCTTTGCAACTTCATCTTGCTGAGGAACACTAAAATCTTCTCAGGTCTTCCTTCAGTGTGTTGTGTTCTTGCCAGCTGGGGTTGTAATGCTGAGAGAAGGCAATCATTGATCAGAGAGTGTGTGAAGTGAGTAAATTCTCTCTGGTTAGTCCTGGACAGCTGCTGCCCAACCTGAGACCCAGTACAAAAACTTATTCCTCCCAAGAGCATCAGGGAGGATTTCCACTTCTGCAGCACGTTCCTTCAGCCTTACCAAAGGGAGAGCTTTGATTTGGTCTTGGGGAGTTACACAGGGTGCAGCCTTTTCTCCTTTCCCCATTTCCAGCTCTTGATAATCACCCCTGGGCATTTTTAGCCTTGCAGAATGTTACAGTGCCTTGCTCAGCACTTCTCCCCAAGCTAAAGTGGTGGTCCAGTTTTGTTGCCATCCCAGTGAGGCAGAAATGGTACCTTGGATGCCAGAGACAGGTGCCTTGGGAGATGCTGTTCAATTTCTCACGTACGAGCGTATTTGTTGAGAAAATTTGTCAGCATGGATGGTGTTACTGCCACTCCACTGCAAGCTGGCATCCTCATCATACTGTGTTGTGAGTGACTGGTTACAGGCAAGGTCTGAGACACTCTGGTTATTTTGCAGTAAGCTTCTCTCTGCTTTTCCCACCCCATCCCTGTCTTTTAGGGATTGGTGGGAATTGTGTTTCCCAGTCAGGTCAAGCAAGTACATAGATAGCACAGCTATTTGGATCTCCCCTGTGTCCTAACTATTTTTTCTGTCTCTTTGCTCAGGATGTACTCTTCCCTGTAGAGTCAGTTCATCTCTGTGGTGGCTACGTGATCCATGAGGTCACTGCTGTGGAAACCCTGCGTGTTGGCGACCAAGTGCAGCTCTTTGTGGATGAGGTGACAACTTAGTGCTCTTAACCTTTTCCTTATGATGTCCTGAGTAACCTGGGCACAGCAGAACTTTGTCCCTTGTATTCTTGAGACTGTTCTTCATCACAGAGTGCAGTGGGAAGGAGATACTACAACTGACTCTGTAACCTTTGTCAGCCATTGTTCTGTCCAAAAGTATCCAGCCTACCCTTTACCGTTTTACAAAGGTGATCCAGCAGAAAAAGGAGTTAGATCTGCTCTGTCACATACCTCATCTGACAGCTGTACTACCCGTTGGTTTTCCTCCATCTTCTCCTATCACCTTACATGCAGCCTTTTCCTTATCTGTTTGTGTCACCCCCCTGCTCGTGGAGAACCAGCACTCCCTGCTAACTGCTCTGTGTTTTCAGGCACAGCGCCTGGCATGCATGACAAACCACACCGCCACCCACCTGCTGAACTTTGCCCTCCGACGTGTCCTGGGTGACAGCACCGAGCAGCGGGGGTCCCACGTCACAGCAGAGCGGCTGCGCTTCGACTTTGATACCAAGGTGACTCTGAAATCCAGTTTCCTAGTTCTCAGCGGTACCAACATTCCAGTATGGCTCTTCTCTCCAGGGATTTTTCCCCTCTCCCCATAATGACTTCTTTAGAGACAAGTCACATTTTATCTGAGTAATGAAGCTTGGTCCTCTGGACGTGACTGTGTCCATTTTGCATTGACCTGACCCTGAGCAGGGCTTCTTGAGGGGATGAATGGGGGTCAGAAGGGAAAGGACTTAGCAAGCCCAGTGGTCATGAGACTGACGCAAAATAGTGTAAAGGAGTCTTTGAGAGATGGTGCTTGGCTGTGGCACAAATCTGATGTCTGTACTGGGCATTCAGGTGAGAGTATTTGTGAAACTTTGGGTCAGGCTGAGTGCTGGCCTGGTAACCTGTATCTCTTTTGAAGACTTTGGCTGATACTCTTGCATCAAAAATCCTTGTCTCTCATGGGAGGAGAAGGTGGGAGGCCCATGATATTCACAGTTCCCTTTTACAAGCAGAGAAGATGAGATGCAGGGGAAGAGTGGTGTGCCCAAGCTGAGTCATCTGATGGCTGTGCCCCAGTTCTCCCTCCTTCGTTCTGTACCTCTCAGGAGGCTTCTCCTGAATGTGGCTGATTTGCTTCCTCAGGGCCATGTGACTGTGGAGCAGCTGCAGCAAGTGGAGCAAGTGGTCCAGGATCTGATCCAAAAAAATGAGGTGGTGCATATGGCTGAAGTCCCCCTCACACTGGCAAGAAGAGTTCAGGGACTCCGTGCAGTGGATGAGGTAGGACAGGATGGCCGCACACATCTTCATGAGCCTTCTCCTTCAGCAGAAATCATCTGGGACATGAGATGTTGACAAAACACGTTTCTGCAAGGGAATCGTCTCCCAAAACTCAAAAGGGAAAATAGGACAGGGATGAAATCTCAGGACACTGCTGTAAAACATGGAGACTGGTGATGCACAGGCTTTCTGTTTATGCCTGTGGACCAAAAGCCTGTCATGTCACCAGTTGTTTCTTCCTCCCCATTGGTGGCTGGCTGAGGAGAAGTAGTGCCACACCTGACTCAGAGGCTGCTCTAGAATAGCAGAAAAATGAGGCAGACACGGGAAGCCGTGTAGTTAGTCTGTAAGTGCCCCTGAACAACCATGTTGTTAGCTGCTGATCCCTGTCTCCTCTGTCAGGGCTATCCAGATCCAGTGAGGATAGTGTCCCTGGGGGTCCCTGTGGAGAATGTGCTGACCTGTGACTCTGAGGCTGCAATGCAGACCTCTGTGGAGCTCTGCTGTGGGACGTAAGTGACTTTTACTTGCAGCCAGAAGGCATGTTTGTGGGCACTGGTGGCTGAGGTAGGAACATCACTACAAGCTCACCTCCCTGTCCCTGTGAAACTAAGTTTCCTCACTGGAAAAATATTGTGAGGACAGGATGGGCTAGTTACAAAGCTTTGGCAGTTCCAGAGTGAGCAAACTTTAACAAAATGCACAGCATTTTTCCTGACTTCATAGTCTGAAACCAGCTTGGAAGCCACAGAGCACCAGCAGAGTATGGGAAAGGTGTGTGTGACCTGTCACACCAGGGTTGTGGTGCTCTGCCTTTAGGGTTGCAGACGGGCTGGGGACCTGGCTGGAGACTCCAATTCAGCTGTGAATTGAGACTGCTCTGATTATTTTAATTAATTATCTTCACTCTCTTCTGCTTTTAGCAGTAATGAGAATAGGAGAAAAGTTAATCGATCTTAGGACAGTGCTGACACAGAAAAAAAAAAAAAAAAAAAAAAAAAAGAAAAAAAAAAAAAAAAGGAACAAATTTGCCTTAAAGCAGATCGAGCAGAAAATGAGAAATTTTCTAGTCGTGAGATCTTCTTGTGGGAGTAGTGGGACAAGAAGCTGCATGGGAGAAGAGATGATCAAGTCTTATGAAGATGTCTGGAATGATTACTTGTGGTAACAGAACCCGAGGCACCATGGTTTTCATATCCAGCGTTGAATAAACAAGAAGGAAAAGGGAGGTTTTCAGTGTCTTGAAACTGGACAACTATCTTTTGTCTGGAGTCTACTGACCAGGCAGTGAGCTGGCTGGACAAGAGTGGTGGAGTAGCAGCTGAGTAGAAGAGAAAAATGCCAGTTCATCTCACTGCTGAAGGAGAGGAAAGGAGGACAGAACTTAGCTGCACCATCTGACTGCAGCTTGCTGGGCAAGTAGCACAGAAGCTCCTTTGGAGTAGCCAGAACTCTTCCTTCTCCTGCCTGACAGGGTAACATCAGGATTTTAGGGATGGGAAAGGATTCAAGGTATCGGGATTAGGATTAGGAAATGGCTACTGGACTATAGAGTTTTTGAAAAAGAATACAGGGTTCCTGATTTCTATTTGCTAAGAGCAACTTGCTTTCTTTCCTTTACTCTGCTGTCATTTTAGGCACCTTCTCCAAACAGGATCTGTGGAAGATCTGGCCATCATCAGCGAGCGTCAGCTTGTCAAAGGGATTAGCCGTGTCATTGCAGTGACAGGGGGACAAGCCAAAGAGGTAAGAAAGAGGAAACTGAGATTTCTGCCATATCAAGGCAGTGCCAGAAGGACCAAACTTTGTAGGTTACTCATTGACAATTAGCTCCCCACTGCTTTGGTTGGAGCCTCCCTGCTGTGCCTCATCTGGCTCCCTGCTTCAGCCTCACACTCAGCTCTGCTACTGTACCTCACAATTCACCTCCTTTCCCTCCCAGCCTAGTTCTCTGTCTCCTTGACCTTCATTTCTCCCTTCAGACCCCCTTTTCCAAGATAAAAACTTGCACAAAATATCAGGAAGCCTCTGGTCTATAAATTTCAATCCCCCAGTAGGTATTTTAACTTGTAATTCTTTGTGCATTGATGTTGCCTCCTGCCTATCACAGCTGGATTTGCACTTTGTGATTACAGGGTTTTGGCCTCATTCTTACAGCCCTTTTGCTTCCTTTCTTTATTTTTTTTTCCTGCTAAACTGTGAGTCTGGTCTGGCTGGTTCTGTATAAAAAGTAAGCAACCTACTATTCTGTTCGTGAGATCACTCTGTCCTTTGAGTATTTGGAAGTATCAGGTGCCCAGTAAGCCTCCCCTCTTCCTTTAAGGCTACTGTCAGAGGACAGTGACTCATAGTCACTGGAATTGGAAAGACTAAAGGCAAAGCCCACCCCTGCAAATCTGTTACTGTTTGGCTGACCATCCCCTGTGCATCTGTGTCCCAGAGAGGCTTTTCTGCATGCAGGAGAACAAAAAGCTGCAGGGTACATCTGCATGCTTGCTGGAAGGGCTGACCTGGAGAGCCCCTGAGAGGAGCTCCGTCCAAGTGTTAATGAGACAAGTGAAACTGCAGGCATGAGAGAATTACTTGAAAGAAGGGTTGTGTATCCTAGCTAGGCAGAGCAGTCCTCTGCTGTCCTGCTCTAAAGTTCTTGCAGGACCATCCTGAGCACAGAGATCTGGCAGTGAGGAAATGCTCCAAACCATAAGGATTGGCACTGGTGAAAAAAGCTTGCAATAGCTTTTTAAAAAATTATTAACAGTAGCATTGCTGGTGAAAACAGTAAGAAGTGTATCAGGATAGGTAAACTCAGGAAATGCATTTGAACAGCTGATGAGGTTTCTTTTAGTTTTAGTGTTTCTCTTGTTTCTTCAGTCAGCAGTTTCAAGATTGCATTTGTGAATGGAAAATGATTTCTAAGATGCTCCACAGAGCTCCCCAGGTTTTCCTCAATGAAATACTGATGATTTTGGTGCAATTTTTTGCAGAAACATGAATTTTGACCATAAATACCACATAAAGCTCGACAGCTTGGTCTGCCTGAGTGTGACCATCTAGCGTTGGTTGCAAAACTAGAGAGGAATGTTGTATTTCAGAGTCTTGCAGAAACAGTCATTCCTAAACCATCTGTAGGTGTCTTCTTGCTAGATTCTGAGCAGCACTTCAGTGCTCATGACCCTGCTGTATCCCCGCTTTCTCCTTCCCTGTGGACTGTTTCTATTGCTGCATTTGAGGCATATATTCCTTCCATCTCTGCAGGCCCGGGAAGTAGGCCAGTGCTTGGCTATGGAAGTGGACTCTGTCTCCCTACGAATGAAGCAGAGGATCACCTCTATTCCTGAGATGCAGAACCTCTCCAAAGAAGTGGGCCAGTTGACCAAAGTAAGGATTACACTCCTGTACAGAAAGAGCCCAGCACAGGCACATGAGACACATGACTTTTTCCCTATCGTGCTCTCGTCTTACCATGGTCAATAGCAAGGGCAAGTTGCTACCTGCTGTTGCCACTTTGGTCATAAGGATTTGTACCAGTGTCCAGGTGGCTGTGTTGCAGATAGCCAGCTGAAAAGAGAAAGCTGCTTAGCACAAGACTGGCTGCCCTGATCACGTGGGTTAAAGCATGCTCCCGCCTGACCTCCCAGAGAACTAGCACTTCATGTCTAGGGATACAGTCTAATGTTCTTACACAGCAAATTGTCTTGCAGGTGGTGGCCAGCGCTGCAATGCCCCAGTGGCAAAGAAAAGAACTACAGACCATCCTGAAAGCACTACAGCGAACAGCCAACACAACCGTCAAAAAACTGGAGCTGCAGCAGGTATACTGAGGCAGCAGCACACTGGACCTGGTGTCTCTGTCACACCTCACAGTCACGAGCGTCTCAGAAGGCAGAAGAAAGTCCATACAATCAGGCACAGTGCAACAGAAGCCCTGTGTTAGGTTTATTTCACTGGCCACTATTTATGGGGCCATTGTTTAAAATGTAGAGAATGACTGGCTGGGCTTTTAGCACCTGCAGAATTTCCATGTCTCCCTGCCTGTAAGGACAGAGAGCCCCATACCAGCACTTTTGGCCAACAGCAATAGGCATTGAGCATCACCTCCTTGTTTGTGCTTGGCAAAGATGAGATGGTCCTATCAGTGGGTTTAACAAAGTTATACAGTCTGACAGTGACAGGAGAGAGTCTTTCTTCCAGCTAGGTGGATATTGCTGTGCTTCCCACATGTGTTTGTGTTCCGCCAATTTACATTAAAAGCAGATAGAAATACTTACTGATAACTCAGGAAGATTCCTGATCTGAGATCTCAGGAAGAACTGTCCCTTTCTTAAAGGAGGAGTATCTTGACACAGAAGCCTTCCTGAGATACCTGGCACTGTATGGGTGTGAACACTTTGTGTCAACAGGGAAAAGCAGTTCTCAGCTTGTCTCAGGACTAGCCTGGGAAAAGTTGAAGAAAGAATGTAAGCAAAGCTCAACACCTGGTGTTTGGCTAATGCCACACGGGAAAAACAAGTGCTGTTTTGCAAGATTGTTTTTCAAGGGATGTTGGTCCTTTCTTCTCCAATAAGACTACTGTTTTCTCGGGTTAACCAATCCGTGTTTAACCCACAGAGCACACTATAAAAGTGTGCGCCATTTTCTAATAAACTTGCTTTTTGCCATTGCCTTCTGAGCTGGAGTCTGTGTCAGTGTGTGTCCTGCATAGCAATGTATAGGTCCAGGGCAGAGGCTAGAGACTGAATGAGTCACTCTGTTCCATTTTTGACAGGGTTTCAGCTCTGCTTGCATTTGGGGAGGGAGGGCTGTACAGGTCTCCACATGGAGAATTTGATCTGCTAGTCTTACTTTGACTTCTGCTATCAAACATCTCCTGTCTGTCCCACAGAGCAGCACTTGCATTCCCTTTGCATATATATTACATGAATATAGGCCCCATCCAGCCCACCCTGTGCCACCTGTAGCCCTTAAAAATGCTGTGTTTTTCTCCCTCCAGGCTGAGAAGGCGGCACAAATCTTGCTAGCAAAATACTGCGACCAGCCTGTCATCATTGATACTGTCCCAGCTGATTCCCTCTCTGTGAGTAATCCACATTCTTTGTTGGCCCAGCAGTGCTGCAAACAGCAAGAGGGAGTTGCTGGGCACATTTTCTACTGCACTTTGGTCTCCTTAGCAGTTGCCTGACCTCTCTTCTCCTTGCCTCTCCTAGATCCTAATGAAAATAGTGAACCAGCTGTGTGACAAGTCTCCTGGCACATCAGTCTTACTGCTGAGCCCTCAGGCTTCGGGTGAGGTGCTCTGTGCCTGTCAGGTATCCAAGGTAAGCACAACCCTGATAGAGGCAAGAGGATCCTGCCTGCCAGGGGGGACTGGACCCACTGCTCAGCAGGTCCTGCTTGAGGCTTTTCCTGGGGTTTTGCCCAGTGTTGGTGGTTAATCACACAGGGGCAGGACCTAAGATGACTGTACTGGGACCAGATGTGCTTTCAGTCTCTGCTGGGCACAGATACCCCTGGGTTCTCCGGGCTGTGTTTGCCCAGGGGCAAGACACAGCATTAACATGTAAGCTCAGCCTTTGTGGTCCTCACAGGTCATGACTGCCTCAGGCTGGGTGAGGAGAGGATGCTGTTATCTTTCTTTATTTATAGACTGCAGGCTGCCCCACAGTACAAATAACTTACCTGTATCTCTCCCCCAGAACTGCCTCCCTGCGTTCTCTGCTGCTGACTGGGCCGTGGCTGTCTGTACACGGATGGAAGGGAAGGCAGGAGGCTCTCCCATCGTAGCTAAGGGCAGTGGAAGTGCTAAAGGCATGGAGGGAGCCCTGACTGCTGCACTGGAGTTCGCTCAGAGCAAACTGTGATGCTTTAGTGCCGGGACAGCTGTATGCATCCAGCTGGACACTTGATACCAAGCATATACTCTGCCCATCTGAAAGGATTAGCAGCTGAACAGTGCTGCAACCACTGCCTTGGAGCACTTGACTTCTGACCATCCGGGATCAGTAGAGACAGAATGATGGAGCCTGTTCTCAGCACAAGCATATGGGGATGGAGCCTTGGAGAACACTACTTGCAACAGCAAGTCCTGATTCTCATGGAACAGTGCAAATCTTGCCACAAGATCAGCACAGGGATTTTGTGAGAACATGGGGAGTTGGCACTGTTATCTTAAAGCCATTAAAGAGTAAAGAGTACCCAATCACCTGATGTTTCTTATTAGCTGCACCTCTTTTTTCCTGCTCTGGCAGAGGGGTTCATTCTGCCCCTGCAGCTCCTGAAGTCAGCATGTACTCTTGTCTAAGCAGTTCCTTCCTACTGCAGAGCTAAGGACACCCCTCTGATTAAGAGTGCTACTCTAATTTAGAAATTGGAGAAATCCCACCTTGCTTCTGGGCTCAGGCTTGTTAGGCTGTGCAATGGGTAGTGCTGAAGCCAGTCCTCAGCACTGAGGGAACAATATTTTCTCCCTCTCCACCTCTTTGCTTTGGATGAATGTTCTTATCTCTTTCTTCCTGCCACTCCCTTGCAAGTCCTTCCTTCTGGCTTCTTACCAGCTCATACCTAAAAACCAACACTGATATAATGAGTTGTGAGATTGGAAACTGTTGTTGTGTTGCAGCCTGGAAGTCCCTGCAGCAGGACTGTGCCCTGCTTTGTCTTGAGGTGAACAGGTCTCATAAACTGGTTATTTTTCAGAAGCAGTGGTGGACCCAGCAAATTCAATTCATAAAGACATTTCAGACTTCAGTGTTAAGAGTGATGTTGAGAGCTCCTGGCCAAAGCATCGTTATTTTAGATACAGTATTGACCTAAATAGACATCATAAATGGTAGCTGAGGCAAAAGTGCAACAGGATAGTGATACAAGCACTGAGCAGCAAGAGCAGCCTGACACAGATGAATTTCACCAGCAGGTAGGGTTGCCTGTCACTGTGAAGAGAGGTGGAGGACCAGTAGCTGTCTGCTTTTGGGGAGAGAGGGAGGAGGGGTGGAAGCACAGTGATGCTGATGGATGGGTAGCAGGAAATGGCTGTCACATAGATATAGATTAGTGAAGAGGATGTAGTGGGGAATGGCTGTGTCCAAATAAGAAGCTTCTCACTTAACTGTGCCTAAGGGAGGGGTAATAGCTGCTGTGAGCAGAGCCTCGTCTCCCTTCTCTTCAGTGAGCAGCTTATCTTAGGAGAAAAAGGGATGTGGACTTCGGGGGGCATCATTAGCAGACAAGGGGTTTTCTTCCATATCCCAGTGGTTGTCCAGCCACAAAATCTCATATGTGGTCCCTATGGATTTATGGGGCTCCTACTCATCTTTGCAAAGTGCCAGCAGCTGGTTTTGCATTGGAGAGTGCCAAATAAAAGTGTGTGGACTCAGAGGCTGTAGGAATGGAGGGCCTTTAGAGGCTGATGATGCTCCCAACTGTCCTCCCCTTCTCCCCCAGATCACTGATAGCTACAGCAAGAGTGCAGACCTTAAGCCTTTGGTCTGTTCAGTAAATGCTGCTTTCAGCTAGGAAGCTTAAAGCAGGGCTTATTGCAAAGTGATCTGTGAGCCAGGGTCTTGGGCAACTGCCCCTGCTGCCAGGAGTTCAGCCATCCGAGGGGTACCTAGGCCCCTTTCTTTCATCACTGCCAGTAGGGCAGGTTGCTGCTCATCCCATACCCTTCTGCATCCCACTGTAGCAGGGCAGCTTGGTGCCTTCTCAAAATTCTTTCAATTTCTGGATGCAGAAGTGTTACTGATGCTCCTAACATCCCTGCATCTGAGCACTGGGGAGAGCTGGAACACCTAGCCCAGTGCTTCAGGGCCCTTGTGACAAGGCTGGTAGGGTACTGGAAAGGGTGTGTGGAGTCCTAGGGGATGGTTCATGCCAGCAGCTGAAAGCAGCATCAGTGCCCGGTGTTGCACAATTCCTGTGTTTCACTTGGGCCCCAGGAGCACCAGGTGGGGATGGGAAGGGGTGCTCTGTGTTACTGGGAAAATACTTTCCCAGAGAGCTGTTTGTGTTACTTTATTAATAGCTGCTACAGGAGATGATGTCTCCTCTCGGTGTTGGAAAGTAGGTGTGAGGAGGAGGATAGGAATGCTGGCTTGAGCTTATCCTGCATGATGCTCCAAAAGCAGAGCCTGAGCTTGCCAGCAGCAGCCTTATGGAATTAACCTGCTTTGGCTTGATTATTAGCTTAAAAGCCACTGAATTAATAGACTTTTGCCCAACCCCTTAAAAGGCAGAGGTCTGGGTGCTGCCCCCCCAGGTAATGCCTTTACTGAGCCCCTGACACCACTCCCGTGGAAGGCAAAGGGCTGCTGCTAGAGGCACCACAGAGCAGTGGCTCTTAGAGTTGTTGGAAGGAGATCCATCTCCACTGTGGGAGCTGTTGGGCTCTCAGCACTGTGTGGAGAGTGAGTAGCAAAGACCTGGTACCTTGGCACTTCAGGTCTGTTTGTCCCCTCCTATGTTTCATGGAAAAGTGAGTCTCTATTCCCAGGGTATTTGCAGCAGCCCCCAGCACCTGCCCAGGGCTGCTGCATCTCCTGCACCACTTCCTGTAAACCTAAACAACCACCTGGTCTGTAAGCAGGGCTGCAGCTGCTGCAGTGGTGCTCTTCTGCCTCATCTGGGGCTGTCTTGGGAACCCCATTTTCTTCCTCCTCTGTTCTTGGCTTTTTTAGACATGAAACTCAGTATTTCCCATATCCTTTCTGAGCTTGCAAAAATCAATCATGTCACAGCATAGTCAAATCCTGATCTTGTAAGAGCAGTAGCACTAAAAGTATTGTGGAATTGAAGGAGAAAATGGATCTTATCTTACCAAAGAGTGACATGGAGTCATCCATGGTGCTCATACCACCTCAGGCTGGTGAAGTGGGTCACTGCAGTAGAAATGCTGGAGTTTGTGCTGCAGACATGCCAGGCTGCTGATTCTAGGAGAGGGCATTTCCTGTCATTCTCCTGGAGAAGTCCTAGTGTGCAGACTTATATCCCATCCTCCTCTTTCGCTGCTGCAGGAGGACGATATTCACATACTGTGCTGCAGCTGCAGTAGCTGCCACATCTGTGCCTGGCATGCCCTGCATGTCAGCAGCAGGTCAGTGCTGAGCTGGGAAGACTTTGGGAAATGAAAGACAAGTTTGAAATAGAGTTCTCTGGCCAGAATTGCAGCCTACATTCTCTTGCAAACATCAAAGATCTAAGATTCAAGCAGTAACTTGGGCACACGTTTGCACCTCCAAACACATGCATGCAGAAGGGATGGCAGGAAGTGGGAAGCTAATTAAAAGACGATGGGGTTTTTGCTGTGAGCAGGTGCTGTCAGGTTGGCAACACCTTCATATGGCCAGATGGACCCCGAGGTCCCTTAAGGGCACCGGCAATGCAAGGGCTTGCCAGTATCAACCCCAAGCAACTACCTGACATTGGCAAAAGGGGAGCAGAAAGTACTTGTGTGTCTCCCCCACTTTGCTCCAGGAGCTTCACTCTCAGTAGCCTGGGCTGTAGACTGGGAGGCTGGCACACAGTGTCTGGGAGAAGCTCAGCTCTCCCTAGTCCCAGATGCTTGGGAAAGGAGATAAATGGTTCTGTGTGCTAGAGGTGTTCACCTGTGGGACAGGCAGCATGGGCTGGGCAGAACATCCTATGGCTGAATCACCCCCCCAGCTCTGGGTCCCTGGCTTCTGGGGAGCATTTTTGGGGACGTTCCCACCACAGGAGAATGCTGTCCACAGCAGCATGCCAAGCACCCAAGAGGGCAAGAGAGGCATTTCCTGGGAATCCCAGGAGCCTGCCTTTGCTGCCTGCCCTTCACGGCCAGCTGGTTCCGTGTGAGAGCACAGGCACTTTGCATTCAGCTCCTCAGCCTGGATTGCAGCTGGCATTTCCATGCCACTTGCAGAGGCATGACTTCCTCAGCTGCAACCCAAAGCTCTTCTCTCCTCCAGAAAGTACCTGCTGAACCTACAGTGCTGGGAGAATGCTTCTGCATCCCCATACATCCCCTTCCCATCACCATCCCGACAGTTGTCAGGAGTTGGGCTCCTGCTACTGAGCCCACCCTTCTGACCGGGATCAGCCCATTTCCATCGAGGGCTGGATTTTGATTGATGGATGTTATTCTGGGTCCCTAGAGGGTGGCTGTGGGGTCCTAGGGTGTCAGCGCAGAGGGAGTGCAGTGACCCAGTCTTGCATTCAGAGAGCCATGTGCTGCTGCATCCCCCATGCCCTGCAGAGCTTCTCATCCTGCAGGTGTAACCATGGTGGGCTCCAGTGGAAAGATGAGCAAAACTGCACCCAAAGCTATACCCATGACCAGCCCCAGGGACTGGGGTGCTGCTTCCCACCACAGGTAGTGGCTCCTTTGAGACTGGGGGGGGATGGAAGATGAGCCTGTAATCTGCTGTGGTGAGACTAGGAGCTCCATTGTGCCTGAGTCCATGGTGCACCTAGTGCCTGTGTGTTCACTTTTGTAAGCTGGAGGGCTTCAGAGCAAGTCGTGAAATCCTACCATGCACAACCATTTAAGACTCTATGGGGGCTGTCAGTCTCAAAGTACTGGTGTAATTCCAGTCAAGATCCTAACCCAAAACCCTTCCTGTGCTTTCAGCTGGCTGTGAGATCCCTATCCCAGAACTATTGCCATCATATAGTCTGGTTTTTCTGGGACACACCATCCTGAGCCTACTGCAAAAGTCCCTGAGGCTATGCAGACACTGGGTTACTATTCCAGTCCCCAACCAAGATCCCTGCATCTCCTTCTAGTCTTTGCCCAGCCTCATGTCACGCACTTTCCTCTTGCTTTGCATTAGAGGTTGCCTGGACTTGAGCTCCAGGAACAGGAAGATAAATCTGAGCCTACATAGACCTTCTTTTCACATGGTGAAAAATTATTTACACTCGGGTTGGAATTTACTGCTCTACTAATTTCGTTGTCTCCTCGTTTGCCTGTTTGTCCCACATTGCACAGTGTTTCCTCCCTCCTCCCTCCCCCTTCTTTCTCTCACTGCCCTCATGGGTGTCTTTCCTCTCCCCTCCTCCTGGCTGACCAGGTTAGGCAGGTGCAAGAAGAAGGTGCACAGGGAATATAATCCACCAACTCAAATATCACTGAGTTTTACAGAAAAAAGGGGAAACAGAGGCAAAACTAAATGACCTTTAAAACAAGCAAGTTCTCAGGTTCCCTCTCCCACCCAGAAATGGCTCCTCTGCTCTGTTATAACCTTCTCCTCCCTGCCCCAGCATTTATTTATAAGCACCATCAATAATTAAGAAGCTGCCTGCCTGCCTGCTTGCCTCAGCCACAGTGTTGACATTTCCTGGCTCAGCCTGGCTGCTTTGCTCACTTGGGCTTTTCATTTTCTTCCCCTGCCTTGTTAGAAACACAGGAATCACCCACCTGGAACAGACTGGACATCCAGAGAACCAGGAGAGTTTCCTGCTGGAGCTGGTTGTCCCAAGAGTGACCCAAGAGTTGCTGGCTTTCACAGCACTACAGCAGCAGGATGAGCTGGGATGTCTGGGGTGTCCACACCACGGGCACCACCCTTCCCTACCAGAGGCAGGGTTTGGGAGAAGAGACCCCTCTGCCCACATCTGAGAGCCATGGAGTCACACACTGGCATTTCTGTGCAGAAAAGACAGCAAGTGAGAGCTCTGCAGCTGGGGCCCCCAGCCCTGGGGGGGCAGCATCACTCTGGGCACCCAGCCAGAGAGATGGAAGGAGAGACCCACCAAGAAGTGCAGCCAAAAACCACAGCTGAGCGGGATGAGTTGGCCCTAGCAGGCAGAACCAGAGGCCTTACAGTAGAGAGGGACAGCTGGACTTAGAATCAGGGATGGAAAGCTTTACACTGGTCCAGAGGAAGCACCACAGGGCATAACCCAGGGACAGACCGAGCACAGAGGCAACAGCTGGGCTTGGCACATTGTTGGCACTGCAGAAGTCCTTGGGAACACTCCAGGTTGCTCCTTACAGGTTCAAAAGCACCCTGCAGGCATCAGGCAATCTGTGACCCGTGAACAAATCCTCAAGTGTAGGGTTTCCAGACAGCCTGGCTCAGCAGCTGCAGGCAGAGCCTGCAGCATGCCATCCCAGCTCCCTTTGCCAGTGTAATCTGGAGGTAGCAACGGGGCACAAGAGGGAAGCCCAGTGGTTCTCCCTGAGCTGGCCTGTGATGCTGCTGGACGCAGCAGAAACTTTCAGGGAGGCAGTGGCAGAGAGCTGCAGTAGTGAGGGCATCTGGCAGTGAGCACCCTGCTCCCCCCAGCACACAGCACGATGCAGTGAGCACCCTGCTCCACCAGCCGAGCCCTGGGAGGGAACACCAGGGGGGCCATGGCCCCCATCCCCTGCAGTGAGGCCAGGGAGTGCCTGGGAGCTGGGCACAGCAGCAGGAAGCAGATCTGTCACAGAGCATGGCTGTGGAGGGACAGTGATGGCAGCTGGCAGCTCCACAGCTCTACCAGTGCTGGGCTCCGCTGGGTTGGGAAGAGGGCACCAAAGGACAGTGTCAACTCAGCAGCCCTTGGCGCACGAGCTCCCCGACTGTCCCATCCCATCAGTGTCCAACTCCCACCACAGCAACCGCCCTGACATTGTTCCTGCTGTGACGGGGTGAACAGGGTCCCCCTCTGCTCCTGCAAGTTGCCCTACACCAGGCCCTGCAACTCCTGATACAAGATATATGGACCTGCTCCTGGGAGACATCAAGGGTCTGAGAGATAGAAAATGTGCCTCCTTCCCCATGTGCCCCCACCTGCTCAGCTGACCCCACTCTTCTCCTTCTTCTGTGGGTCAGAATCCAGGGAGCATCCCCAGCCCCCAAGGGAAGGGGTGTCTACTTGTGAGGGGTGTTAGTTGTTCCCTCTGCAAAGGATATCACAGCCAAGCTGGCCTTGAAGGTAGAAAAGGCAAGCAGGGAGGATGCCCTCATTTCAAATATAACAAGGACCATGGACGTCTGAGCGGTTTTCTGGTGGCCACACAAGGGAAGGATGATGCACTGCCTCCTCTGGGATTTCCAAAATCTCACAGTGCACTGCCTGTGCTGTAGGACCTGAGCCTGCTTCATGTCCCTCTAGAGCACCTACACTGTTGCAAGCACTTGGATTTATATCAGCATTATATATAGCACAACAAGGAGAGGTGAAAATTGGGGCAGGGAAGGGAATGACACAGAGTCACAAGCTAAAATGCAAATCATGGACCATCCTGTGGAAAAAAAGAGACCATGCAAAACCAATGGATCGTCTCCATGAGAGTGCTGGAAAACAGCCTCCCACTAACTCTCATCTCCAGCCTGGTAAGGGAAAAGCTTCACACCTGCTCTAAATGTCGTGAAGTCTGCAACAAGCCCAGACAAGAATAGAAGTCACTAACGAGAAGCTTTCCCTCCTCCAACCAAATATGCAGCCAGCTCTCTTCTCCGGCATGGCACCCCAACTTGGCTCAAGTGCCCGCTGCCAGGCTGGTCAAGTGGTGATTCCTCGTCTCCCTGTCACAGAGCCCAGCAGCCAGGTGGACAGGGCAGGGCAGAATATCACCAGCATGGCCAAGGAAAGCTGGCCACAGCTGGCATCCTTGGCAAGGACACAACAGCACCCCATTCACCAGGAATTGAAGAGGAGGCCTAGAAAAATCTCAGTGATCGGCATTTCTATATTAACTAGATCCCTCGTGACCTGCTGTCTTGCAGCAGGACGCATCTCATATCTTCTGTGCTTGTCTCCTCCTGGACTCTACTAAGGGTTGTGTCTTCCTCATCCCCTCCAAGGAGCTGAGTGACAGCAACCTGGCAGTGATGAGACATGCCCCAGGGACAGGATCTGTGGGGATTGCTGTGGCACAGTAGTGACAGCAGAGACCCTAGAGCTGAGGCAGTACTAATGGAGATGCCCATCGCTGAGTATCAAGAAGAGCCAGCAAAAAATGCCAGAGTCCCTCCAGGAAAGGAGGGTTTATTCAAGGGGCCAGCCAGTTCTGAGCCAAAAGCCGCAGACACTGTGCTAACGCAGCTGTCAGAAGCAGAAAGGCTGGAAATATCTGAGCACATCCTCCCCAAGTTCCTTTTTGATGTCCAAACACAACCCCATGCTCCCAGGACTCACAAGCAGGATGTTTCTGCTGCCCACAGCCTCTGTGACCCACTTTCTGGTAGGGCAGTTGCTCTGCTTTTCCCCTTCTCTTCCTCCTTTTTTTCAATACAGGGGGCCTGGGCACTTGTCCTGCCCAAGAGGAGCTTGCTAAACCTTCAGACCTGCAGACCTGTAACTACCTTTGCAGGCATTTACCCAGTGCTGCAGAGCAACCCAGGACAAACAAGAAATTTTCCAATACGAAAAGAAGGAAGCAGGGCCGGGGGAGCATGGAGGAATCAGTGGCTGTGGTTGTGTCCTTGGCATTGGTTGTTAATTATAACACAGAGCTGGACACAGAGGGGAGCTTCAGAGTAGGTCCTCTCCTCCCTGGCACCCCTTGCTCCAGGGTTGTGCCAGTACCTCCCATGTCAATCCCACTGCAACTGGGGCTGAATACCACAGGAGCTGGCACAAACACGGCAGCCTGAAATCTGGCAGTGCTGGTTCTCTCTCTCTTTTCCATAGATTGAAGGGTGGAGAGAAAGGGAGGGGAGCCTGGCACAGCTCCTTCTCGAGCCTAGAGTGCCATCTGGCACTTGGATGCAGCACAAGGGGCTGAGTGGGAGTCAGCAGAGGGACTTGAAACTTCTGGTCTGACGTTGGAGGGATCTCAGAGAGATGAAAAAAGAGAGGGCTCTAGAAGCAAGGAGGCAGGGGTTTGCAAATGGGAACCAGTAGGTCCCTGGGCACAGATCCTGCCTGCAGGAAGGTTTTTTGATTCAGTCAAGAAAACATAACATCTGGGAAAAAACTAATTAAAAACTAAGAGGCAAATAAACTCTCTTGCCTGTGCAGTTTCAGTTTGGCAAAATGGGGCAGCCTTTTTCTTCTTGCCCTGCTGCAAGCAGCAAGGGTCAGTGAGGGAATGGTGCAAAGGGTTACCAGCTGCTAAGCTGAACTAAAAAGGGAAAAAACTAAGTTTTCAGGGAGCAGTAAAGATTCACTGAGGCACTATGGCTGTTCAGATGGGCAGGACAGCACAGAGGTGGGGTTGTGAAGTGCAGCCTTACCAAGCATCTTGGGCAAACACTAATGTAGAGGATATCCTGCCCCAGATCCAGAGTCTGGGATGTACAAGAAAGATTTAACAGCCATCTACATTCCCTTTCATCTACTTGTAGATGATTCCTAGGAGGCACAGCTTCCCAGTGGATGAAGAAAACCTCCTTCACTATTTATGCAGTATTTTTGAAGTAACCTGAATGAAAGAAACCTTCCTACTTCAGAGTTCAGGCCAGAGGTGCAGAGGTGTGAGAAGAACAAAACCATCCCTCTTGTGCAGGTCATATCTTGATTAACCCTATGGCAGATAGACTGTACCCTGTGAAAGATGAGGGGCAAGTCCAGGAATAGTCTGGGAATGGTTTTGCACCAGCAAGGGAGGAAGGATAGTCCTTTTCACAAACCTTGATGTGATGCATGCTGATGGGGATGCCAATCATTGCAATAGGTCAGATTCCCTGATTATTTGTTCCCCTGTTTTGTGTCTTTAATTAATCTCAAAGAGAGAGCATCCAAGCCACCCGCACCCTTGGCCTGTGGTGGGGTCATTTATCTCACTCCCCACAGGGCTCCTGCGTGCCACTGGAAAGGCTGAGGGGAGCTGCTGCAGCCTGTCAGCTGGCAGGCTCTGCCTCCTGCCTTGTGCCCAGCATCCACGAGCAAGGCTGTGGAATGTCCTAGGGAGATGAGCCTGCACTCCTGCTGTCAAGCTTTTCTCCCCACAGAGCCAGTGCAGGCAGCAGATGGGCTGGTCTCTCCCTGCCAGCGCAGGCAAGGGGGCTGGAAGGTAGGAGGTAGAACCAAATCCAGTCTCATTAAGGGTAATTACCATTCATCCCAGGAAGCAGTAAGAAAAAGAGCCCACGTTCTCCCCATCTATTAATAGCTGTCAGCAGCTGCATGGTTCCTGCTGGGACCCAGGGAGAGCAGAAAGCTTTGGGAGAGCAGCAGCACAGAGAGCATCCTGCTCCTCCATCCTTCAGCACTGGCTGTACAGGGGGCAGTTTTCCTCCTTTCAGGATGTAATTTGTTTTGCTGCTTCCCCCAGGACTCCAGGACCTGCTGGCTGCTTGTAAGCAGTGTTTTCCAGCAAGAGCTGCAGGGAGCCAGCCAGAGGAAGGCCTGTAAATAGAGGTTTGGAGCCAGTCCCTGCTCCTCAGCATCCTCAATTTTCTGAGTCCTGCCCAGTTTTGGCAACTTGCTGTGCTCCTCACTGAAAGGGTAGAAGCCATTAATGAAAGAGGACTCCACCAGTGCTGAGGACAAACCTCACTGGCTCCTACCCTAATGAATGCCTTTGGTGTCAGGCAGACATCAAACACCAATAGGCTCCTCTCGAACCTGACCTTCAGCTGTGCCCATGGTTCTTCCCCACAGAGAGATGAACCACATCTGACAGATGGAGGTTGCCTCGCTGCAGGCATCCACTAGAGAGGCTGCCCCACATGGAGTACAGGACTCAAATTATATCCTGGACTGGTGTGGTGACTTCTGGCCATCATGGTGTGATGTGAGGACACAGGGGGGCTGCAGGAGATGGACTAGCAGAGCTGACCAGGAGGACACATGCACAGAGAGGGGTTCTTTCATTCCTTCTACCTCCAGCTGCCACTGCAAACAAACAGCCTGCTACTTGCTGTGGGCAAAAAGCTCACCAGATGTGTTCCTGCAGTCCCTGAGGAGACAGCTGGTGCTGATGTAACTGGAGAGAAAAGAGGGAGAGGAAGATGGAGAGGTAGAGGAGAAATGCTTGGCTGCAGGATGTGTGGTGTCTGGGCAAAGCCAGGGAGGATAACATTTCTAGTCCATCATGCTGGGACTCTAAGAAAGGTTGTCACCCTAGAGCCATAGCTCTCTTTCCAGAACAGCACCTGAATCTTCACATCAGCAGCAGAAGATGCCCTGTGGGATGTGTTTCTCCCACACAAGACACTGCAGGAGCTGGCTCCTGTCCAATTTATTTGTTGTGATATGAGGTTTGACTGTTGTTACACTGTCCTCCAACTCCAGGCAAAGCTGGCAGAGCTGATAATGCACAACACTGTCACAGGTGCTGTCTGGGGGAAATCTGAGACCTGGTAGCTGGAGGGATACAGAGGGCTCCTGGGGTCTACTGGTAGGACAATACTTTAGTCACTAGGGCCAGGAAGCTGCACCTTCCCTCATCCTCACTCTCAGATGTTGACAGTGGGGATGGGAATGGGAATGGATGCAGTGTTTTACCCTGAATCCCTACTCCACAGCATTTAAGGAGCAACTGCCACTGCACACCCTACTGGGAACAATGCTAATGTCTACACTCATGTAAATAAATGCTAAGGTAGAGAAAGAGTTAACAAAGCTATTTTTTGACTACTACTACTTCTTTTCAGCATATGATTCAACACCTGATTGCATCCATTTTGACAACTGGCTGCAATATTGTCTCACTGTTGTCTCTGGGAATCAATGACTGAGTAGACACAGCTGGACTCCGCTGGACTGTGAAGTCTCCAAAACATGACATTTGCATTATATTGGCAATGAGGTGGGCTAAAAACCTCAGTGTTGATGGCTTGCTGAAGGCTTAGCTCAGAAATTGATCATTGTTTTGCAGGCAGCTCAGGGGTGTTGTTTCTGTGGATCTGGTTTGGTTATCTCCTTTGCAATTCAGGAGTCTGACCAAATGTGTGCATGGAAATCAGTGCAAGAGAAAATATCTCGGTTTTATGTTGCTCTCATTTCTGCTTTTCAAAGTCTCAAAAGCCCTGGAGATGTGTTTCCAGGAGTAACATGGTCAGTGTGAGGCCAGTGTTTGTGAAGGGCTTTGCAAGGCTTCTGACTACCCCACTGTGTTAAACACCAGCTTGACTCACAGGCAGTGTCACTGTCTTCTGGGGAGTTGAGTGACAGAATCAGGCCACACCTAGAAAAAGGAGTATATTGCTGCCAAGGTCTAACTTTCTGTCTTTGAAATTCACAAAGGAGGCCTCAGAGTCTTGATCTTTTTTTTTTTTTAAATCTATGCCTCTTTGCATTTATTGTTTTGTTGCTGAGCCTTTGGGGTGATCTGGGATTATGCTTTTAACATCTTCTTCATGACCAGGAGGTAAACTTTATATGAAAGTCAGCACAGCTTCCTAAAACTGCCAGCTATTGTGGGACTTGCAGGACTATCATGAGAGCTGGCACCAGTGTTATGTATGCTCCCACAGGGCACAGGCTGGCTGCACTCCTCTTGTGCCTGCTACATCAGCATTCCAAAGGAGTGAAAGAAAAACCTGTTTCAGGCTGGAAATGTCCTGGCAAATACTGTAATGCTTAGATCTGAGAAATAGGAAAGAGGAGATTTCATCCCCTTGTTTCCTCTGTATATTCCACAGCATGATATGTGCCTTCATGAGGATTCTGGTCTTTCCCCACCTCTGTAGAGGATGCTTAACAGCAGAATGAAAAGCAAACAGGCCAAGGAGAAGAGGCGAACATGCAGCAGATAGACCAAGTGGACTCCATCAGTGGAGCTCTCAGATTTGCTTTCCTCCCCCTCAGACCTGCCTGTGATGTTGTTCTGCCCCAAAATACGAGGCCTGGAAGCAAGCCCATTTCAGGCACAGACAACGTACCTTTAGCTATACAAACATGCAACAAAACGGGTATCTTGAGGACAGCAATGTATTCACCCTTTGAATACTGACTGGTACCGAACCATTCGCATTGCACACCTTGCCCCATGCTTTCCATGATGCCACAGCAGCTGCTGATGCAGGAGTGGCTGGGACTTCAGCAAAGTCCTTTCCCCCTTCCCCACCCAGCACTCGTGGGTCATGGGGGTGAGCTTACACACCTCTGTGCTGGAAGAGGGGGCTCCTACTCACCACGGCACCAACCCTCAGCAGCTGCAGCGGGGCCCGGGAGCACCATCACAAATCCCGTCCCTCTGCCTTCCTCCCGGTTCTTGGGGTCCCGCATGCCCTGGCGGCGGGCAGGCTCTGCGGCAGCGGCCGCGGAGCCCCGCACCGTGCCCTGGGCTTGGGCTTGGGTTTGGCTCGGCGCCGGCCGCGAACCCTCAGCGTGTCGGGGACCGGCTCCCCACGAGCCCCACGCGTGCCCGGCCGGGGTCGCAGCCTGGGGAGCCCCGCCCCGGCAACGGCCGCGTCCGTGGAGACAGCGGCGGTGGCGAGCGCGGAGGCCGGGCCGGTCCTGGTCCCGTTCCTGCCCCGCAGCAGCAGGACAGAGCCGGCAGCCGAGTCCCCCGGGCCCAGGGGTCGGGAGGGACCCCTCGCGTTTCACGCCCCGGTGTCCCCGCGGCGTTGCCGGGGCTGGGGACACCCAGCGCCCGTGACCGGGCTCTTCCCCCGGCGGTTCGCAGGTCTGACTCGTAACGAAGCGGCCGCGCTAATGAGTTTCCTTCCCTCTCGGGGTCTCTGGAGGGGAGCTTTGCTGGCAGGGGGGAGCGCAGGGCCGGCATTCCATGGAGCTGGGCTGGTGGGGCTGGCGGGGGCTGCGGCGTTCAGCAGCAGCCAGGCTTGTCCCGTTGGGGAAGGGATCTCTCTCTCTCCGAGCCTCCGGGGCTGGCACGGCAGAGCCTGATGCGCGCAGTGGCCGCGGCTGCGGCGGGCAGTGCTCAGGTCCGAAAGGGCTTTCATTTTTCTGACACCCCACGGGGACAGTGGCCCTTCCCAGGTTACGCTGACAGAGATCCAGGACCACGGTTTTGGCCCTTCACACCGCCAGGATTACAGTGGTGACATTAACCAAATTCCCAAATGGCCAGCTGGCCTCACTCAGCCCAATCTCCCATTACAGACAAATTTCATTATATCTGAAGCTAAATAGATTCTTCATTTAGGTTTTTTTTTGGGGGGGTTTGTTGGGGTTTTTTTAACTCACTTAAAGCCCATTGCAGTGTCTCAGGCCCTGAATGAGCCTGCAACACAGTGGCCTAATGCACACTTAGCATTAGCCTTTGGAAGTGCCACAGAGCATTCCTCAGTGTTGCATGAGGCACTTTGCACAGAGAGCATGGCAAGTCCCCACAGGTGTCGGTGGCATCAGTGGTGTTAGCCAGACTCAGGATCACTTGTCTGGGCTACAGGTTACTACAGGTAACAGCATTAAGGTCAGCACACCTGCAGAACAACTGGCATTTTCAGGGTGCTGCTGAAGTGGCATAAGAGCTTCCTCAATTAATGGGCAGACAGAGCTTCAGTGCAAATGCAATCTTGGCTGGGGCATAACCACCCTCAGAAAAAAATTTATCCTGCTCTTACAAACTCTTCAGTAAGCACAGTGTTTAGAGTTATTCCATTTCTTGGATCTCTGTAATGCTGGTAGGAGCATCAGCCAAAGGTCACCCATTTCCATGCAGCTTTTCTTTTTTGGTCTCTCTGGGATTTGGTGTGAATGAAAAGAGCAAAAATTTTTTATTTCCAGATCAAAACAGGTTCAGCAGAAGAAGGTTTGTTAGGCATGTTAGTACCAACATAATTTGGTTGTGTGAGTAGATTTCTGTCAGTTCCTCCTGGGGAAGGGAAGTGTGATTTCCTTTATTTTTTTAAGAAGTTCTAGCATTATTTGCTTTTCAGTCTGATCTGCGTGTTGAATGACAAAAACCGGGAGTTTACTACATGGCTCTGTTCATTGTGTATTGTCTAATAAAGCCTTTTTAGGATAGGTGACTGATGTGTATGTAGAGTGGGTGGGAAGGAGGGTACTTTAACAGTGTTGGCTTGGTTAACTGATAGTGAATTACAGTGCTACCCCTGTGTTTAAATACGTGCTTAGCAAACCTGGCTCTGGAAACTGGCTTGGAGTCTCAGCTCTGGCTGGGTGAGACTCCTGCAGCCAAGGCAGAGGGGATGAGCAGTAAAGGAGGCCTTCCCCTGGTGGTAAGGGCACCTGGCAGGTGTGTTCACCACACTGGAGTGGTGGGAATGGATGTATTGGGAGCAGTGGCTCAGCATCAGACTTGGCACCACAGGTATGGGATTGATTTGGATGCTTTGCAGTCTTGCTCCTGTTGGCTTCGTAGTGAATGGTTAGTGGGCATGGTGGAGACAGCTGAGCTGACTTTCTCTGGGGCTCAGATCAAGGGAAAACTTTTCAGCAGCCTAGGCAGCTCTGCCTCAGGGCAGCTGTGTCTCCTGCCTCCAGTCCTGGAGCCCATTCAGCAGCCCTGCATGTTCCATGGGTTACCTACCCTCTGAAAATCAATCTGCCATCAGTAAACAGGAAATCTGATCATCTTCTGGAACACGCAGGAAATAATCGTAGGTCACCAATGCCGCACTGGTTCTCCCCAACAGCTGTCCTTTAATGATTGTTTCCAAAAGGTCAGGAAAGCCATCAGAAGCTCCAATCAGCTGTGATTGGCCTGGGGGACAAAATGATACAGATGCTTTTTGAATAGGACAAAGGACTGAGCAAGGAGAAAACAATTTTCCCAGTCACTTCTATTAATGCCACCTCACTGCTTTCTAGCTGTGTTTTGCCCTTTCGCTGAAGTCCATCTAGCACCAAGAGCTGGGTCTCAGCTGGGTTAGTGTGCTATGGAGAATCAGGTCTCGTTTCTTCCTCCTGAAAGGTGGCCCACCATCACAGCACCTTCCTTAGAGCACAAGGACCTTTGTGGGGAAAGGACTCCCAGTCCATTCTCAGAGCTGCTCATTCCTTCTCCTTCCACGTTCACCCTTCATCAGATCAAGCTCCCATTTTCTACAGCCTTTACCTTTGTCATCTGTACAGCACTACCTCCCAGGAAATACAGCTTCCCTGCCCTTGGTACCTTTTATCCTTCTGCTTCAGGCCAGAGAATGCCCTGCCACTGCCATCTCCACCCTTTCCTGACTGTCATTTTCAGGCCTGCCTCAAGTGCATTTGAAGAAGCTTTTGCTGATATATTTGCAGCATTAATCATTTGCTCCTCTCTTCTTGACCTCAGCATTTTATGGATCTCCTCCCTTCCCTCTTTTGCAGGCCGTTTCTCAGATGCCTTTTGGAGGGGGATTGAGCAGAGGGAGTAACACTAGCAAAGCCAGCTCCAAAGCTTTCAGGGAGAGGGCAGTGCTGACAGAAGCAGCACCAGTTGGAAGGTAGAGGTGAAAGGAGCAACATTGTGCAGGGGAAGGAAGGACTAAGATGATTCATCTAGGGACCACTGTCTGGGTCACATCCCTCACAAAAGAGGAGCTGGTTGGGATCAAAGCACCCTTCAGGTGAGGGATATAGTGGCCAAAGGTACTACATGGCAGTTATCTTTCCACAGGATCCTTTGACCCTATGGTGGTGCAAGGCCCCAAGATATCCTCTTGGTCTTCCAGGAAGGTGTTCTCAGCTCTGACATTGCCATCCACCTCTGTCTCATGCTTCTTTAAGGTGTCCTGCAGCCTGTCACTGCCCAGCCCAGTGCTGCAGCCCCGTTAAGTCTGGTTAGCCTTAGAAAGGATCAGCATGGGTCTGTACGCCCTAGGTCATCAGACCTAGATACTCCTGTGGATCCCAGAACTCAAGTGGATGATTCCTTCCTGGTGATTTTCTGCCTCTTTTAGACTGGCTGGTTAGAGAACCATTAGGACTTCCAGGCAATAACCATACGTGTGGGATTCTCAGAGCACTAGCCTTGAGGGTAGAATAGGAAACAGCAAATGGAAAACTTTGGTCTGGGAAAGCTCTGCAAAGTTAATAGGACCAGGCATCCTTCCTTCTGCTCCAGGCTGGTTTTTTTAGCTCATATCTGCTTAGGCTCAGTGTGGTCTGAAGAAGTCTGACCCATCTCATCAGTTAATGGATGTTTGGAAGGAGTTCAGCTGGAGAATAATGGAGAAAAGCAGGAAAAGAATACACTTATAATGTATTCATCTGCAAAGCATCTGTCTTTAGAGACTCATAAGAACAGACATACTGGATCAAACCAGGGGATAGCTGGCCCAAAAACCCATCTTTGAAAGTGGCTAGAAGCAGATACCTGGAGAAGAGTAGAAAAATAATGTAAGTGTCGTTCTTTCCTCCAGCACTCTCCCCACCTCCAGCTGTGTTCAGCTGCTCACACTGAGCCACATGACTTCTGTGAATTTCATCATTCTCAAAGAGTTTCTCTTCCATGGACTTTTCTCAGTCTGCACAGACTCCTAGCATCCACAGCATCCTGTGGCAAGGAATTCCCCAGTTCAATTTGCTTTAAGCCTAGCTCCTGCCAGCTTCCCCTATTACTTTTATTGGAAAAGACAGTAAACAATCAATTCCTGTCCATCCTCTTCAACAGCACTCTGAATTAGCACCACGTTATTATCTCCTTATTGCATGTGGTGCCTAGAGACCTCTTTGCACAGGGCAGAGTATAAAGATGAGGCTGAGTAATAGTTGTTTGGCTGAAGTGCTTCCAGTCCAAAGAAGAGCAGGCAGGCAAAGGGCAAGGGGGTTATAGGACAGCAGTGTGAGCTGACCATTAATATTGCTGGCTTCTTTCTAAAACTGCCTTTTTCTTTTGCAGGTAACCACGTAGTGGTGACCGTCAAGGAATTTTCCCCTTGCTTCTCCTGAAGGAGAAGTAGGTCCTGAACAAGGATGCAGCAGCCAGCAGCTGGTGACAAGAACAGAGCCATTGCCTCACAACGTCCACCTCAGGCTACCCTCGCTGATGGCCCATTCTACACATGCCGCTGCCTGACTGAGGATCCCAGTTGGTCCCTGGTCACTGTCCCCTCCCTCACAGAGCTCTGCCTCCAGCACATTGATCACAATTTCGAAAGTAAGTGGGAGCCCATTTACTCTAGGACACATGGAGAGAGGGTCAGTCCCAGAGAGTCCCAGAGGGGCAGCAAGGCAGGCAGATGCATCTGAAAGGCAGTGTGGCACCTAGCCTGCCAAAGGAGCAGATGGGGAGAAACATCCCCTTGGGCAGCCAGATAAACAAACTGTTTAGTTGCTAAGTATGTGTTTGTAGACTCCAGGGATGGCTGTATTCCTCTGGGCTGCAGTCCATGATGTGACTCTGTACTGACCTTGTTCTTTCACATCTTCCATCCATGCTCTCCTGGACTCACCTCAACCATGACTAGGGCCGTGCAGTTGCTGTTCCCTGCTCTTGATTCTTACAGACCTTAGAGCAGTGCTTGAGGATGGTGCCCTGTTGTACTGAGTGCTGTACAAATAGATGGAGAATTGCTCCTGCCCAGAGGAGCTATCGTCTCAGCATTGAACTCACAGGCTCAGCCCTCCTCCATGGCTTTTGGTGGTGATGTGACAAGTGCTATCCTCAGGCAGGGAATGAGCTTTTGAAGCAGGTGGACTGATGAAACACAGCAAAACAGAAGAAGCATGTCTTATCTGAAAACTGACTGGGAGGGGGAAAAGAAGGGCCTACATGTCTTTCTGGCTGACTCAGTGAAGTGGCAGCAAAGACCAAAGATAGTTTTAAGGCTATATTCTCACTGGGACAGTAAGACAGTACAGAGGAGCTCAGTGCTGCTTTATCCCAGGAACTGATGGTACTTGAGGGTCTGAGCTGGGACAACCTTGCAGTCATAGTAGCCTGATCAGTCAGTTTGGTGCCAAATGCATTGGGCCTGCATTGTGCAAGCATAAAAGCAGTGTGCTCATTTTCAGGGGGACCCTCATGCTGTTACCTGAGCTGTGAGGCTGCAGCTTGCCCACGGTGGGACCTGAATGAAGCTAGCCCAGCCCTGCCCAAATGTGTCCCACCTCTGTTTGTGTCATAGGACTTTGCAGAGAAGGTCACTGCAATGTCAGCTGTGGGGCACTGGAAAATAGACTCCAGGTAGAGGCTGTGGTAAAATTGTCAGTGTCCTTGGGAAGGGAATGCCCCAGAAATAGGGGAAATATAAAGCTAACCTAACTTTGTGTTTTATAATCTGGTTTCCTATGCACAGATAGGTTTCTCCACAGACAATTTATGTTACTCAACACAACTGTGTACACGTAACCAAATATTCATGGTGTGAGCACACGTAGCTTTTCTCTGGCATTTCTTGCTACAAAGAACTTCCACCAGAGGAGACAGCTGAGACTTAGGGCAAGCATTGGGAAGGCGACTCAGGGGAAAGGATACCTGTGAAAACAGAACTTTTATTTAAACAAGGTAGACCAAAAAGCTAGGAGTGTGCCTCAGCAAAAAGGAACAGGAATCAATTTGAGATACAATGCTTGAATTAAGATAAATAGGCACAAGGACCTGCATGAAAAGCACACAGTTGTTCTCAAATACTGTTCTTCAATATGCTCAGAAACCAAAAGGGAGAAAGTTCAGCAAATGGCAGGCCAAGCTCTCCCATCACTGTAAGGCTGAATTATTTCTCTTGGGAGCAGAATTCCTGCTCTGAATATAAACTGCATTCAAACTAAGTTTAAACGGGGAGTTCAGTTTCTGGCGCAGTTCCCAAGTATTATGAGAGTAAACCCAGTTATGCTGATGTTTCATTGTAAAAGTTAGAAATTGTATATGGAAATGTACAAATGAATCCTGCATGTCTTCTGCCAACTTAGCGCTGTGCTCCAGCTTCTGGCAACCAAGGAGAGAGCCAGTATCAGCAGAGGGAGGGGCATGGGCACACAGCTGGGGGCCCGGTCAGAACCATAGTGCCAGCAACTGTTCCTATGCCCAGACCAACCTTTCATTCTTTTTATCTCTTCCAGAGAATCCTATTTTGAACTATCTTCTGCCTGAGCACCAAAAGAAGGTGGTGGACAGGCTCTCCACCAGCCTTCCGCTCGCTGTGACTGCCAACATAGTAAGCCATGAGGACTACTGGAAGAGGTGCTGTTTGGAGCGCTGGCCAGTGTGTGACGTCTCCAACTATGGAGACAGCTGGAAACGGATGTTCTTTGAACGTCACCTGGAGAATGTTGTGAAGTTTTTCATCCCTAACACCACAGACCCCAAAGAGGTCCTCGAGCTCATCCCCCTCTGCAAAGGCTACGTGCGGAAACTGGAGATTGATCAGTTCCTGCCACCTTTACGGGAGGATCAAAAGGAGGAGAGGAATGACCTCTCTGACACAGAGGATGATGCAGAACTTGGTGAGGTCTACATGCATCACTATGACCTGAAAGATCTCATTACTGCTCTCCCTCACCTTGAAGCACTTCATCTCACTTACGGTGTGAAGAACTGTGGCATGAACTTTGAGTGGAGCCTCTTTAACTTCACTGAGCTGGACTGCTCCAACTTGGCTGCTGCAGTGAAGATGTGCCGTAACTTGAAAGTAATATACCCCAAACTGAACCTTACTCCCTCAGCTAGATCTTCAAATTACCTGTGGATAGAAATACAGGGATCAATTTTGCTTGCTGGTAGCACTCCTCCTTTTGCAAGTTACAGACTCTGAGTGCAGAGATGTTAACCTGCTGGCCCAGTACTGAGTATCTTGTTCTGCCATGTCCTTGTTAGAATGGGTTGTCAGAGGATCAGTGAGAAAAATACTTGTTCCCACAAAACTTGCTGCCTGTAGCATAAGGGGCAGCAGCACTCCACTGTTTTAACTCTTCATATTGTTCGGGGAGGGAGGAGAGGAAAAGTCCAGAGGAAGCTTTTCATAAGGAGTTTTTGGTAATTTTGCTCAGTAAAGGCATGTCAGCCTCTCCCAGAGGAGCAAAGGCTCCCAGGAACAGCATGGGGAAACACTCACACTTGCAATGAGGGATTTTCCTCCTAAGCACTAACAGTATCTTCAGCTCTGTGGCAACTGCAGTGCAGATACTCAGCCCCTCCAAAACATCAGTGGACATTGCTAGCCAGAGTGGAGCCAGAGTGAGCTGGATGAATTCCCCACAGACTGGCATGCTTTGGGAAATATGGCTTCTAGAAGAGAAATTACCTCTCTTGTATCTATTAAGATGCCCCGGGCATGCAGGACATTGTGCTGTGGTTACCATTGGTGCACATGTTCATTCAGACAGTTTGACTGTGATCTCGTGTGGGTTCTGCTGCTAGGTGCTGCAAATGTTTGGACAGCTTTATCTTGCTTTAATTTAGTTCCCAGTTAGAGATCTTGTGCAGTCAAGGGAGAGGAACAGTTTGCCAAGAGGCAAACCCTTTTTCCCTAGGATAGGCATGGTACATCAGTGGCATGCCCTCCGTGCTGGAAGTATGTGCCCACTAGGAAAGCAGCTACTTGAGACTGCAAGCTAAAGGAGTCTGAAGTGAAGGGAGATGGAACCCTGTCTGGTGGACCATAGGTTTTGCTCCATGATGATCTTGTACAAAGCTCATTCCCAAGCATTGGCGATTGTAGTAACCCTGGTTTTTATGCCCACAGGTTTTCAAGCTGACACGAAGCAAAGTGGATGATGACAAAATCAAGCTCCTGGCCCGTAACTTGCAGCATCACCCTTGTTTGTTGGAGCTGGATTTGTCCCACAATCTCATCAGGGACCATGGGGCACAAGCTCTTGGCAAGCTGATCAGCCACAGCAGATTAGAAACCCTTGATCTGTGCAACAACCAGATTGGTCACCTGGGGGCTCAGGCTCTTGCTCAAGGCCTGGCTGAGAGCTCCACCCTGACCTCCCTGAATCTGCGCCTCAACTTTGTGGAGGACAAAGGTGGGGAGGCGATTGGCCGTGCCCTGCTGACCAACACCAGCCTGAAGTCCCTCCATCTGGGAAGTAATAACCTGGCAGAGGCAACCGCAGCAGTGTTCTCCCAGGTCCTGGCTCAGAACACCACTCTGACGAGCATCAGCTTCTCATGCAACCACCTGGGGATGGTAAGAGAAGCCTCTTCCCCTTGCAGTCTGTGAGCCTGTGTGGTGGACTTGCAAAGCAGATCCTCAGCCTGTCTCAAAGTCACAGAGGCAAATGCATCCCTCATTTTGCATTCTTGCTATGATAACAATCAGTTGTGAGCAGGGAAGAGACTGCAGCAGATGTCAGGAAAGAGAAGGACACCTTCTCTGCATGAACATGCATTTACCTCACTTGTCACATCTCTGTTCATAGGGCTGAATCTGTCTTTGAGGCTTTGGGCTTTTGGGCAGAGAGGGATTTTCCCCCCAGGAAACTGAAAACCAGGAAGCATGTCTGGGAAAAATCACAGACGCTTCACACACGTGAGCATAGTTAATGATAGGCATGAGATGAGGGTCTCATGCATATCCTCTGTGCTTTGGATCTGCTGTGCCATCTGTCACTCAGCAGCACACAGATAGTGTCACCCTTCCCAGAATTTCTCCTGTCCATCACACGCTCAGAGGAGACTGTTAGAAAATTGGCTTGGTTGTTGAGCTGCTTTAACTCACCCTGCAGCCCGGGAGTGCTGCGGTGGGTCAGGAGTGTCATGTCTGTGTGCTTGTAAGTGGCTCCTAAAACACAGGCTTATATTTTATAGAAAAAGAAATATTTTCTATATTTTCTAGACAGAAGAGAATCCACAGATCTTACTACATCCCTAAGAGTTGCAGTATGCAACATGCCCACAAACCAGACCGCTTTTCTTCTGCTGATTAAAAAGAGCTTTAGAAATCTGAAACTAGACAGCCAAAAGCAATCATGCTGGCTTTTAAACTTTCTGCACTGCCTCAATTATTCTCACTGTCAAATAAAGAGACAGCAAGACCAGCTGTCCCTGCTGGCAGGAATATTGGCATCAATGTGTTTGACAAGGGTTTTAAAAGGATTTGATGGCAGAAAACCTTTTGTGAGTTGTGAGTTTTATGGTCCTGGATGTGGAAAACCTTTTGAATTTAATGATACGAAGGAGCAAATGTTGGGAAGAAGGATTTTTGTTTAGTAAATACCAGTCTCTGTGCTTAGTATCTTCCTTCTGATGAGCTCTCCTGTTACCCTTTTGTGAAGTTCCATGGCAGCCCAAAAGGTGGTTGGTAGTATTATCTTCGGGAAGATTTAGGGTTTTGCTAGAGATGCATTCAATTCTGACCTCTGTACCCCATTAAAAAGAGACCTCATCCCAGTCCTTTTTGCACTGGGTGTTGGGATGAGGGGACCATTTGGATGGAGGAGAAGGGGCAGGAGGTGTATTTGGTACCTGAGAGGGAATAGCAACAGCAGAAAAAAGTTCAAATTGCCACATCCCTAAATACAGAGCTTCATGAATGGGGGGGGAATGCCTCAGAGTGGGTTGCCTCCCTAAGGCTACATCACATTTTCTGTCTCATGCAGGCTGGTCTTCAGTTACATGAGATATTCTCCTCAGGAAAGTCAACCCAGTCTGGGAAATGGCATCCAGACAGAAAACTGGCAATTCTGGGGCACGCATGACTGCCAGGATGAGGAACAGCACTCTAATCCATTTGTCCCCAGCCAGCAGTAAGCTGGGAACTAGGGGACAAGGGAGAGCAGATTCCTCTCAGGTTATCATTGCCAGATGTGTTATTAACCAGCATGAGCTTGAGAACTCCTGACATGGTACCCAGAGGGAGTCATTAGCATGTGTCATATCACAGAGAGGTGCATAAGGATACACTCCTCCTCTGCTCTTTTCCTGGGAGCAACCTTTCGGAACTGGGTGGAGGCCCTTATCCCTTTTGGCACCATCTTGTGGACCTCCCACTGACAGCAGCAGAAATTGCCCTGGGGAGGAGGGAAAAGGAGCAATACACTTCTGGTTTGGATGTCCTCCTTTAACCATCCCCTCTCATCCTTTTGCAGGATGGTGGGAAGCATCTGCTTGAAGGGCTGGCAAACAACAAGACTTTGACCGAGCTTGATCTCCGCCACACAGAGGTGGAACAGGAGACTGATTTCCTCATTCATGAAATTGTGTGGGCCAATCGGGAAGCAGTGAGGCTGGGATCTCTGCAGCACTCCACCACTGAACCCCTCTGAATAAAGTGCTCTAGGGAGCGTTGAGCTTTGGGTGTGCAGTCTTGGAAATATTTTACTTCAGGGCCTTGGTTGTATTTGCTCTTCTGAGAAACTATTACCTTGTGGCAGCCTTTCCCAGACCCTTAATCATCCAACCTGTGACTTAATTGGAGACAGACATTAGATCTCAACACACTGTAGTGACACCACAGAGCAATCTATCTCTTAAACCCTCTCTCTCACTGCACCCTAAATCTCACCTCCTGTGATGCTTTTATATACTGCAGAAGCAAGCTTAGTTCAGGTGACTGAATATTGTTTCGCCTGTAGAGCAGCTAAGATGAAGTCTCTACCACCTAAATGATCTAGTCCAGACCTAACTTGAGGGTTTTGCTGAGGAGGATATGAGAGGCATAGAGGTTGAGGGAATGTTGTTTAGTTCCTTAGCAGCTCTTTCTGACTACTGCTTTGCTCAATAATCTATTTGTATTTAGAGTAAAATCTGTCTGGAATCTGACATGGGTGGTGAAAAGTAAATAGAAATAAATTCAATAAATCGAGAGGTCTCACCACCGTGGTTTCCTGCTTTGGATTGCTCTGCTTTTGATCAGTGCTAGCCTGCTTTGCAACAGGTGAATTCTTTACAACCAAATGCTTACCTTACCTAGTAGTGCTCTTCTGTGCAAACTTGTCCAAAACAATCTGTGTTTTGTATAACTTCAAGCTAGAGGGGTCCCTTCAGGACTGCTGGCCCACATAGCTCAAAAGTTTGAAAACAGTGCAGCTTCCTTGGGCTTGGAACAAAATGGAGCAGCTTCCTTTTGTTCTACAGGCTGAGAATGCAACAAGGCACATACTTGAGTGAGTTGGTCCATTGACTACCCTGCTCAAGAGATATCAGGGAATTAAGCAAGTGGGTAGACTTGCATCCCCTCCCACCCTCTGAGTAATGCAGGAGCTTCCCATGCCTCCCAGCCCTGCCCAACACCAGTGCTCACAGACCCACTGCTGGCAACCACCTCAGTGAATCATCTGAAACTTTTATTACACCGATTTGGTTTACAATCTTTGTACTTTGATATTTCCAACAAAAAAGGCAACATTGTGATATACTGTTTGTACATATATAGAGAGACAGACAGAGCTAGATCATATTGACAGAGTTGAAAAGTAAAAACCGTTTCCCAGTGTTCACAAAAGAATTTATTCACCACATACCCGCTTCTGCCTTGCCCTGCCTGATGGATACAGACACCCGACAGTGCCACTGGCCCCTGGCCAACAGGATCTTTACCTGCACCATGCCACACCCATATAGATCAGAAAGGATGGAGTGCAAGGCTGCCCTGACAGCAAGGGCCACACAAGGGGTGCTGACAGGGCTCAGCCCCAAGCCCTCACAGGTTTGTGTAGCTCCCTTCCCAACTAGTGATGGACACTCCAGGGGCTAAGTTCAAAAGAATTCCTAACCAGTGGTAGCAGCTGTGAAACCTCCCAACCTGGGCGTCTCCCACTACTTGTTTCCCATCCTCGAGACCGAGGTATTGAATATACTTATTTAATTTTTATTTGCATTTACAAAATATTTTCACTGGATGACACACCTCAATGAGATGAGAACCCATGTTCAGAAACAGCAGAAAAGACCCAGATGAACATCAGGCTGATGAAGCAACAGCTCCAGCAGCAAGGGTGGGGGTTTAATGGGGGTGGCCTGGTCCTAGGCAAGCCTGCCTATAGCTCCAAGGACAGGGCTGCAGCTGGTCAACCAATTGTGCAATGAAAGCTCATGCTTGGTGGGCAGCGATGAGATCCTGCAGACATGCTAGCAGACACATGAGGAGTCATGTGAGCCAGTGAGGACAAGGGATGGAAAGGAAAGGGTTTGGGGAAAACATGTTATCACCAGAACAACTTCTGACTTTCCAGGATATTCACTGCTCATTTTCCTGCTAACAGCTGAGACTGTTAACACCACTTAAGCACCCTTCAAACCTACTCCTGGGCTGCCACATGCAGGAATGCCTGGACAGGTAGCTGTTGCCTGGAGAACTCTTTGCCCTCTCTCCCGTCAATCCCAATCAATTTTTTGGCCAAAAAGCAAAGTCCAAACCAAGCAACCTGCACCACTTGCCCACAGCCAAGACAAACAGTCAGCTATCTGCCAGTCTGCAAGGGCTGAAACCATTTCAAATGCCATGCACTCTGGCCAGACAGCGACAGCAGATTGTTGGAGTGTGAACATTCCTGCTGTTGGTGGGTCACTTGTCAGCTCCAGGTCCAGCTACCACAGGGTGGGTAACTAGGTGGTCACTCTGTGCTGTGTGCAGGGCCAGAAGAGATACCTTAGCGCTCCCATGAGATCTATCTCCAAGGAGTACTGGCAGGCTTTGAGGAGGAGGGGCCATTTGTGGGCCTCTGTCTGGAGGAGGGAATGAGCTTGGGCACTGCCACCACCCACCAATGCAGCATCATCAGCGCTCAGCAAAGTCAAGCTGGGAGCATCCCTTCACCCATGGGTCTGTGCCAGGGAGATGGTGAGAGACAGAGGTGGCTGGAAGGTAAAGAAGGGGGAATGACACACGGGCTTGCCCTCAGGCTGTGCCGGCGGGTGTCCCACCATGCTGGAGCAGGGGCACCCGGCTGGCTCCCTCCCACAGCAGATGGTGAGCCCGGCTTCTGCTGCTCTGAGCAGAGCACACACGGCAGCAGGAGACAGTGGCCAGCTTCCCAAGCCTGGCAGTTTCTGCTCACACAGACCCAGGCATCGATTTGCAAGGTGTCACACTCGCATATGTCACAAACAGGATGGCAGGTTGATTTTGAGCACCAACTTGGGGAGAAGGAGCAGGCTGCCACAACGATGAGCAGAGGCTGTGCACAAAAATGGTTGCTGTGTTCAGCTTCCCTTTGCCCCCATGGAGCTGGATCTGTCTAGGCTGAGCTGTCCCTGCCTGTTTGGTACCTGCACAGTCAGCCAAGGTGCTGGTGGCTGGGGTCTAACAGCACAGGGGGTCCTGAAAATGAGGGTCCTGTGCACTGCCTCTGGGACAGCACAGTGGGGTGAGGAGGAAACACCATGCTTCTAAAACATAGTGCCAAGCACTCCTGGCCTGAAACACACCAGACAACTAACACAAACTCTCCCAATCACTGGGGACCCACCACAGTATTCCATCACCCCTACACCCCTGTGCCCTGTGTCCAGCAGCTTCCCTCCAAACTCAATCACCAACTGTACCACCCTGCTGACAGGGCACTTTTGGCTAATCCAGATCCTTTTGTGCTTCTTCAGTTGCACTGAAGAAGGATGAAGCCTGAGCTCATGTGGCAGGGAAGATGGGAAGTGGCACAGAGACAAGCCCTGCATCGGCTTCCCTAGGTGGAGGGGATGGCTCAGAAACGAAGTGTTCCTCCTCCCTACAGGGTAAGCCTGAAATAGCCAGGCTTGTCAGATCCCTGTCTCTGGCTGTGATGGATTAGCCTCTCCAAGGCACAAGGCAATTTATTCATTAGTGACATTTACACCTTGTGGTTGCATTAGCCATCGTGGTTGATGACACGTGCTCAAGCTGTCAGTGCTGGGCTTGGAGGCGATGTTGCTGCTCCAACAATGCAGTGAGACATGGCCTGGGCACCTCAGCTTAGGAATACTTCCTGCCTTTCTCCTCAGCTAGAGCTTTGAAAGCCTACTCTGTTCCTGAACTTCTCTATCAAATGCCCTGCTCCATTTGCTCCCCACCCTCCCTGCCTGCACTGTTAGTCCTGCCCCATTTTGCCTTCTGTCTCCTGTAAAAACCACCACCTTTGCAAAGCCTTTTACAGCTATTCTCAACCAGCTCTCTTCCTCCCATGTCCTGCTGAGCATTCACATCCTATTCTGCCCTCTGTCAGCTGCCCTCAATCCCAGTGCAGAAGCACAGAGCTCATGTTTGGAGACTTCAGCAGATATGCTGCTTTCACCATGATGCTGTCCCCTGGTCCTGCACTGCCACAACAGCTGACCTGCCTCTTCTCTCCTCCCTGGTCTGGAGACCAGAACCACCAAAACAGCAAGGCCTTCTGTTTTCTAAGTTAGGACAAGTGCTGTGAAATTCTCTGGGAAAGCACAGAGTGATGCCAAAGTGATGCCAGGATGTGCTGCGGTTGCTCTGCAGCAAGCAAGCAGTGGGCATGCCAGGGCAGGAATTACTGCTGGAAGGCTGTGCACAGGCAGGGTAAGGTGAGGTCTGGCCACTAGCATGCCCGTGGTCATCATGCATCTGCTGGCATTTCATGGCTGGCCCACGGTGCCCAGCAGGGAGGGGACCAAAATGATGTGAATGCACAGCCTCGGAGGAGTTCACGGGAAGGGAGTGCTTTGGCTAGCTCAGAGGAATGACAGTTTGCACATCGGGTTTGGGGAGAGTGAGAAGAGCTGGAAAGCACTGTCCAGGGAGCAGATCTGACAGCCCTCCAGTTTCAGGCAGCCAGCAATGGATTAGCTTGTTCTCAAACACAGCTTGCTCCATGCTTTTATCCCTGCTCCCTGCCACTCGCTGCAGCAAATGTGACACTTTGCACCATCTCCTCACAAAAACCAGGTCAGGAGTTTCCTCTCATGAGGAACATGCAATGCTCTGTCACCCTGAAAAGCCCTTGCTGCAAGGGTGGATGGGTGTCACCACACCAAAGCCATGAACACATCAACCCTCTGCAGGACCACAGATCCCAGCTGTGCACGAGCATGCAGAACCCCACCTTGCCATGTCTGGGTGGATGGCCACATCACACCTCCAGGGGCAGAGAAAAATTTTAAACTCTGGCTTCCATTCCTGATAAACCTACCCCACAGCAAAGCCGCAGGGCCACGATCCAGATCTGCCTTAGGCGTTCCTTCTCCACCAGCACGGCACATTACTGACAGAGATGGAAGGAGTGGAGAGTTTAAACCCACATCACCACCAAAAATCTCTTGTTTTTTTAAGCAAGGAACAGCAATGTGGAACACTTCTCAACAGTTAAGGCCTTCTAGTTGCATATCAGTTTGAAAAAGCCATTGGCATTTCCAAAGTGAAATCCTGTTATTTTGGGGTCTAGCTGTCACTGCTGTTTCCCCAGTCAGCTGAGCAGTGCTGCTCCACCAGACACACTGCTGCTCTGGCTCCCCTCTGCTCAGCCCCTGGGGACAGGCTTTTCCTGGGGGGCAGATGCAGCACAAACAGAGCCCACCAGCTTCTACCAGGGCTGAGCAGGATGTGATGCCTACTTTCAGCTGATCCTCCCTGTGCATCTCCTTCTGGAAAAGTGCATAGACTCAGGCTTGGGATTTTCCAAACTTCCACCCTGACTGGTTCAAGGGCTACCATCCAAAGTCTGAATTCGTGTCACGGCAGCTGACAGCACTGCTAATGGACGTTGGGACCATGGGACTGATACAAAATACTACGTCATCTCACCACATTCTAGCTAGGTTTTTCTTTCACTAATGTGAGTAGCTAAGATTGCAGAAGCAGCTTGTGCTGATGAAGAGTGAAAGAACCTCATGTGTCTGTGTGTGAAGTTATTTTGTTCTACAAAATCCACTAAATTATAATCACAGTAGGTGATCAATCCATTCACAGAGTTCGAAGGACAGGGAGGGTTCAGGATGGGCACCAATTTCTCACAAGCTTCATTTCCCCCAAATGAAGTTTACAAAACCCAAACAAACGAACAAACAAAATGGCCCAACAAAAAGAGTCTTCCTGGGGAATGGGGGAGGAATAAAACCCAGTTAGGTTTCCAGCAGCCGCTGTGCTTATTCGCAGTGCTGGATGGCCACGCTGCACATTGTAATGGGCTCCTGAAAATCTGGCAGCTTCTGGAAGAGTTGCATAGGTGGATGATATACCTGTTAGTAGAGCCTGTTTACAAGCTGCAGGAAGAGGAGCTTGTTGAACTCCACAGGGAAATTGTCCCTCCCCCAAGATAGACATGAGGTAAGGAGGGAAGGAGGAAGGGCAGGCCATGAGGCCATGGGTCTTGCAGGTTCAGTTCTGTCCTTGGGACCTCTTTTACCTCAGAGGCAGAAAGGCTATGGTCCTGTGGGAGAAGGCTCCTCTCCCAGTGCTGTGGAGATGCTGTGGAGGTCAATTTGCTTGTTAGCTTGCTTTTGAGGGAGTTGACGAGATCACATCCATGGGCATAATGTTCCCCTTGGCGGAGCAGCTGTGATAGAGGCAGTAGAGCAGAACAATTCAACCCACTGCTTGTAGAAACTACAGATATTCAACATTCATTCATGTTGGCCAAGTCCCAACACAGAATCTATGCATCAAAGCAACACTGTGACAGATCAATTTTTCTGGAAGCAGGGACAGACCCCTCTGAGGAGCTGCTAAGCCAACCTCACATTAGTATAGTACCACTGGCTTCAGTAAAATTACACTAGGAATGAACACAGCCCATTAATTTCTACCTGAAGTGTGACTTTGACCCCTTTCCACTTTTTCCAGAATGCTCACAGGGAAAACAGCCCTAGGCAGGCTCAGTCCCAAGTCCACACTGGGGTCCTACGTCCTATGAACAAGCCTTTGGTTCCCATGCATACCAGGCTCAGTGGAGAGTGTAGGCCCAAGTGCATCACAGGAGGCAGCAGCACCAGATAGAGCTATCACTTAAACTGTTTAATTTCTGACATGACTTGGAACCAGATCATATTCCTGCAAACTTTATTCTAACCACTGAGTATGAATGAAACATGATGAGAAGGACATACCCCAGCTTGAGACTTACAGCTCTTTGGTAACACAACATCTTGGTGGTGGTGTAGCATTTCAGACCCAGCCCCTACAGTGACTGCAGCAGAGTAGGAGCACACTGCAGCAAAGTCTGTACCCTGCTAAAGACAGCACCCTGGTGACATTAGACAGCAGTACTGAAGCTGTGGTTGGAAAGGCTGGAAGGACAGCTTAAAAAGTGTTATTTGCCCCACCTGCTAATCAGCAGGTGCTGTTTTACTGGCATCAGATGCTACCTAACTTTCTTAAACTTCCACTTAATAAATCTTTTCCTGCAGTTCTCACCCCATGGGCATCTATCAGTTATTAAACAACCCTGCAGCCTTTTGAGTGAAGAGACAACAAAGAGGGCAGGGACCAACTGGATCACTAATGTGCATTTTATGGTGAACAGAAACGAAGGAGGGTGCATTTGTTTGACAACAGATGAACAGCAGCTTCCCCAGCCTTAATACTACATATTTTCCTGGAAGGCCTGGCCTTGGCCATAGGCTCAGATTCCTTCTCCTCATCCTAATGAATGCCCCTACAGCTGCTCACCCTGACAGCCCTCTCTGAAACCTTGGTGTTGGGCTCACAGGGGGCTCAAAGAAGTACCACTTGGCTGGTTGGTATCATCAACTGGTTCTGCACAATCAAGGTGCTAGGCACTATGTGGGAAGCTTCCACTGCAGCTGAAAGACAGATAAATGGGTAGTATGTGTCTTGATGATCAGCTAATACAGAGTTTCTCAGACACTTCTCCCTCTCTCTCTCTCTTTTTTTTTTTTTTTTTTTTCTCTAGTTCAGAAAAGCTGGAGAGCTTTTAAGTACCTGACAAGTATAAATAGCCCAAACTAATTCTCCAGCCTTGCAGCAGTAAACCCTCTTCTGGGTAGCATTAGCACCATGAAGGGCCACGAAGAGGAGCTGGTAGCATTCATTCCTGCCTCCCTCCTTCTGGAATATGAGGAAAGTCTGCTGCTAAGTGCAGTGCTGAGCCTGACCCTCAGCCCATAGAAAACTGCAATATTTGAATGATGTATGGAAAAAAACAAAGCCATCTGACTGCAGAGATCCTCCTAGTTATTGCCCCCATCATACTGACAAGCACCCAGCTTTGACCTTCCCAGAGGGGGATGCTTGCTGCCCTGCTTTCCTTGTGTAAGCGGCCAGCAGCTCTGTGTACTCCGCTCACTTTGAAGAGATCTTCTGCACCAGAAATGAGGATACAGCCACCCTGACAGACCAAGGCATTGCTTGCACCTTCGGCCCTCTTGCCCAGGCCAGGTTCAGAGCAGAGTGACATACTCACTACACAGTGAAAACTTCTGCACAATCACTCATGCCAGGGTGTGGCAAGTGAGACCAAGACTCCGGGATTGGTGAAAAGAAGGCTACAGGTAAGAGGCCTACTTGTGTCAGGAAGGCCTTGAGAAAAAGGAATAGAGCCAATTAGACTCACCAGTCACCAAAGGAGAAGTAATGGGATTAAGAGATAGCAGGTAAAACTCAGGTTAGATAAAAGGAAGAAGGCTATCCTGAGTGGAGCAGATTGAGCCATCAAATGACCTGCCGAAGGAATCATCATCCCCAACGTGGATACGGCAGAGAGCACACACAAGTCCCAGGAAGTGTAGACACCTGACTTCTGCACAGCCCAGAGCTGTGGTGGGTGATGTGTACGTGCCAGGAGATGGGACCACTCCATCACGGAGAGGCCGTGTGCCAGAACAGGGCCAGGCCATCTCTGGGTATCTGTGCTCTTAACCTGAGCCATAAGGAGAACTACAGCAGCTGCCCTTGGCCCAGGGCACTGCTGTCTCTCACCAACACTTAGGAGGAAACCCTCTTTGCCGGTAGTGTCCCATGCCAGGAGTAGTGTCCCATGCCAGGAGACGGAAGGGAGAGCCCAGTTTTCTGCTCTGAGCTTTCCTGCCTGACTAGACATGCCAGGATGAACCCTAGTTTCAGTTTCTCCTCTTCAGCTCCACCACCCTTCTGTCAAGCCACTAGGCAGCTCCTGTCCCTGCTGCCCAGTCCTGCTCCCCTACCATGTCTAAGTGCACCACCCCCTCTCCTGAGCCATGTCCCACCCTTAAGAGAATGGAATAGGACGGACCATGGGGCAGTTCTACCAGGTGCACTTGGGTAGCAGGGCCAAGAATATGAGGGATGGGACCTCTGGGAAATCCATTCATGCAGTGAGGAACACTGACTAGAGAGGTCCCACTTCTCAGGGTACTGTGGGTCTAGACCAGCCAGACAGTAGCACTGGGACTACAGCTGGCACCATGTACATGGGGAAGGTGTTCAGCAACAGGAAGACTGTATGGATCCTGTGGGTCAGAACAGCAGATGTGCCTTGAAGATCTATATGTCCACCTGGATAGACCACCTCCAAAATAATATTTCATAGGTGAAAATAGGGCAAGAGGAACAAAGCAAAGCATTCTCGTGGAAAACCCCAGAAACAGCCAAGGACAGGGTGCCTGAAACTCTGCTGCAGGTGCTAAAAGCCAGGGGGCACAGAGACCCTGCTAATCTGTCCCTACTGTGAAGACTGCCTTTGCCCCAGGGAGCTAAAAGGCCTGCCAAAACTTAGATAAATCCATCTGTCCAAGGCACCTTGGAGGCTGGAGATAGAAAGATGAGCCATTACAGCCTAATTTAAGCAATGTGCAGGAGATTTCAAAGAGAACATGTTAGGAAGGACAAGCAGGGACCTCATTCCTCACTAATGACCCATTGCAGCTCCACTGTCTCAATTCACTGGGACATACAAGCACACACCATTATCTCCCTGGAGTCACGAGGACACTGCACATTGGCCTTGGCTTACATTAGGCCCTTGGAGAGAGGAGCACGAGTGCACAGCAAGCCAAATGTCATTACTAAGCAAGGAAATCCCAGGGCTGCTTTCGCCCAGTCTGAATCTATGCCAAAAATAATGAGAACAAAGCAAAGAGGGATGTGCCTACACCGGAGACTTTATGCCTCTCTCTGCTCCAAGGGACCGTCTTCTTTAAGCCAACATCTAGCTCTGGTAGTGAAAGTAAGGGCAGATGCTAAGACAGAATCATAAACAGAGTTGAGATTTTAAGAGACTTCCTGTTCAAACCACTGTTGTTTGTAGTTTAGCACCTGAGATACTGAAGGACAAGCTGACTCAAAGGGCAAGAGACACAAACCAGGATATACAGGGCATAAAGTGCAGAACAGACTGCTCTGGGGGAAATGAAAAGTGGAACCCTGTAATGCCCACAGGTGCTGACCATCCCAGGTTTGCCAGTAGGAGATGACTTTCAAAAGAGGACCAATGTGGTACATGGGTGCATTTGCAGCCTCCTCAAGACCTGGGAGGCAAGGCAGTACAGCAGCCTGATGAGAGAGACAGACCCTTCACTAATAGTTGGCAGGAGGAAGATGGCTGGACTAAATACAATGCCTCACTGTATTGCCCTTCTGCTACAGATGGGGAGGCAGACACCAAGAATAAATGCCCATGTGCCAATGGATTTGACCTTGTCACCCTAGATGTGCTGCTCTTTGCTTTTGCTCACCACAGCTGATGAGGGAAGCAGGGTGAAGCTGAAGTGCTGTCTGGAGAAATCGCTGGCTGATTTGGCATACACTTCCCAAAGAGCTGACTGAAAAGGAAACAGATTTTCTGAGAACAAGGACACGAGAGATCTGGGGATGTGTTGCTGGGGGAGGAAAACCTGGGTGTCTGCATGCTGCAAACATTATTGCAGCTTCAGTGACACGAAGACTCTTTGCCCAATGTCACTGAGATCCTTTCCAGTGGGGCAGAAGGGGCAACCTGCCCTCACAAGAACAAGGCAGAACACAGCAGCTAAAGAGCTACACAGAAGTCACCTCACTTCTCACAGCCTGACACCTTCCTGCAAAAACCTCTGTCATGCCAAACATTTAGTTTTAATCAGATTCTCCTCTAATGTATCCCCAGCCTCTGGTCTGCAGAGCAACCCACTTGGCAGATGCCTCCTGCACAGGTCCTGCACCAGTAGTGGGGTCCCACAGAGACAGAATCCTTTTGATCCTCCTTTCCCCAGCCAAAGTTCCAAATGCTCCAGCATGCTTTTTCATTTGTCCCTCCTATTCCCTCAGAGCTCTCTGCCAAAATGAGGCTTCCAGGAGCCTGCAGCTCAGAGTCCACAGCTCAGAGCCCAGCTGGATCTCATGCAAATTCACTCCTGAAGACATGCACCAACCTGCTGGTCCATTATCAATAGGTTAACTGCAGCTGAACCTACCAGAGACTTCCTTGATGCTTGGCTGAACCAATTAGGACTCACTTCAAAGCCAGGAAGAGTCCCCAGCCACTTGACGTGCCACCTGATACCACGACGTCTGTCCCAGTGCCATCCTCTTCCCCTTCCCCAGCTCACCAGGGGCCTCCAGCTTTCTCTTTCCAGCTGAGCCCTCCTCCAGCAAACACATCAGTGGTGCTGCAGATCTCTGTTCCATCTGGATTTGCACATTCACCCCTTCCCCAGTGCTGCATGCCCAATCAGAAAACCCTTTACCAAGGGGATGCTGACTCACAGCTGGCACACCATAGCTTCCTAAGGAGCTGAGCCTGGGATCCTCTGGAGGCAATGCCATTCCCAACAGTGAGAACAAAGTAACAGTCAGAGCATGGTCTAAAAAAAAATGTGGGGAGGGTGGGGAACGGTCAGGGGGGAAGGGGAAGAGGTGGATTCTGGCTTTCAGCCTTTGCTCTAACCTGCCACTCCACGTGCCTAGGTACCCATGTCCTTCTGTCACAGGCAGGGACACCCTGCACCCAGGGGCCTGTTCTCACCCTGTGAGGGGTCTCACTTCAGTGTGGGAAGCAGGGTGGGCAGAGGTGCAGCAGGGTGCTTTTTGGTGGCTGCTGGTTCCTTGGAGCATGAGACAGCCTGGAGCCAGCCACCCCCTCCCTGCATCAGGCCTGTCATTTTATTCCCCCCTTTGGGTCTTGATACCATGAATTATGGTTTTGCAGTTGGTTTGGTTCAATTTTTTTTTTTTTTTTGCATGTGGTGATCAGTCTAGAGTTCTGTGCCATGTCAGGGGGAGCATCAGCATCCACCCCTCTGGGAGGTCAGAGCCATGGCGGGGGAAGCTTTTGCTGGCTGCCGGAGCAGGAGGCCATGTCCACTCCATCCTGATGTCCTCCTAGGCTATCCCCCTCGTGCTCCTCTCCCCAAATCCTGCACTGGCTTGGGCCAGGCAATGGACAATGAGATGTCACCGCCTTCTGCTTTCACAGTGAGGTCTCCACACAGGACCCATTACGATGGAGGTGACGGTGGTCGTGGTTCAGGCAGCCTTCGTTGCGGTGTACAATGAGGACAGGGAAGTAGAGGGCATCCTGATAAGGAGGGGGGTCTTCCTCCTCCACAGTCACCTGGCTGGAGAGGCGTGTCTGCTCAGTGGGGCAGCTCTGCTCGTTCAGGCTGCCGCTCCGGCTCTGCCAGAGGCAGCTGCGCCGCGAGCCGTACAAGCGGCCCAGGGAGAAGCGGCTGCTGCTGAAGGGAATCCTGGGACTGCCATTGCAGATGCTCAGAGCACTGCGGGAGAAGATGGAGGAGCTGCTTATAGTCCTGTGGCACCGCTCGCAGTTCTGCCGGTAGCCCCCGTAGCGGCAAGCAGAGTAGCTGGTACAGCTGGAGAGCCCCACCAAGTCCATCAGGACTGCTTCCGAGTAGCTGGGCACCAGCTGCTGGTTGGATCGTATGTGCCACTCCAGCTCAGTGCTGTCCACCGTGTTGACACGGGGCATCCTCCGGCAGAAGGAGCGCTCCTCGGCCGGTGTCACTTCCACATAGTCGAACCCAAAGAGTTTTTCCACGTGGTAATGGACATAGGAGGTGCGGTACTCATTTAGCACCCGCAGGGGCCAGGACAGGGTCAACAGAGCTGCCACCCAGAAGACATAGTGAGATACGTACCAAGGCAGGTTGTCTGGGTCGGAAAAGGCCACCATATATTCCTTGAAGTCCACATTTTTGAGATGCATCCCTTCCCTGGCCTCCATGTAGTCGTCTAGACCCTCATTCTCCGTGAAGAAGCGGGCCCGCTGGGTCAGATAGGAGTTCTCAGACTCCACATTGGCAAAGCTGAAACACTTGGTGAAGCGGAGCCGTGTGGCTGGGTAGCTCTCCAGGTCAATGAGGTCCTTGGAGATGTCCTTAACTCCACAGTTGGAATAATCAAACTCAGCCTCTGCCACGTGGGTGTTGACCCGCTCGTGGTACACTTGGGTGGTGGTGTAGGCGTCCCCGTTGCGGTAGCGGGTAACCTGCCGGGTCCTGCGGACGTAGTGGTAGCTGATGGCCTTCCACCAGATGCAGGGCGTCGCCTGCTGCATCCGCTGCACACGCTCGTGCACGCTCTCCACGTCTACTTTGTACTGCAGCTCGTTGCGTGTGTAGCAGTGCCAGCACTCCACCAGGTACACCACGTAGAGCATCACCAGGAAAGCCAAGGGGATATAGACGTAGCCGTTGGAACAGGGACTGTCATGGTACATCATGGACTTGCCCTTGTAAGCGCTGTCAAAGGTCAGACGGGTCACCTTGGTGACGTGGCACCAGGTCATGGCTCCCATGCAGCCATACATGAGGAGGGATAGCAGCAGGCATTTCCAGTGGGACTCTCGGCACAGGGACTTGCTGAGAGACTGCTTCACTGGGCGCTGCTGCTCCAGGGGACCAGGGAAAAGGAGAGAGAAAACAAGAGAGGTGTCAGTAGGCTGCAGCGGCAGGAAGCAGGCAGCAGGGTGCTGTGGTAGCACCTACAGCTCTGCAAACAGAGACAATACAGCAGATGCCATGGGGCTCCTGGCCTCAGCAGGTAGGGCGGAGGCTGGGATCTCTCACAGAATGACAGTCATGCAGTGCAGGAAACTGTCACCCCCACCTCCCTTCCTGGTGCTCTGCCCCTCTCTGGGAAACAGACAGAGCCCAGCTGGACATGGGAGAGAGTGACAAAGGACAACTCAGTCGGCCTCACCCTCAGCATCCCTCTTCTTCAACAGGGAGTAACCCCTACCACTGCCCCTTCCCAGGGAAAGCTAGTGGAACACAAGATAGGAGTCTGGGTGATCTCCTCCCCATTCCTCAGCTTTTGCACCGACCCCACCAGCACAGGAAGTTCTACCTGATGTCATCCCATCTGAATCCTTCACCACAGCTCATCCCGCTGCACACCAGTCTCTCCATGCCTTCCCAGTAATGACCAACAGCAACATTCCAATTTCTCCACCAGGGCGGCACAAGCTGCCTGGTGTGCCTGTGAGATGGAGAAATAGACCCTCTACAGCTGGAAAGGTCTGTGTTTGGTAATGACAATTCCTACTACAACACTTGGCAGCCTAAGGAGCTCTGAAGTGCTTCTCAAGTGCTTTGTAAACCACACCAATGAGAAAGTACTTTTCCACGATTGAAATGCAGCCATCTCTGGTAGGAGAGAAAACAAATATGGAGTAACATCCTATAAAGTGGTCAAGCTGGAAGGAAGGAGCATCCTACCAATCTGCAGCAGCAAGGAGGGCAAGAGGCCACTCACAGCTGCTGGCAAATGTTCCTACTTGCACTGGGACTCAGCTGACAGCCCACACTTCTGAAAAAACTGCTCTTAGGTCATTCACGATGAGGAAAAGGCAGAACTTCAGCAACAGAACTTTTTAAAGGGATTGCACTGGTGCCTTTACCACAAAACAGTGCAGGGTTTCACACAAACCCATGAAAAAAACTTGGTTAAGGAAACCTCTGTCACTTTGCAACACTGAAGTCTCAAGTATTGATCTGTGAGATCTGTCATCATCCCACCCAAAGAAAGAAGGGCAAAGTAACTATTTGTTTTCTTATGCAGAAGATATCATCTAGCAATCTCCAAAGGTGCAACCTGAGAGAGGAGGGAGTCAAGAACCCCAGTCTTGGGCAGATGCCACAAAACTCACTCAGAGGCTTCAAGCTTTGCTCTCCCTCTGCACCTGCAGGCAGCAGCAGCTCCTGAGCTCACCTCTGCCATGGCAGGGGCAAACACCAGCTGTAATGACACTACTCACAACACGTCATGGCAGGCAGTCCAAGCCTGGCTCCATTATTCTTCACTCCTGAGCGTGCTGGGCTGGAGAGGTCTCTCATCCAGGAATTCCAAACAACTGAATGGGCTCACACTGTTAGAAAGCACGAGGGGCACTTTCACTCTGGCATGAAAAGGAAAATTAAAGCAAGAACCAAAGATCACAAGGCCACTGGCAGGTCTAGGGACAGAGCTGGTCCTCTTCTTTCCTTTAAGAAATGCACCTTGCTCTTCTGAAGAGCCCCTCACTCCTGGCTTGGTGCTCTGGAGTCCCACAGGCCAATCTTTCCTCTCCATCCTTGTCAAAGCCTGCCAGTGGGACTTCTGTCACTGCATTCAGCAGGGCTGGATCCTGCCCAAGTCTCCAACACAGGTTTCTCTCCTGGAGAAACCTCTTTTCCTCTCCTAGAGGCACGGAGGTCCCCTGCCTGCCCACCCCAACAGCCAGCCCATGATGAGCAGACCAGGCAGCACATCCAGAGAAACCACTGCTGGCAGGAGGAGTGGTGGTACATCCTACTGGCAGTCCCAGGTATCAGTAATGCTGAGCTCCCCTCTTTGAAGCCACGAGCTGAGAGCAAGACCTGGAGACAGACAGGCAGAGCCCAGGGCTGGTAGGTGGGGTGGTGCTGGTCTGCAGGCAACTCAGAGAGGTGCAGGGTGGCTCTGCTGGCAGTTCTGGCATGAACACATGTGCAGCCCAGTCATCCCACATCAACTGCTCACTGCAGCAGCCTCACAGTCATGGGGCAAGAAGGCAAACACAGGTAAAATAAAAGGGAGTGAGGAAAGTAAGGAGGGGCCTTTCAGGAGGCAGAGCCACCTGAGCTGTGCTCTCCCTCCTGAGGTCACTGCTGCAGTTACAAGAGCCTGCTCGGACCCCTCTGTCTTTGCTTGGTTGCAGCACAGCTCTGGAATACTGTACCACTACCCAGGCAGCTAAAGGCTTCCTCCCTCACTGCTGCCTTCTGCGTTGCAGGCTTTCCCTGGCAGCGGCAGCTCTGACTGTGAGGATCTAAAGGAGCTGCTCAGCCAAAGGAGGAGCATGGGGAGGGTCTGAACAGGGCCTTTGGAATGGTACATGCCAAACCTGGGGTGTCTGTGAGGTGTGAATGCTGAGAAACAGCACCTTGTTTAGGAGGCAGGTCTGCAAACGGAGCACAAGGAATAAAGCAAGGCATCCAGCTCATTCATTTGCCAGCTGGGGAAGGGGCACCAGAATGACAGGTCTTTGGACATGTCTGTCTCAGAAAAGCAAATTCCACCTCATAGTCACTCCCCAGCCCTTCACATTCCACACTGCCTGTGTCGCAGGAGAAGGGAGATGCTAGCTGTCACCCTGCAGAGATGTAGGCAAGCCCCACTGCGGTTACCCACCCAGGGCAGGGAGCACAATGCAGCCCAGGCTTGGTTCCAGGAACTGTGTTAGCAGGGCTCTAGTCCATGCATTAGTCTCCTCCTAGGACTACGCAGTATTTAGATACTGCGGTGCTTTTAAGGGGTCACACTAACCCCTGCTGTAAACTGTTTACAACCCAGCTTTGTCCTAGGCTTTTGAGGTAAAACACATACACCTCAGCTGCACTGGTGGGGTTTCCGAAAGCTGATCAAGTGCCAGTGACGGGATACAACCACAGCAGAGACGGAGGAGGAGCCAGATGCAGAGTCTAATCCCAGTAGGAACTGCAGCATCCCTGCTCCTCTCCCAGGCTGCAAAGGGCTCACAGGAGCAAACAATCAGCTCCACAGATTCTCCCGCAGAAGCAGCTGAATAAGGTTGTCTCCTTGAGCTCTTAACCAGCCTTGGATAAGTCCAGCACAGCAAACAAGCAGATGAAAAAGCTGGGGAAAGAGAACTCTGTCTCAGAACAGTGTCACTAGGAGGAGAGCAGGCACTGATATAAATGCCATCGTCATCTGCCCGCTGCAGTCTGATGGAATGAGGTAAAAGTCTTGCCCTACTTCACTGTAAACAGGGTTTCCCTCCATCACCAGGAGCCTCCCTCACTGCTCAGGCTCCAGCACTGGAGAGTGGTAAGCAAATCTGCCATTGCAGGTGCACTGAAACATCTCTGCAGTGCTAGGGGGCAAGGCTGGCCATAGCTTAAGCAATCCTGTTGTGGGATCCCAACCACCTCCCTTCTCTGTGCTTCAGTTCACCTCGTAGAACGCATGGGGCAACCCTTAGCAGGTGCTAACTGAGACAGATCTTGGGAAAGGCAAGGAGTAGGCTGCTGCTTGGGCCTCCCCTCCCTCCTGCATGGCACTGGCCTCTGGCATTGCCCCAGAAGTGAACAGAGATGGAGGCCCACACTTGCGGCTGCTGCTTGGGATGCGTGGGGAGGGATGGAAGGGATGGAGGGGATGACTCACAACCAGCCGTGAAGCAAAAGGAGACACCCACAATGCACAGGGCAGAGGCAGTAGAACAGGGGACCCCCATCACTGTTTGCACTAAACTACTTTGAGATCTGGGGTATCCTCCTCTGAAAAAAACAGCCTCAAGGGGACAAATGTGCCCAGCTCCTCAGTGGCCAAGCACATGGGTCAAAATCCCTTAATCACTCCTGCAACTTTGAATACTAAAACCCTTCAAGTTCTTCAAGCTACTCCCTGTAACAGCCTGGTCCTGGCCCCATTCACTGTCTCCCCTTTTTTAACAAGCATTCCCATGTTATTACCTCCCACACCTCTCACCCACCTCTCCCTGCAGAGTCCTCTGTGAAATCTCCAATTCACTTCCAGAGCACAAAACCTACATTTTTCGAGACAGCCTGGGGTTCAGAGGGTTAGGTGTCCTAGAGCCAGCCCTCCAGAGGGCTGAAGAAACAAACAATAATAGCCCCAGAGCAGCAGCCTGAAGGCCCAGGTAGCTCCCCAGTGCCAGGTGGTGGCAGCAGCTTGCAGGGGACTCCAGAGGGACTCCTGAGCATCAGTTTCCATGGCTCTTCCCTAGGATTCACTTACATCATGCAAGAAAAGAATAAGCCTTGACCCCTTTAACTTCATATCCCCAGAAAAAGGGAGGTAGGGAGGATCCAGTCATGTCTAGGAATTTCCACTGTCTTCCAAGGCTCTGGACAAACATTGGCACCTCCTGGCCAGGATAGTCCCAGCAAGTACCCACATCACACAACCCATGCCTACAGCCCAGGTTCAGGAACTACCTGCCTACAAGGAAGAGGTGGCTCAGTCCCAGGCTGGCAGTGTTGCCAACTGCAGAGGACAGAGGAAGGCTAAGCATCGACAAGCCAGGGAATCCTGCCAGCAGTCAGCTTCTGCAGCAGTACCAAGGTCTCCATTTTACACAGTCCTCCTTGGAGGAGGGCTGGTTCCTTCCATCAGATCCCACCTGAGCAGCAGGACAAGGATATGCTCTTGCTTGTTCCCAAACTGAAGAGCTTGTCCCTTGGTGTCTCCTACCCTCCAAGTATGCATTGATGAGTGAAATTCAGTTCACCACCACTAAGTGTGGGTGTAGGCACGTGATGCCAAGATGGAACAAGAGCTCAGTCAGCTCTGACTTGCCTTGCTGGGACAAGCTGAGAAGCACTTGAAACCCCACCTGGCTCCTAGACACAGCAACCTGAGATATCAAGATGAGGCACCTTCAAACAGGACAGGGCACATTTGCCATTTTGCAGACTTCTCCTCTGGCTTCCCTCTCACCCTGGCCAATGGTCTCTGACATGTGGGATTGAGCCACACTGCGGGGACACTCAGCAATGCTGGCACCAGCAGTTGGTTCTGATGGAAATGAGGACATTGCACAGCCCATATGGCATTACATAGGCACTAAAGGGGAGGAGGAATATTCTCCCCTCCTGATAGTTCTGAAGACAAGAGGATTGCACTAGAGCAGTCCATGAATCCAAGCTCGCATCTAAAGCCTCTCCTCATTGCATCACATGAGACACCAGCAAGCATGGCACCATCCTGAGAGGCTGCAGCTTCCCTCTCCTCCACCAGCTGCTTCACACAAGTCTGTGATAGCTTCTGGCCACAAGAAGGATGCACTCTGCCTAAACAGAGCAGGTCGTGGGCTATGGCCCTTCTGCTTGCTCCCGTGGAGTATTACTGATACCCTAGTTGGCAGCCACCACAGAGTAACTGAAGCCCAGACAATCTTATAACCCCTGTGAGCCAGGGGGCACTGTAGGTGAGGGAAACTCGTCTGGGCACTGCCACTGCTACACTTCTTTCATCGAAACTGGCTCTTGCTCTGGCACCTCTGAAAAGTCTGTGCTGTCTTGGAAGTAGAACCAGCACTGCCAGAGCACCGACAGTAAGAGACCACATTGCAGCATGGCACAAGCACGTCCTCATGCTAAAAAGCACCTCACAGTTTAGCTACCCTTGTCAGGATCTGTTTGAAGAGCTGGGCTCAGGTCATCAGGAGTTGTTGAATGCAGGCAGGAAGAGAGGAACAGATACAGGGCAGAGTATACAGTATTTGTACATATAGCTTCCCAGTCCTTGAACTTCAGCATTCCTTTCCTGCAATTATTTATATCTAAATATAAGTCTGTATATATAGAATAACCGTGCATAGGCATGCATGCTCTGCTCAAGCCAAGGAGGCAGAGAATACCAGGATTATGCAGCACTCACAAACCGCAGCTCCTCAACAGCAGAAGGGGAAGTGATGCACCAGCTTCTGAGTACCCCACCAAGCTGCCCTTTGAGCTGTGGTCTCACCAGACAGGAGAGCCCACCACAGCAGGAGAACACTGCCCTTCCTACATTGCCTAGCTTTCCTCCATGGGCAGCAGCCCCATGGCATAAAGTGAGTCTCACCAGTCAGTGCAGTTGCTTTTCTCTTCTTGGGAAGCCCAAACTGCAAGCAGGATCTGTAGAGGCAGACAAAAGGGCTGGCACACCTGCCCCCCGGTGGTGCCCCCGAGGCACAGGGCACCCCGCTCTTGACCCTTTCTGGCATCTGCTGCCTGGAGTCCAGAAAAGTCATCTGCTGAGGGAGACTGCAGCTCACCTGGAGGCAAGGCTGTACTGGTACCTGGCCGGCCCCAGTCTGCACCTTCCACTTTCCCCAGCCAACCTCTCACTGGAATCAGCCACCAGCAACAGCCCCTGGCTTTGCCATGTCCCCAAGCCCACATGCTGCCCACCGCGTCTTCCCTCACAGTGACCCAGGCAGCTGTGCCACATCCTCGATGCCCCCAGCACCCGGCACACAGCAAGGAGGGGGTCTCCATGTCCACTTCTCCCAGGCACAACAAGCTCTGCCCGCGGCAGTTAGCCCAAACAGTGCACCGCGCTTCTCGTTTGTGATTTTTTTCCCTTCCTTCTCCATCCCGGCCACTCCAGCCCCGGTCCCCGCTCCGGACGGCGCTGGCTGCTGCTTCCCTTCCAGCCCCGGGGGCTCCGCGATGATCCCCAGGTGAGGAGCGAGCGACGGAGAAGAGGTGCGCCGGGGCAGCCCATGGGCGGCGGGGACCGACGGGTGGGTCTCCTCGGCCCCCAAACACCCCCCACCCCTCCGGCCCGCATCTCATCCCCGGGGCCGGAGGGGGGCGAGAGGGGCTCCCAGTACCTGTGCGGGCAAAGCCCGGCCCGGCCCGCGGCGGGGCGGTCAGGGAACGCGCCATGCAAAGCGGGCGGGGAGGGAGGGTGGTAGGGGGCAGCCCTGGGCGGGGGGGCGGCCGCTCTCCTCACCTCCTCTCTGGCCCCCTCCGCCTCCTCCTCCGGAGGCACCGGCGTGCTGCTGCCTCCCTCGCTGGCGGCGGCCGCCGAGGCCGGGGGGG